>OY821777.1:47012726-47612726 GCA_963682175.1 Triglochin maritima
CAAAGAAATATCACACTTGAAATATTCACACGTAACGGTGAATTTCACTTTGAAGTTGTGTTGGTATAGCAATGCAAGAATGCCTGATAGGTGTTTCTATTTATTACATTTTGAGCCTTGTATGAAAGCTTTTGCACAGTTTTAATTTGCAATGTATTTTTTTGTACATGTCAAATCTCATCAGGTCATTTGTTAATGAATTAATACTAAAAAAATTAATTTGGATATGTATGTAGTCTTTCCGTATGTTGTATTTGCAGTTAACTTCTGTTTTCTGTTTCACGTGAAACATTTTACTGATTAGTCATTGTTTTCTACCAGGAATACTGGTGTAAAAGATTGCATCCAAAGAATGTATGTGAAAAGGTATTCAGACAACTTCCACTGAATGAATCTTCAAAAAGAGGACGGCTTAGGAAGCAGGATTTTGTTGTTACTAAGCAAAAAACTAGTCTACTACAAGCTGCAGATGTCATCGGCCAGAAGATTCAATACAATTGTCCTGGATTTTTACCAAGCAAACGCCAGGTGTGTTTGAGTTACTGATCAAGCATTCTATATCTTCGCCTTGTCCTATATATTACTTCTGCAATCTGTATATTTCTACCTACTTTTGGGAGGCACTAGAAAATTGCAATGAACTTGGGTGTTTTCTTAACTATTCCTTCTGCAGGATAAAAGGGTAATATATTATAATTATGGTGAAAAGTAATACAAGCTTTTTATAAATTTTTATAAACAATATGTTTCTGACTGTGGCCGGCTCTTGACCAATTTAGGGGTCTTCTGTAAACTTTATTTTGGTCGGGGAAGGACCTGATTTCCCTACGCCTTTCTTTTATTTAAATATTTTATTAAAATCAGTCGGCAATTGGGCATAAACACTGAAAAGGGACCATATAATTTTTACCAAGAAGTAGAAACCCATGAGATCATTAAAGGCAGCATGACCACTGTTTTAGGTGCTCTACCTTTGTACCAACTAGATTTCTGTGAAGTATAGTCGGTACTTAGCTAAACTTCATTTAATGGATCTGTTTCAAAATTTCCCTACGTCCTTGTACGTGGAGTTTCAAATGTAACATATTATGGGCTTCACGGGCAGTTTGTTCATGATGGTACTTATGTTGTTGCTCAATCACTTCTGCAGAAACTTTTCGTTTTCTTTTCTTGAAGAAATTGTAAAATAAACTGAAATAGGGTGTGTTATTTGTTCTGACCAATGAGTTCATCACCCTGGTTCGTCTCAAATACTCACGTAGAGATACATTCCTTAGTGCGAACCTTTCTCTCTACCCATGTTATATTTATCTTTATATGTAGTACCACATTTTATATTTAAAGTGCAATATTTGGCTCAGTGGTCGAGATGTGCCATATAAGTGGCTTTCGTTTGGTATGTCCGTTGCATGAAATAAAGCAACTTAATTGACAAACTATATTTTTGAAGTTTTACCTGCTTTTAACGCAATTTTATGACACACCGCCAAGCCCGTGGTCGTTATTATTCAACTATTTAATAATCTCATATCTTATTTAAACTTGTTTCTTGTTATCTCTGTTAAGAATCTGAGACTAAAGTTGTAAACATCTGTTCACCTTTTCTTAATCCCTACTATCACATATTCATGATTTTTACAGTATCGAATGGCGGGGCTGGCTGCCATTGAGATAGCCCAGAAGATTTCCAAGATCTGGCGCTCTCTCCAAACTGAGTGGAGGATATCCAATAAAGTCACAAATAAAAACAGTAAGAAAACACGAAGAAAAGAAAGAATCAGCGTATCGAGCCAGAACCGAGGTGGCTCTGGTTGTAGTTCCAGTACCTTGTCAGAGACATCAACTTCATATGGCTTTGCTGAAGATAAATCTTCCTCTAGTCGCTCTATGGCATGGCAGAATATCTACTCTATTGCCGTTAAATGGAGACAAATCTCCGAGCCTTGTGATGCTGTTGTTTGGATCAACAAACTAAGGTAGTCAACATTATAATTTTTAGAAATTAAAGTTACGTTGGTTACTTGTTCTTCCTGTATTAATCTTTTTTTCTTTTTTCTAGTGAGGAGTTCAATTCTGGATTTGGATCACATACACCCATACTTCTTGGACAAACCAAGGTGGTTCGCTATTTTCCATATCATGACAGGTGTGGTGGTATTTTACATTGATTTGGCAGATCTGAAGTTCTTGATAACCATAAAACGTTGTTATTGATAAAAAATATACAGGGCATTGGACATTGCAAAGACAATGTTAAGAGAAAAGAAATGTGGATATAATTCCGAAGATAAAGTTATTGATTTATCTGAGAGTGGGAAATCAGAGAAGGTAAGCACCTCGCTTACGCAACATATTCTATTTTATTTTTTAACAAGAAGAATATGTTCTATTGAAAAGATTAATAGTTTAAATCATCAATCCGATGCAATTTTTGGGGCTTAGTTCTAACCCAGAATCATAATATATTATATGGAATCACTACCAATGAAAATACAATGAAACTGGCCTGGCAATAAAGATCCAGTCTTGGTATCTCAAAAGGTAAGCATATTGCTTAACTTTTGTTGGTCATCTCCCTCAATGGTCGCATAGTTATTGAGTGATGATCTTGTAGGCCTAAGAAGTTGACATGCCACAGGAGAGCCAAGAGAGATATCTTATTGTTGATTTATTGGGTTCAAGTGATCCATGGAGAATGGTTTTTGTCTCATTTATGCATATCTTTAGCATTTATTAGTAGAATATTTTCAATTCCTTTAATCATTTGATATATGATATGCTAACATTTAGCGACCATAGTTTAGAAGAGCTTCTATGATACGATGCTTGATAACTTCCTACATGCTTTGTGAAACACAAATGTCCCTATATGAGTTATTTGTTCAGGGTCTTTTTGTAAGAGTATTTAGCTGAGGTTTCTACTACAGTGTGAACTTCCAACATGAAAGCAATTAATGTTGAGTGATGAGCTAAGTTTCTATTTCTCATTGAGAACATCCCTGGAGTTTTCCGATGTGCAAATATTTTCTTTACTTATATGTGACCTCTGTTTGGCCCAACGTGTAAATTCATTAAGAGGTCAACTGCTGGGTCATTCATTCAACTTTGATAATGTAATATCTTACCAAAGTGTGGGCTTCCAACTCCACCCGTGGCGGATCCAGGATTCCAAGTATGGTAGGCCACCACACACTAGCGCATCAATCGACAACCAAAAAATAACATACAAGCCAAAAATATTAATATTTTATACAACTTAATAGTACTTTAAAATTATTACAATTGTTCTCGACGAGTTTTCATATTTTGGAACCGGTTTATAATGGCATCCGTGTTTATACCCAAAAACAAATCTTTCTCTAGATAATAATCAAACAATCATTCAATATTTGATCTCCTATGTTATTAGTATTTCAACCAACCAAGCGAGAGTAGTAATTCAACATGATAAGTAGACAGTAGCATGTGGGTACGAGAGTTTTTTTAAAATAAATAAATTGAAACTTCATTTTTATTTTAATGGTAGGGCACATGCCCCACCAGGCACTAAGGTAGGTACACCCCTGAACTCAACCAATTGGTGTTGAGTAGAGTGACTAAGATCTTATAGCACATGAAAATGCCCTTTAGAGACAACAACAAAACCTTTTATCCCAAACTAGTTGAGGTAAGTTAGAAATGAAACTCTAAGAAGTCACGGTTCAAGCTAGGGGAGAGCAAAACCCGGGTTGACCTGGTCAACCGGACCGGACCGGTCGGTCCGGGTTCGGTCCGGAAAATTTCGAAAAAATCCAGTCCGGTCCGGGTTTCGGTCCGGTAAATTTTAAAATTTCCGGTCCGGTCCGGTCCGGACCGGTCCAATTTTTTTTTTTTTTTAATGTAAAAAATTCGGTTTTTGACCGGACCAGACCGGACCGATTCGGTCCGGTCTTCGGTCCGCGGACATCCGGTCCGGTCCGGTCTTCGGTCCGGACCCCGGATAAAAATCCGGTCCGGTCCGGTCCGGACCGGATGCACAACCCTAGTTCAAGCACGCGAATCGTCTTCTTCCACGTGTTTTTATCCAATTCAAATTCCTGAGGAACATTCCAATCTTTAAATCTTTTTTTACCGCTTCCTCCCAAGCAATCATAGTCTATCTCTTCCTCTTTTTATATCTTCGATCCGATTCAATACACATCTCCTTATAGGTGTCTCCATAGGTCTTTTTTGTACATGTCCAAACCATCTCAGTCTGTGTTGGATAACTTTCTCTTCCATTGGAGCAACTCCAACTCTCTCACGAATGTCTTCGTTTCTAATCCGATCCATTCGCGTATGACCACACATCCACCTCAACATCCTCATTTCAGATACACTCATCTTTTGTATATGTTGTATTTTAGTGACTCAACATTCCGCACCATATAACATTGTAGGTCTTATTGCGGTTCTATAAAAAATCCTTTTAACTTAAGTGAAATTTTCTTGTCACATAGACACTTGATATTTGTCGCCATTTCATCCATCCTGCTCTAATCCTATGGTTAACATCTTCATCGATTTTCCCATCTTTTTAAGTATTGATTCAAAGATATCTAAAAATATCTTTTCTACGCACCACTTGCCCATCTAATATAATCTCATCTTCCTCGGTATTAACAGTACTGAAACAACACTTCATATATTCAGTTTTAGATCTACTTAGTTTAAAACCTTTTGTTTTTAAAGCATTTTCCACAACTCTAGTTTTCTCTCCACACTTACCATACTCTCGTCAATTAATACAACATCATCCGCAAAAAACATACACCATGGAACCTCACATTGTATGTATTTTGTCACCTCGTTCATTACTAAAGCAAAGAGATATGAACTTAAAGCTGAACCTTGATGAAGTCTAATCTTAATCTTAATCGGAAAATGGCCTTTAGAGATTGATAAGAAATATGGAAATGCCCTTAAATATTGCAATTTCAGACTATTCTAAGCTGTTATTTTCTTACCTCTCCCTTTCCTAAAAGAACACATTAAGAAATAGAGAAGATGTCATCCCGTGGTCAGAGCTCTTTGGTGGAATTTAGTTCCGACATTTGACATTTTTGTATGGAAAGCTTTTCTAGAAAAGCGACCAGATATATGAGTACACTAAGGTCAAACGGACAAACACATCGTTTGAGGATTCCTTGATATCAAACCTGAAATTTCATGATATGCATCAAATTACCCAGGACATGGAACAGTAAAAACTACTATGTAAACAGCCCAAACACGTCACCTGTAAATGCTATAATCTTAAACCTTTAGATCCCAAGTTAATCTCTTGCACATCAAATGGTTTAAAGTTTATTACGTAAAAAATTGATGCAAATTCATGCCATGTGAATTTGTTTTAGGAACAGTGAGTAGGTCTAGATATTTTTGTATGCTATAATCCTAAACCTTTAGATCCCAAGTTAAATCTCTTGAACACCAAATGGTTTAAAGTTTATTACGCAAAAGTTTGATGCAAATTCATGCCATGTGAATTTTGTTTTAGGAACAGTGAGTAAGCCTAGATTTTTTGTAGCTGATTGGACAAGTGCTGCAATGACTCACTTAAATGGTATGGTAATCATTACTGAGCTCAGATTTAGGAGCGAAGTGGTCACTGATGAGAAGGTGAGACTATAGAGCTACCTATGGAAAACATGCTGCAGTTTAGCGGATCTCGTAAGAATAAGGACTTCAAGTGGAAGAGAGAATTGTGATAACGCGTAGTGGTTTAGTGTGATGACTATAGAGCAGTAGAGCATGTTGCATGCCTTGAACCTACCATTGTAGTAACTAGTAACATATCATTTTACACTTTCTATCGAATTTCGGTAAGCCTTGTAAGTTTGACACGAGTTACCAATACATTTCATTTTCTAAATCATTGAATTTGTATATCTAATGAATAAGGGACAGATGGGGGGCAGGGGACCTAATTTTTCCCAATAATTCATCTCAACAGTCTCACTGATTATGTGCTTTGCTGATATTGTTTAGTTTTGATTCTAATGTGTGTGTGTGTGTGTGCCATATTTTGGGTTTCAAAATACGTTTTATATGATTTATTTCATACACCATCATGTTGTATTCTGACAGTAAGACTACAGATAATCAATGCAGGGTCTTGTTCTCATCTCTGTAGTATAGTTGGCGAGAACTTTTGGGTTTCCACTCATTGTTGTAGTACAGCTTTCAGTGGGTAAGTTTTTCTATGACTCGTCAAGATGATTTTGTTATCTTATATTTTCACAAACTACTTGTTTATTTCTTAATATCTATGGTTTTTTCCCTATAGGAAGCATCTTGAGGGGACAAGGATCACTTTTCAAAAAATGTACACCAATGCCTTTTTCCTGTTTGCATTCTTTCCAGCTTCTGTAAACATGTTCTTTTTGGAGAAATGTAATCAACAGAAATTTGTTACAGGGATAAAGGATTGGATTTTGCAATTAGAACACCTTGCACACCCTCTAGATGGGAGCATTATGACGTTGAGATGGCATATGCATGGGAGGTAGGCAAAGAACTCTAGAAAAGCTCATCTTTAGTATTCTCTGGTGGAAGTTGTATTGATGTCCCGCACCTCTAATTTTGCTCGAGTTGTGTAGTGCCTTATTTGTTATTATATTTATTAAAAAGAGATAATCATTGGTATATGCACTTCAGCTTCATGAGCTCGCTTAATCGTAAGTCTCCAAGTGTATAGACCATCTTCTATGCCCATATTACATACAAAAAAATGGTCCATTATACGCAGGTTCGAGATGTTGAGAAGTTGAGTAATACTCTGATTTTTTGTTGATGTAGCTACATGACTTGAGATGCAAAAAGAAAGCTAAGAATCTAAGATTGTACCAATGGCCATACTTTTAGTACATACATTCATTGAAATGGAAAATATATTCCTTTTTTCATACATATTGCACGGGAATCACTTTTTTCAGCCCTAGCATGATGACAATCAATTGAATAATAACATGAATTCAGTATGCATGATTTTTCATATAATATCTGATTTTCAGGGTGTCAATTTGTTTTACCTTTTAAGAAATCCGTAAAAAAATGACTTCTGGCTGTTAAATTTTGCAGGCTCTCTGCAAGTCTTATTGTGGTGAAACGTATGGTTCTACAGACTTGAGTCTACTAGAGAACGTGAGGGATGCGGTCCTACGAATGACATACTACTGGTAAAAACCACGTCTAGTTATGATGGAGCATTTTCTTTGCATCTAACTATGTTTTCCTGCAGGTATAATTTCATGCCACTAGCAAGAGGCTCTGCTGTTGTTGGCTATGTGGTCTTGCTGGGGCTGCTACTAGCGGCAAACATGGAAGTGACTGCCAACATCCCGCAAGGTTTCCAAGTTGACTGGGAGGCTATGCTATCCTCACATCCGAACTCCTTTGTTGACTCTGTCAAGGCATGGCTGTACCCATCAATCAGAATAAACACTGCTTGGAAAGATTATCCCGATGTGGCAGCAATATTCCCAACAACCGGAGCAGTTGTGGCTGCTCTGAGTACCTACAATGATTGAAGAGTTGGTGCTCGTTTTTATGAGCTCTTCAAGTTTGAAATAAGAGCAGGGAGTTTCATGATGTGCTCCCATTTGAAGTGTTTATTGCTAAATAAATAATGTACATTTCTTGCCCACCTTAAGTTGATAAAGTGTTATTATTTTTTTCGATAATAAAATGATATGGCATTAAAGGTATAATTGTGTTGTGTGAGTGTTGAAACGAGATTGCTGTAAAAGTGCAGGCTCGTGGTTTTTTTATTGGAGCAAAAGTTGAATAATGCTCTTCCTTTTTGTCAGTCACGATACTAGTGATTGTTGCATTGTTCAAATGAATATCTTCGTATTTGGTTCCAACTTCCACAGGTAACAATACTTTGGGTTAATTTGTAAATGTATACCTTTGAAATTAGTTTCTCTAAAATTGAATTTCCACCTTCATTCCCTCTCTTTGCATGTTTCTGGTGAAGTCCTGTTCCAAAGGCAAGCATGTTTGGGTGTTGTTACGAGAAAATCCAACATTTATCATCCAATTACGCTCCAGCAAGTAAATTTAAGCTAACCAGTTTGTCCATTTTAGTTATGGCATGATTTTAATTTGTTTCCTTAAACTTTAAATATGACAATTACATCTTTTAATCTTTTGATCTGCAACATCTTATCCTTTTCCATCAATATATAGTTTGTTAATTTTCATTATAACATATTCTCCGCCATTATGTTATTTTCTCCTCTTTCCACCCGATTGATTGGTTGTACCCATTATTAAGTGTATTATTAAACATTGTTTGTTCAATCTCAACTCGTCATAAGTTCCTTTCTTGAAGGAGTCGCACATTCATAAACTTAAATTACTTGCTATTTTATTACATGACGGTGGTTCCATATTTTCATCACGATCCTGAGTTTATTATACTGTGAAGCCAACGCGCATGAGAATCTGATTACGAGGTTGAGTGATGACAAGCCAAGCTGAGTTGGTCGGTTGGTTGTAGGCCTGGCAATCGTGTCAGGTCGTGTATTTTCGTGTCGTGTTTTTCTATACGTACTAAAAATGAATAGAAAACTTTACAAGAAAAATGATAACTTTCCCTTCTAGAATTTAAAAATCGTAGTCAGATGATATTTTAAAAAAAATAGAAAAACTAATTATAAGAAGCATGGGAATACAATCAATACATTACATCCCGCCTACGAATAATTGCTATGGTTTACAAAAAGCACGCCTACAATATTTCTATCGCTTCTATCAAGTGTGTATATACATCTTGGAAAACATTTCGAATTATTTTATATAAAAAATACATTTTCGACCTACATTTTTTTCAAACTAGAATCATTGTCACCACGTTGCGACACATATTGTGTCTCTGGCAAAGGACATCCCCAAGTCTCTTCACTTATTGTCAAACCTCAATCTGAATCTGGACCTCGATAAGGCTGCTATTCTTCACACCATTTACTAATTCAAGTCGGAGTCGGTCAAGAATGAGAGGGCGGCCGGGTGAGGTTGTAACGTTCTCAAACAGTGGAAAATTTAAAACTTTTTGAAAGAGAAAATCAACGAACCCGAGGACATTACGAGAACACAACACAAGGTGCACCAACATATATCTCGAATATATATATATATACAGAAATTTTACAACGAGACCAGGTCTCATTGTAAAAAAACGGATGGTTTATCCAACATTCAATTTATACAACCTAAGGGTAATATAGTAATCTCATAACACACCACACCACACCAAAGGATCCATTCGTTCCCTCCAACAAAATCCCCAAAACCCCCTCCTCCTGCCCGACGTCCCGTTGTTGCCTCCGCATCTCACCGTCGCAGGTAATCTCCTCCTCCCCAGCCATCTCCTCGTCCCCATCCCCTTCCCCCAACCGCTACCACCTCTCCCCGACCCCAACCTCATCCTTCCCCTGGCCCCAACCTCCTCCCCCTCCGCAACTCCAACCGCCCTCCACAACCACCACCACCTTCTCCACCCCCACAACCACCAACCCCACAACCACCACCACCATTATTCCGCAGGTGATTCCTAAAGTATGTTTTGAAGTAAAGATGATTTATTTGAAGTTGTGATTTTGGGGATTCTGGTCATAGATGTTAAGGGTCTTGTTCTAATTTTTCTCATATGATTTGATCAAAACAGTGGCTGGGGATATGTAACATTGTGTGATTCGTGACCTGATGAAGAAAGATCATCAAAGTTCTTGAAAATCACCATACTTTTGTCAATGACAACTTCGGTGTTATCAGTCAACAAAAATCTCATCATCTCTCCACGATCTCACCTTATTTTATTGGGAGATAATGAAGAAACCATGTTTGCGTTGAATGCTGCATTAAATGTGTTGGCATTAATGTAATGTTGCATGTTAGTTGTGTGCATGTGGACATATCCTGACATGTTGCAGGTTAGTTGTAATGTTTCATGTTAGCATTAATGTAATGTTGTCTCGTGATAAAAATAAGATTAGATGTTGTTATGATAATATTAGGATCAAATTCAAAGCCAATGCAGAGGATCGAAGGTACGATCTGATCGCTCTTCTCCACTCCCACTTTTGTTTGGAAGGCAACCAACATTCTGTTGATCCTTATTTTCTTGCATCAGCAGCAGCAACAACAGTAGCATCAACAATTGTTGCAGTTGTCGATGCATTCTTCTTAAGTTGTTGCTCATATGAATCTTATGCAGCAGCAACGTCTTCTACAGATACAACAGCAACAACAACAACTTCTCAAGACACTACCACAACAAAGATCTCAATTTCAGCAGCAACAACAATCTCAGCAACGTCTTCTACAGATACAACAACAGCAACAACAACAGGTTCTCAAGACACTACCACAACAAAGATCTCAATTCCAGCAGCAGCAACAACAACAACAACAACCTCAGCGGGGGCTTACAATGACTTGTGTTGTTGCTACGGTGCAGAACAGAAATCACGAAAATAGAAATGGTTGAAGGTCTTGCTGTTAAGACTAATGTTCTATTTTGGACTAATGTATATTCAAACGAGCTTCTTCTGAAGTTTTTCCCACTGTGGAAGTCAACAATGATTGTCTTTATTCTGCTGTTGTTGGTTTACTCTTTCGAAGTCAGTGATGGTTGTTTATGAATATAATTATGTGCTCTTTGTTTTTGACAATAGACTATAATAAAGCATAAAGGATGACTTCAATTCTTACACATTTAATAACTTCTGTTCAGTGCACATCATTTTTGTCCACTTCATTTGTATCTTTTTTCATTTCTCTTTTCAGTATATATATATGATTATCAAATATTTATTTTCCCATTTATCTTACACTTCACGTCTGATGTATTTTTTGAACTAGGAATTCTTTAGTCTTTGAGCACAATGAGCAGTTTGATATAGAATTTGGGCACTCGCGGACTTCATAAGGTGTAAATCAGATTCTTTGATCCTACTGAAACTTGTGCATTCCGTATAACATATTGTTTCTACTCTAAATTTGAAATGTGCTTCTATTATCCTTGTTTTATTAACATGTTCTACACCTACAGTTATTCTGTCGGATCGGCTAGATATAATTGTTTAGATTTATGTGGACCTGCCTAATGCATTTTAGTTTTACTTAAATGGAGAAGTCGTGTGATTTTGATGTTTGCGTTGGGTGTCATTCCCTAAAGGAAAGCGAGAGAGGAAAAAAAGAAGTTGGAGATAGAAATGACATGGAACACTCTACAAAACTGCATCACTTTTTTAAATAAAACTTCCATTGAATACACATCTATATGCGTTCAATACACAATAGTATATGTTTAATACGCAAATATATCATTTCAATACACAACAATAGCATTTTATTACACAAGCTCAGACCCTAGTGTGTATTCCTGGCACATTTCTATATTCAGACACTAGTGTATATTCCCTATTGCTCTAAATTGTTTATTCCGAGTTTGTGACATATGCCAATTTTAATTCAACTCAAACTCCTATAATCACAAGAAAACAAAACAAAAGAAAATCCATAATCCACAACAAACCTATCAAGCAATTTGTCACATAGGACTAAATTACTATATTAGGGGATGACTAGGTGAGAGAAATGTGTAGAGAATGATACTTCTTAAAATGTGGTCTTTTGTTTTAGAGATATGATGAATAACATTATGTGAAGTGAATTCATATCATATAAATAAATTTCCCTTCCCATGTTATGGTACTTCTTAGTTATTATGTTGGGTTGTTTATTTATAATGGACTGTGTAGGTTTAATACACAACATTATAAGTTTAATACATAACTATGTCATTTTAATGCATAATTGTATAATTTTATTATAGAAGTTCAAGAATTCTTTAATTTAAATAAATCATCATTAAAATACACAATTGCATTATAAGTTGAATATAATGTTGTTTAATATGGTTTAGTTTGTCTATTGCATATTTTGGTAAGAGAACATTTTGGAAAAATTATTATTAAAATGCACAATTGCATTATAAGTTTAATATACACAACTCTAAAAGTTTAATATACAATTACATCATTACAATACACAACCGCATCACTTTTGTAAATAAAGATTCCAGAGAATACACATCTATATGCGTTCGATACACAACAGTATATGTATAATTCACTTGGTTGTCGTCGGAGAGGAAGAAATGAGCAACATATGATTCTAAAAGAGATACGTACATAAACATGAATTGTTGGTCATTGTGAAGGAAATGATGTAGATGGAGAATTCATGTTGTTGTACATGGTATGAGAGTTAAGACATTGATTGGTGTTGGGGATATGGTATTTGATTTTGTATATTTTTGTGATCAGACATATAAATGATTAATTAAAATTAATTTAGGAAGCTTGTGGACATCCCCACTTAAGCTTACCATAAATGCTAACATGCTCACATAAGACTAAATTACTATAATATGATATATTTTTATATTGGAAAGAGAGATGTTGGAGATAGAAATGACAAGGAACACTCTACAAAACTACATCACTTTCTTAAATCTCTACAAAACTACATCACTTTCTTAAATAAAACTTATAGTGAATACACATCTATATGCGTTCAATACACAATAGTATATGTTTAATACACCAATATATCATTTCAATACACAATGGTATCATTTTATTACACAAGTTCAACAACTTCTTCACAAAAACTCATTCACAAGGTCTGTCAAGCAACAAAAATATTTTTAAAAATCTGTCAAGCAATCTGTCATTATTAAACCATACAAGTCTACACATATATGGAATTTCTAAGTAAAGAAGATATCATATTGAATCATATTACACATTCATTAATCAAAAACCCATGAATGAAGAATGACAATCACTTTCAACACAATGACTTCCATAAATCGTAATCCAACAAATCAGATTCATATAAGAATCTAAAATACATAGGATTGTCGATCCTCCAAAACTCAACTTTCAAACACAACCACACACAAAATACTCATTGCTAGTCAATTCCCTAAGCCTTACAATGCATCTCATATCAAAATTTGTAATTTTATTATCCTACATGTTACCAACTTAATGATCACATCACAAATTTAGTTATTGAATCAATATTTAAAAAATAAGACTCTGAGCACTACAATCTCCTCCCAACTAAAACTAAAAATACATCCAACCAAAAGTATCCAACATGCTCATTTCTTCAACTAAAACTAAAAATTGTACCTTTAAACTCAAACTCGCACCTCAAGTCCTTTGCCATCAGCACCATACTATATTGTTGTATATGGTATGTGAGTTAAGGCATTGATTTGTGTTGGGGAGAGGGGAAATGTTTGATTTTGTATATTTTTGTGATCAGACATATAAATGATTAATTGAAGTCAACTTAGGAAACTTGTGGACATTCCCACTTAAGTCTACCATAGATGCTAACGGGCTCACATAAGATTAAATTATTATAATAAGACATTTTTCTATAGGAAAGAGAGAAAAATGAAAGAGAGATGTTCGGGATAGAAATAACACGGAGCACTTTACAAAATTGCATCACTTTCTTATATAAAACTTCTAGTGAATACACATCTATATGCGTTCAATACACAACAGTATATGTTTAATACACCAATATTTCATTTCAATACACAACGGTATCATTTTATTACACAAGTTCTCCGTAACGTATAACTGGATCTGAACACTACACCTAACAGAAATAAGTAGTAGAAAAAAAATGATATTTTGCAGAATCATGCAAGTTCAATCCAATCACATTTTGAGCAGACAAAAGAGAAAATAAATAGAAACTCAATCAAATCCTTAAAATGCAACCAAAACCTCGAGAAATTTTGTGAAACTTACAACGAATACATGACTCGAAAAAACATTGTTTTGAAACACTAAACCGAAATTCCAGAATTTTTTTCCAATTTAACCTCATTTCCAGCAGACACAAGATCTAAGCACCATCAACATCCGAACAACACACCATGCCAAAATCCAAACAAACTCCACAAATCAGACCTACTCGACTACTACCTAAACACCAAATAACTCAACAAACCACACATAAATCTCGTACGGATCTCAAAATCCAAACTCGATTAACTCCCTCATGGTTGTCGATGGTTTGGTGAGATGGGGAAGGAGGGGAGGAGAGTGGAGGTCGATCTTCCATCGTCTTTTGGAAGGTTGCTGGAGGGGAGGAAGGAGGATGGGATGGGTGTGATTGGGAAGGAACGAAAGAGGGAGGAAGAAAGAAGACGTGATGGGTGGTGCGTATGGGAAGGAAGGAGGAGAGGTAAAAGAAGGATGTGGTGATTACGAAACTACCCTTTTTCATTTTCACCGTTAGATTAGATCTTGATGGTGTATGTTTGGGGTCTCATTATATTAAATTGAGACCTGGTCTCATTCTAATACCACTATATATATATATATATACAGAAATATTACAATGAGACCAGGTCTCATTATAATAAAATGAGATCCCATCTTTTCCTCCCTTAGATCTAGATCCAATGGTTGATTTATCCAACATACAATTTACACAATTAAAGGGTAATATGGTAATCACCGAAACACACCACAATATTCTTCATATCATATTTCGTCATTTTCTCCTACCATCCGTCTTCGTTGCCGGTCCAGCCGATGAAGTCCACTCCATCGCTACCGTCGCCATCACCGAGTGCGACAACCACCTCAACGTTCCTTAGATCATGGCCGCCAACCTCTCTACCGCAGCCATCCTCTTCCTCCTCGGCGCCACCGGGCTCATGTCCTTCTTCGGGGTGATGAACCTCGTCGGGTGCTGGTTCGGGACGATGCTGGTGTGCCACGACGTGGGGAGGTTGGTCGGGTAGTACCGGTTCGGGGGACGGAGCGGGGCGTCAGTGCTATTATTGGGGATCAGGAAGATGGCGTTGGGGTTGGTGTTTGGCAGCTCGTTTGTGAGGATTCATGGGGTGTTCCTGGTAGGGATTTTGGGAGCCTTGTTGCTGTTCTCCATAGTGGAGTTCGTGATGGCATCGAGGGATATGGGGAGTAAGGTGGTGTAGTACTGAGAGAACCAAAGTATTTGAAGTAAGATGTTATGGTTTGGAGTGGCCATGTCATCCTCTTTCCAACTTTAACACTCTTTGTAACGTACCCGAAAACAGCGGAAAATTTAAACAATAATAAAGACCGTCAACGGTCAACACTGGGCACGTCACGGGAAATAAACCAACATATATATATAAAATATATAAGGTACAGACCCACGTGGAAGTCAACTATACATACACTACCGACTGACCGTGATTACAACAAAAGCTATACAACATGTAATCACCTCAAAAGAAGAAGACAACTACAGGATCCGATCTCGGGGGCACCGTCCTCGGTCACCACCTCAAACTCTAACCCTGCTCGCTACCTGAAATGCAAACAACAAACATGCCTGAGTTCCCTGTAGGAACCCCGTATACCAAACCTCCTAAAAATATAAAAAGGAATTAAATACAATGCAATGCTATGCACATGATCATCCGCCTCGGGCCCACAATAATGCCCTCACCGCCTCCGCGGCACTGAACCACTCCTGCCACTAGGGTCAAGTCAGTCCACCGCTGCCTCACAAGGGTCAGTCGACACCACTGCTCCCCAAAAGTGCAGGAAGGAACCCCTGGTACACGCCGCACCCAAGGAGCGAGTCAGCCCGCCGAATACACAACTCGGGTCAGACGACAGCCACTGCTCCCCCAAGAGTCGCCTAGCGCGCACCCTGCCGGAACATCCTCGGCCTACCGCTAAACCCTCGCAAACTGCCCAAGGTTTACGGTACACATCCCTCACACCCCGCTCGGTAAGAGAGGAAAAAGGTACAACAATAATACGCCTTCGTCGAAGGTGAAATCCGTAGCTCTCAAAGCCGGTAATCAACCGTCGCCTCGGAGCCGGTAGTCGACCTGACATCGACGGATCGCGTGTGGATAAATCCACCAACCTGCGGTAGATCGGTCGACCGCTACAAGCACACCGGTCGACCGGTCCCCCACACAGTACACAGTACTGTACAAACAAATCTACCGGTCGAACCACGCCAACCGAATTACCGACCAATCGGTCGAACAAAAGTCATCTAGCGGTCGACCGTTTGGAAGGTCTACGCTATACAATTTTATATAATATATATATCCGACCGGTCGAACCAAGGGGCCGTTCGACCGATAACAGGACTTTCAATATTTTGCCCAAGTCTCGTTCGGTCGACCGGAACTGAAATACAGTTCGACCGAAACAACACAAGCACTCTACCGCTTAATTAAATGCTCAGTCGGTCGACCGAGAGTTAAAGAGCGGTCGACCGTTTTGATGGTCAAAGCTCCCAACCGACTTAGCATCGAATGGATCGGTCGAACAAGGTAAGGACGTTCGACCGTTTAATAAGTCAAAATCCCCAACCGACCCATTCTCATCGTTATTCGGTCGACCGGCTAAGTGGTCCCGTTCGACCGATAACAGCATAATCCCCTTTTTCCCGCACAAATCTGGCATAACGGTCGACCGTCTAACGACATCGTTCGACCGTTCGCGGTTAAACAACAATATAATAATAGGATCGGTCGACTGCCCACAGGCACCGGTCGACCGATCGTCGTCTTCAACCTCTGAATTGGTTGAATTCCGACGGGGAATTCGACACCAACGTCGATCCCCAACACTCACAAGGCACAAGTGAGTTATATTGAAGATTTGGCATACCTTTTGGTCGAGTGAAGAAGCCTCCCGAGCTCCCTTCAAGACTTCTTCTCTTCTTCTTCCTTTCTTCTTCTTCTTCTTCTTCTTCTTCTTCTTCTCTCCTTACTGCCTCCTCCGACTCACCTCACTTCTAATATCCTTATCCAGCCAAAACCTTCTCCCGCTTCACAGCAAATCTACATATATACACACACCTTATCTCACCTCCCTCTCCTCCAATCACAAGCTAGCATCACAACCTCACCACTATCCTACACGTTACTTTCCATCTCATCCTTCCAACACCTCCTACTCTCACATGCATGCATTAATTAGGTTAAGTAAGTTTAGTTTAATTTAATTATGATGTTTAGTTTAGGTTATTACACTCTTCTTTCCAGTCCTCTTCAGATATTGTAGTGGTTCTTTCAACTCTATATATTGAAATTAAATTCAGTAAACAATTCTTGGCAAGAGAAGAATTAAGTATAATTAAATGTATGAGGAATTACTTTGCAAAATGTATATATACTATTAAAAATAATACAAAGAAATTTGACCTCATCTAGGAGAGGGTCTGGATTTGGACCCAATTGGAACAAAGCACCAACAACAGCAAATTTACTGTTGTTTGAATTCTTATGCACCATATGCATTTCCATATCAAACATGCACCAAACAAACAAACAATATATGATTTAACAATATTAACAACTTAGCTTATTCACATGATAACCAATGTTTAATTTGCAAATGCAGGATATGTATTGTGATGATGAACTTTAAAGATTTTGTAATAATTTACATGCATGTATATATTCCTTTGTTCATTGATTGTGTGCTCTGTAGGGGTGTGACAATGGAGTTGCATAAGTGTATATTTGGTTTCTTCAATCATTATCCACCACCTTTCGGCCAAGCCAACTAAATCCACACATTAACCACAGAAAATAAATTAAGTTAATTAATCATAAGCATAGACGATTGGAAAACTATATCTATTCGTACGATTGAAAAACTACATGACAATGTGATGACAACTTAATGGTTTATAACATTTTGAGTTGTGATGATTTACAAAGAATGATCACAAAAGATTATTTAAATGAGAAGATATAGTAATATGTTGTTTCAATTCCTACACCAAGATGACATCTTCTGTAGGTTCATCAATTGTTTTGTTACATGAAAATACCAATAGGCCGATATCATGTTATATCTTTGACAATTATCGGTCTAATTATGGTATTTTTTAGTGAAACCCATAAAACTAAAGTCTAGCTCAAAATCGATTTCTCCTTACAAGGCGCAAAACTACAATTTTCTGTTTGAAACTTATAATGTTGTTTAGTATGATTTGATAACATTTTTGAAAAATTATTATTAAAATACACGACTGCATTATAAGTTTAATATACACAACTCTAAAAGTTCAATATACAATTACATCATTAAAATACACAACCACGCCACTTTCGTAAATAAAGCTTCTAGTAAATACACGTCTATATGCGTTCAATACACAACATAATACGTTTAATACACAAAAACAATTGGTTGTCGCCGTAGAGGAAGAAACGAGCAACATATGATTCTAAACATGAATTGTTTGATTTTTGTACAGGAAAAGAAGTAGATGGATGATTCATGTTGTTGTACATGGTATGAGAGTTAAAACATTGATTGGTGTTGGGGAGAGGGGGAATGTTTGATTTTGTATATTTTTTCAACTTAAAGAGCTTGTGGACATCTCCACGTAAGCCTACCATAGATGCTAACGGACTCACATAAGACTAAATTACTATAGTATGACATATTTATCTGTAGGAAAGAGAGAGAGGAAAGAGAGATGTTGGAGATAGAAATGACATGAAGCACTCTACAAAACTACATCACTTTCTTAAATAAAACTTCCAGTGGATACACACCTATATGCATTCAATACACAACAGTATATGTTAAATACATCAATATTCATTTCAATACACAACGGTATCATTTTATTACACAAGTTCTCCGGAATGTATAACTGGATCTGAACACTACACATAACAGAAATAAGTATTAGAAAAAATGATATTTCGTAGAATCATGCAAGTCTACAAACTTGAAGGTGGCGACGATTATCTCACAAATCTATAGATCTAAAAATGGTTTTTCCGAACTATAGTTCGTAAGAAGTTGGATATACCTTTCTCGTTTTTAGGCATAAAAAGAATCTTTGAAAGGAACAAAAACGGATGTGAGATCCGGAGCTAAAGAGTGATTAGAGAACAAATCTGTTTTTTGTTTTCCGAGAAAAAATGAAATTTGGAGTCCATATTGGAGGGAATGCGAGAAAGAGTAATAATCTCTATGTGGGAAAAGGAATATTACGAAAATTGGATTTGGATTTGGAAAAAATACAACGAGATTGGAGATCGGAAGGAGACGTGCCAACTCCGACATCTTTTGGAAGGTTGCTGGAGGCGTCACGCATGGTTGGGTGTGGCTGGAAAGGACCGAAGGAGGGGAGGAAGAAGGAGGACGTGATGGGAAGAGGGGAAATGTTTGATTTTGTATATTTTGTACATAAGACTAAATAACTATAGTATGACATATTTTTCTATAGGAAATAGAGATATTGGAAATAGAAATGATATGGAGCACTCTACAAAACTGCACAACTTTCTTAAATAAAACTTGCAGTGAATACACATATATGCGTTCAATACACAATAGTATATGTTTAATACACCAATACATTATTACAATACACACCGATGTCATTTTATTACATAAGTTCAACAACTCCTTCATAAAAACTCATTCACAAAATATGTCAAGTAACAAAAATATTTTTAAAAATCTATCAAGCAATATGTCATTATCAAATCATACAAATCTACATATATAATCAATTTCTAAGTAAAGAAGATATCATAATATTTAGTTGATACATCAATGTATAAATGTCAGTTCTGCTTCAGATACTTCATGATCGAAGAAGCTGGTTTCAAGTCTGAGCCACTAATTTAATGAAATAATTTTCTTTGAGATGTAATATTTGGAAAATTATTTTGATGATTTGGTTTTATTTTGTTTGGAATGTATTAATCTGATGATGGTTCATAACATTCAAGGTACTGAGATATGATTTTTACTTTGAGTCTCTGTTATGCAGGATGAACCTATTTGGAGTGACCATTTTCCATGAAACCACAGCTATCATCCGAGGATTATTACATCTCACACTTATTTGATATCAATGTCTTTTCATCCTAATCGAGATTTTAAATGATAAGGTTATCTTATCCTCTTTGTAGTGCAAATCGAGTCAATTTCCTTTTTGAAGATTTCTGAAGAGATTAAAGAAAAGAGAAAGGGATTAAAGAATAAGGTCTCAGCATATATCAATAGATGCACTGTCTGCTTAATGGTTAGTATTGAACTCTTGTAGTTATGTATTGTAGTAATGTGGCTGTGTATTGTTATATTATTGTTGTGTATTGAACTTGTATAGTTATGTATTCCACCGAACATGAAGTGTAAATCTCAAAGATTTCTACATTTGCATTAAATATTCTGTATTTTTGCTTTCTGGACTTTTGAACGTTGCATCTCAACCTATTAAATATGCACATTTGCATCCCAGTTTTTGAACTTCTGTATTAAATTTTCGAACAGTCCCATGTGGTTGTCTACAAGTCATAAGTTAAGTTATTGTGTATGATATTAGATTACATGTCTAGATCCTTAGTAGTTGTTATTTAATGTTGTCTTATTATTAAATAATATTCAGTAGGTTTTCACTTCCAAAATTAAATTATTCACTTCCAAGAATAAACTAATATTGTTTGGTGCCTAATTTAGAATGATATTTTGTCAGATCATCAACAAGGAGATTCATACGTCCCAAAAGTTTGAACTGAGACTCATATTACAGGTTGATTATTCTTGACAGTGTTCTAGAGTTTCTGCTTTGTTTGGAGTTTGAACTGCTGGAGTTTCTGCCTTCTTTGGACATCTGGAGTTTCTGCCTTTGTTGTCAGGAGTTTTGCCTTCTGTGAAAGTAGTAATGATGTCTACTGGAGTTCCTTGTTAGGATTGTCATGGTGGTTGTGGAAGTATTGATGATATATATTTGACTTAATTTGTGGAAGTTGTGGAAGTTGTGGAAGTTGTGACCAGAAAGTAGTGATGATATCTGAGTTAAGTAGTATTTTAGTAGATATCATTTTTTTTGTTGTTGTTATATACTTGCAACTAATGTGGCTACATTTTGTATATAGTAGGAGTCACAACTATGTACTCACTTAACATATTTGACATGCTAATCCAACAGGTTACGACACCTATTTTTGGTAGTTTTGATGTGGAGTGTCGAGAAGTTTGTGTTAGTAACTTTTATTTCCAGGAAATAAGACCAAATATTTGGTTTGTTCGTAGTTCCTTTAGTATATCATATGCTTCGAGTGAAACATATAATATATATGCATTCAATACACAATATTATAATTTTGATACATAACTTATCATTTCAATACACAACCGTATCATTTTATTACACAAGTTCAAGAACTCTTTAACTCATAAAAATCATTATTAAAATACACAATTGCATTATAAGTTGAATATAATGTTGTTTAATATGGTTTAACTTGTCTATTGGATATTTTGGTTAGAGAACATTTTAGAAAAATCATTATTAAAATACACAATTGCATTATAAGTTTAATATACACAACTGTAAAAGTTTAATATACAATTACATCATTAAACTACACAACTGCATCACTTTCGTAAATAAAACTTCCAGTGAATAGACATCTATATGCGTTCAATACACAACAGAACACGTTTAATACACAAATACAGTTAGTTGTCGTCGGAGAGGAAGAAGTGAGCAACATATGATTCTAAAAGAGATACGTACATAAAATGAATTGTTGATCCTTATGGAGGAAAGGAAGTAGATGAATGGTTCATGTTGTTGTTCATGGTATGAGAGTTAAGTCATTAATTAGTATTGGGGTCCGGGGAGAGAGGAAATGTTTGATTTTGTATATTTTTGTGATCAGACATATAAACCATTAATTGAAATCAACTTAGGGAACTTGTGGACATCCCCACTTAAGCCTACCATTAGGGCTGTAAATGGGTAGGATTTTACCCGCAACCCGCCAAGCCTAACACGGGTTGCAGACAAAAATTGTTACTCGCCAACCCGCCACCCTCACAACCCGCATAATAAGCGGGGCGGGTTGCGGTTTTCTCGCAATCCGCCCCACATAAGCCATATATTTTGTTTGATTTTTTTTGTATTTTGTTTTGATTTTGTTTGTATTTAGTTTTGATTTTTTTGTATATAGCTTTAATAAAATACATTGATTGATTTTTTCCTTGATTTTTGTACTTAGCTTTGATTAAAATAGATAACGTTAAAGAAAATAAATTGATTTTTGTATTTAGCTTTAATAAAAGATTAAACCCGCCAACCCACCCCACATAACCTAGTCCATCCTTACGCGGGGTGGGTAGCAATTTGTTTTTACCCACCCCCACCCTGCCCTGCCTACCCGCTTAACTTTGGCGGGGAAGGTAGCGGTGGGGCAAAAACCTGCCCCGCTTACAGCCCTACCTACCATAGATGCTAACGGGCTCACATAAGACTAAATTACTATAGTATGACATATTTTTCTATAGGAGGGAGAGAGAGGAAAGAGAGATGTTGGAGATAGAAATAAAACTTCCAAATAAAACTTGTAGTGAAAATACACAACAGTAAATGTTTAATACACAAATATATCTTTTCAATACACAATGATATCATTTTATTACACAAGTTGAACAACTCATTCATAAAACTCATTCACAAAATCTGTCAAACAACAAAAATATGTCTAAAAATCTGTCAAGCAATTTGTCACTATCAAACCATACAAGTCTTGTAGTTCCCACCTTTGGTCTTTCACTTTGTCCACTTCTTTTTGTCTTAGACTTTCCGAGTTAGAGGATTTGAACTTTTGTTTCATCCTTTTGTCTTACACCAATATATCATTTTATTACACAAGTTCTTCAGAACGTATAACCATATCTGAACACTACACCAGACAGTGACTAAATTACTATAGCAAAGCATATTTTTATATAAGAAAGAGGAAAGAGAGATGTTGGAGATAAAAATGACATGGAACACTCTACAAAACTGCATCACTTTCTTAAATAAAATTTCCAGTGAATATACATCTATATGCGTTCAATACACAATCGTATATGTTTAATACACCAATATATCATTTCAATACACAACGGTATCATTTTATTACACAAGTTCTCCAGAACGTATAACCAGATCTGGACACTACACCTAACAGTGACTAAATTACTATAGTAGGACATATTTTTATATAAAAAAGAGAAAGAGGAAAGAGAGATGTTGGAGATAAAAATGACATAGAGCACTCTACAAAACTGCATCACTTTCTTAAATAAATCTTCCAGTGAATACACATCTATATGCGTTAAATACACAACGGTATATGTTTAACACACCAATATTTCATTTCAATACACAACGATATCATTTTATTACACAAGTTCTCCAGAACGTATAACTGGATCTGAACACTACACCTAACAGAAATAAGTAGTAGAAAAAATGATATTTCGCAAAATCATGCAAGTCCAATCCAATCCCATTTTGAGCAGACAAAAGAGGAAATAAACAAAAACTCAATCACATCCTTCAAATGCAACCAAAACCTCGAGAAATCTCACAAAACTTACAACGAATACAGGACTCGAAAAAACATTGTTTCGAAACACTAAACCGAAATTCCAGCAAAATTTTCCAATTTCACCTCATTTCCAGCAAACACAAGATCTAAGCACCATCAACATCCGAACAACACATCACGCCAAAATCCAAACAAACTCCACAAATCCGACCTACTCGACTACTACCTAAACACCAAATAACTCAACAAACCACACATAAATCTCGTACGATTAACTCCCTCGTTGTTGTCGATGGTTTGGTGAGATGGGGAAGGAGGGGAGGAGAGTGGAGGTTGATTTTCCATCGTCTTTTGGAAGGTTGCTGGAGGGGAGGAAGAAGGAGGATGGGATGGGTGTGATTGGGAAGAAACAAAAGAGGGAGGAAGAAAGAGAACGTGATGGGTGCATATGGCAAGGAATGAGAGGAGGTAAAAGGAGGATGTGGTGATTACGAAACTACCCTTTTTCATTTCCACCGTTAGATTAGATCTTGATGGTGTATGTTTGGGGTCTCATTATATTAAATTGAGACATGGTCTCATTCTAATACCTCCCTATATATATATATATATATATATATATATATATATATATATATATATATATATATATGAGTCACAAAAGGTGATTACATCAAAAGACTATAAGATAAAATATACAAATGTAATCACAACGACCTCTGATAAGAGAGAACAAGATCTGGTCCTGAGTGCTCTCCTCCGCAGTCACCACCCTTCCTACTGCAGATCACGACCTGAAATGCAATATGAAACTATGTCTGACTTTCCATAAGGAAACCCCGTATGTCAAACCCTAAACACATGAATGAAACAATGCTAACAAATAAATGCAACCATGTATAAGTCTAACAACAGTAAAACATAACATTTGTCTCATTCACTGAAGTCACAATTTTGCCTCATTCACCGGAGCCACGATTTTGCCTCATTCACCAGAGCCACGACTTTGCCTCATTTGTCGGAGCCACAACGACCAACACCACTCGCTCCGTAGAGCCACCACCGATCTCTATGGGGCCGGTATGTCCGTCCATTGCCCCAAAAAGGTCGGTGAACCTGTTGCCCTCGAGCCGATCAAAACAACACAACTCAACCCCAAACAGAGCAGAAACGGTCGACTCAAACTCCACACAGGGAACTGGTTCAACCAAAATAACAACCAACCGGTCGAACGGAAAATGAGACCAGTTCGACCGAAACAAACTAGCAAAACCTCCTCTCACTCAAAATGCAATAACGGTCGAACAAACAAGAAACAACGGTTGACCGGAAAAAGACAGTAAATTCAGATCCGAAAACAAATTATACCGGTCGGCCGAAACTACAAATGGTCGAACAAACTATTAAGTTAACTTAAGTCATCGGTCAAACAAGATCTCAGGGCGGTCGACCATTTTGTGGTCTACACCCCCAACCGACTTAAAATAGTGTTTTCGGTCGAACGACAAAAGAGACCCGATTTACCGAAAACACCCAGAGCCTCCATCTTCTCGCTCAAAAGCATAACCGGTCGACCACCCAAAGGTATCGTTCGACCAGTGCGATAGATAATCGCCCAAAATACACTACGACCGGTCGACCGAATTGAGCACCAGTCGACCAAAACATAGTAGAAACCTGCTGTACGAGCCCTCGACGCGCCAAACGGCCACTGTCGACTAAATCCACTACTCACACACCTCGGGTGAGTCTTAAATTGAAGTTTGACATACCTTAAAGGCTTGAAGAAGTCTCCGAAGAACCACGGTGAACGCCTCCTCACAGAAAGCTCTTCTTCTCTGGCTAACTCCTCGCTCGAACGACGACCACCGGCCTCTACCTCGCCGATCACCTCCTCCGATCAAGCCCCACGAACCTCCTTCACTTGTGCCAACAGAGCTGGGAGGGAGTGAGATGAGAGTCAGAGATGAGAGAGGAAGTGAAGTGAGAAGAGATGAATGATTTAAACCTTAAATACCCTCGCACCTTTCCTCAACCAACCAAAAGCTTCCACCTCACTAAACCAACCCCAAAACACCCATTAACCACCTAAACCTGATTAAACACAAAACAAGGATTAGGATATAACAGAGGTTCTTAAGGAGGCCTTGGCTGAAATTCTGGTTCATTGCTACTCGTCCGATGGATTTGTTCGTTACCGACTGCAAGGTGGAATTGATAGAAGATAAAAACATCCCAATTATGGAAAATCTTCTTTATAGGATCCGAGGAACCAAAACTCTCATGGACTACCAGTACTTTGTGGTTGCTCAGGTATATATATTTATGTATTTATAACTCATTACTATCAGCAGCAAAGTATATATTGATATAGGAGAAAAGAGAAGAGGTCTAATGCTCACGAAATTTGTTATTGACACACATTTGACATTCATTTAAAATTTTATATTCAAATACGAAATGACAAATCATCTCTCTATATATACATGATCATGTCGGAAGTCATGAAATTTGAAACTCATTTTGTATAAAAGGGTCAGTATAGGGCTGTATATGGGCGGTTAAAAGGCTTACCTACGACCCTACCCGCCTAATTAAACGGTTCGCGGTTCGGTTTAAAACCCGTTTATTTTTACCTCTACCTATGAACATACCCGTTTAATTTAATTAAACGGTTTTGGGCGGTTAAATTGTTATATGGTTAAAACTTAATGGATACTAAAATTGATATAAGAGTTGGGTAAATGGTTAAATGGATAAAAACTTGTCAAACTTGATAAAAACATCATAACATCCATAATTTTATAATCAAAACCTCCCAAAATTCATAATCTAAACATCAACAAATTCATATAAAACAACATCAAACATCCACACAATACAAACAATTATATGTATATAGTATATATAACAAAACATTATATATATTCATTATGTTTTGCGGTTAAACGGACGGGTTAAATCATGTAACCTTATCCGTCCATTTATTAAATGGTTATGATTTTCACAACCCTTATCCGTCCGTTTATTAAACGGTTATGATTTTTACAACCCGTGACCCTACCCATCGATTCGGTTAGGACGGTTAAACGGTTTTTACCCAACCCATTTACAGCCCTAGACCAGTATATGATCGAGTCGCTATGATAAATCTTGTGTATTGAATTTTTCAGTCCTTATATCTATCTTTTGAGAAATTAACCCATCCTCTTAATTTCAACACCACCATTAATATTCCTTGACAACATGCACCCTTCTCAAAGCCCGGCCGATTTCCCCAAGAAATTAATCTCCTTAATTTTCTCACGATGAGTACACCTGTCGCATCCGTGCGCGTTGTCCACCGCCGTGAACTCACCTCTAAGCCATTATTGTGGGTCTCGTGCAAGAGGCAGTACGTGAAGATGCATGCATATGTATACATATACATACATATACATATACATATATATATACACACACACTAAGTCTCGGTACGTAAACGACATATATTCGTGATAACATCCAAGCCTGGACCAAACTTGGCTTCTTATATAGCCTAGACTTGGGGCCCTGGCCGGGGGTGAGCCACTGCAAATCGGAACGGTGGGGATGTTAATTAATTTCCTGCCCATTAATCTAACCACAATACCGGCATCACTGTCCTCTTGGCTTTGCCTTGCCAAAATCCGCTATGCATGCGCTTACTCATTAGTTTCTCATCATCCACGATTACTCTACTATTACATATTGCCCATTCAACCCTAATGATGATCAAGATGATGAGTTGTTGCTACTGCCTTAAATCGGTGAGAAGCAGGTATTTCATGTATTCTCGAAATCCTTGACATAAATTTGACATCCTCTTGGAACTAAAAATCCAGAAAACAAATCAAAGATGTAGATTTTGTTCTGTAACATATCTACTGAAACACAATACGTACAATATTGATGATCAAGAAGATGCTGCTGGTGGTAGTGCCTACCTCTACCCAAGGGCTTCTTTGGAACGCAACAGTGCTCACCCACCCACGGAGAACGGCCGGTGAACTCACCTAGCTCTAAACCGTTATCATTCGCGGTTGGTCTCGTCTAAGACGGGTTGGGGATGGTGAAGGACGAGTACATGAGGTCAGGAATATATTTGTTTGAGAAGACTAAGCCAACACGAGATTTCAAGAATTGGTTTGGTATCTCGACTTGGACTCGACTCACCTTCCACAGCTTAGACTTCGGCTGGGATGAGCCACTGCAGGCTCGACCACTTACTATGCCACATAATTAGGACACAGGAATTTTTCTGGCTCACGCTAACCACAACAATAGCATCGATGTCGAGCTCGGTTTGCCATCCTCCGCCATGCACCGCTTCAAAAATCTAGTCCGCAAGTACACTACTGCTGCCTACTGAACAATAAAAATGACGACAACAATAATAATATTTATAGTCCTAATTATTTCCGTTGTCTTTCTCTTTGTATGTTGTCCTGTCACGAATAAAACCAAGTCCGGCCGTTATCTTTCAGTTTTAATGCACAAGATTTCAGCTGTTAACATACAGATTCTGTGAACTATACGGGCCATCTGTTGTGTTAATGTAGCAAAATCAGTTCACAACATATGATTAAAAACATTATTTTGTCTTACTGTGATGAATGGTACACGTATCAACGACAAGTAGATCCCGCTAGAACTTTTTCCCACTGACAATTACAACATCTAAGGTAACCGTCACCTATAGATGAAGATTTGTGATCACAAATTCATAATTGTCATATAGAAACAAAGAGCGAGGTATAGCAAAAAATTGAGAAATTATGTGACAACCAGAAGCGAAGTTTGGTTCTCTCGAAAAGTACGAAACTACAATACACGAACCTTGTTTTCGGTCTGTAAGTTCATTTACTAAGGAAATAATCACAGTAGCTTTTCTTGTAGGGGTGTCACTTGCATGCACTACTCTTACATCAACAATTTGTTTCATGCTTTGGCCGAATTAATCTAAAATCCGAGCAGCAAAAGGATGTTCATTAGAAATTGATTAACGAAATCAGCTTAGTGTGAAGCCAACACAAATATTTTATACATAAAATAGAAGTGAACATATTGCAAATATTTAATACGGTTGTGTTATTCTTCTAAGAAAAACAAATGACAATCCAATATGGAACATACTAGGGGGAAAACGAAAAAAGTTCTTACGTTTTAAGGAGACAATCTGACTTCTAGATTGAGAAGTCACCCTTGGTAGGGACTATCTTTGAAAAGAACCTCAAAACCAGAAGCAAAAACTTTCTCAAATAACTCAACCATTCAAAACCCACAAACACCTTATGAATATCTCAACTCGACCAGAACCGCAACTCAATCCCTGGTATTCAACCGAGTCCAACGTTCCAAATCTAACAAGCAAGACACCACATTTTGATCCCAAAATCACATAAACCAAAGCAAACCTCTCATCTTCCTCAGACAATCTCAAACCCAAAATCAACAACAATAACAAAGTTTTAATCCCAAACTAGTTACAGTTAACTAGCAAAGTAACACTCAACAAGAATCACAGTTCTGATAAAATGAATCAGAGAGAAACTAAACTTAGTTGGATATCAGGAGAGACAAACTCGAGCTAAACAAGACTTTTCACCAGGTACAACTATAATTGAAAACGAGCTTCAGAAGCAACTTTTATGGGTTTTATTGTCCTACTTTTATGGACCGGTCCGGTTTTTTGGACCGGACCGGAACCAACCGGTCCGGACCCTGCTGAAAATCCGGTTCCGGTTCCAGTTCCAGTCCGTTTTTTTTAAATTTTTAAGGCAAAATCCGGTCCTGGACCGGACCGGAATGAATCCAACCGGTCCGGTCCGGATGCACAACCCTACATATTAAACAATGTACATGCTCACAATTACCCACATACCTAATACGTATTCGCAATCTCAAATTCATCATTATTAAATAAGAACTATAAGCATCCAGATGATTTTCATAAATTAATGGAAAATGAGATTTTATTCGGTTCAAAATGAAGGTTTATGATCAAAAATTCAAAATCATCATACAACCTACCAAAATAGTTTGAGAAATTATGCAACTTTACATTGAGCCTTATAGTTGAATTTTTCACTGAAGGTCGTCGACTGTTATACCCAAAATAAAGATGAAAAATCCATTACACTATTTTTAAGCAGTTTTTTCAAAGAAACTTTTTCCATGATCAACAGAGGCTTGTCAAAAGCATTCCATCACCCAAACTGCCAATTACTGGGAGAGAGGGGGGGGGGGGGGGGGGGGGTCACTTCCTTGATGATAAATATACAAGCTAGATGGTAACTTCATCCAAAAATATCATCATAAACAAAAACAAAGTTCAACTTTCACAAAGAAGCTACTGATTGAAGACAAAGGCTTTAATCACAAAGTGATTTGAGTAGCATTATGTAGTGAGGTAAATATTATTCAGTGCTCATAGTAAGACCTCTTGAAGTTTAAATTTTCCCCAAATGCTTTCCCCCCTGGAACTATGAAGCAGTTGGTTATTGTTAGTGTTTATGCCTCATGTTGCAACTAGCAAACACAAGTAGGCAAAAGAATTACATAAGTCAATATTTATATACAATACCTTCAATGAATATTGAGTCAGAAACATAAAAGTAGAAACAACAACGCTACTTAGTAGTCATTTGTATCGTCATTTTAGTTGAATAATGTGGCAGCAGTAGCAGTAAAAGAAGTTCTCTGAAATGCTATGATGAAAACTGGAAACAAACCAAACATGAGGACCTTAAGCAAATTGGAAATGTACCTGAATCAGGACATTTTTACATCTTTGGAAGCTTTGTTGCCGAACTCAATTCCCTGAAACTTGATCTTCGATGTCTGGTATTGACCGCCAAAAGCATTGCCAAAACCCCAACCAAGGCCAAGTCCAATTCCACAGCCGCCACCTTAATGTTAGTTTTGGAAAAGAAAAATCACAAAATAGAAATGCACAAATTAATGCTATTATTGGAAGAAAATGGAAACAGGAATCAAGAGAAATTTGAAAAAGTAGGTTTTCTTGCCTACCTGCACCTAAACCAAACACATTCACTGGCATGCCTGGATATAAAGGAAGCAAAAAATGACAACATTATAATTGGTCAATTCTCAAACTAGAACTACAATCTCAATATGTAGAACTGAAGATGCTGATCTGATTCTGCATTGTACATTTACAGGGAAATCATAAAGCCGAGTTTATGTAATAGTAAATCAAGAGAATCAGCACTTAAGAAAGGTACAAGGTGAAACATATCAAAAGATGCACCAGAAGGCTCATGTTCATCACTAGGCCAGACCACAAAGACAGTTACAAAATCTAAAAAAATAATAATTGTCAGACAGTACGACAAACTTGATATTCAAAGACTCACAGATAATAAGACAATGATAAATGAAATGTGAGTTACCAAAAGAAGTAGATCTTTGTTAGACTACTTTTTTTAAAAGAATGTCAAACACCTATTACAAAATGAAAAGATTGTGCAAGTAGCTCAAAATGGTTACGTTGGACAATGGGACACATAATAACTAACCTTAAGACCCTCGTGTAATGTGAATTTTAGCTAGAAAGAGTTTCCTAATAACATACATCATGAATCATATATTGTAGTTATTTCATCAAACTCACAAGTTCTCTAGAACAATTGCTTCCTCTTCAACAAAAATAAGGATCTCACATCAACACCACACCAACCCCTCAAAAGAGACTCCCGTCTTGGCGGGGCAAGTCAGACATATGCAGCCCTACTCCTACTAATTAGAGAGGTTGTTTTCAATCAACCATTGATGCAAAACACAATCGATCGTTTGCTATTTTAAAATTTCAGTATCTAACATGAGCAAATATAACCGATCGCCCACACTCTTTTCTCGAAGATATGTTTTGTTATTAAAAAATCTTCATAGTCTACATGTCCACGGCGTAGTCATTAACTATCACCTTTGAAAACCTAAATAACTTACAATTACTTTTGCACTACGTTATGACCAACGAGAGAAAAAGACAATGAACAAAAGATAGAAATGAAGCACAAGTGATTTGAGAAGGTATTAGTGAAGTAAGACAAATTCCTCGGCAATACCTCATCTCGAAATTCTTAACTGAAAATTGCATGCAACTTACCAATCTCAATTTCTATAGCAACTCCGAAACTCACCACTCCGACACTTTCGAACTTATCAGTGACCAACTCAAAACCAACTAACGATGAGTGAAGGGACTCGGAAACAACGTCCTTAACTTTTCCAATGTGGGACCAGTGGCGAACCTATAAGGGTTCCAAGGGAACCACAGTCCCCACAGGGCTTGCAATTCCTTGTATACATACTGGTTATGCTTCAATTTTGAATTTAAAAAAAAAGTAAAATACGACGACGAGCGAAGAGACTTCGGATCTTACAACTCAAGGTATTGTCCTTCACTTCTCCATTGCGGGACTACTCTCTAAAAAACTATTATCGAAAAAATTACCGGATTCCAGATTGTTTTCAGCAAAAACGAACGAACGAACAAACAAATTATTATTATTATTATTATTATTATTATACGAAAACAGATAAGAAGTATCGGAATCAAACCTCCGAAACCCCAACCGACTCCGAAGCCGCACCCAACTCCGAACCCTACGAAAAAGGTGAAATTCGGGTTCGTGAAAACGGAAAATCAGGTGATGTTGGTGGAAGGAAGCGAGTGTCATCCGAGGTGAGGACTCACCGAAACCGATCCCGACGCCGGTGAAGCTGGTGAGAACCATATCAGGAATCCGAAGGCTTAGAGGGTTTCTTCGTTCTTCGTATGGAAAAGGTAAATTCCTTTATAGTTTATACGTTGGAAATATATCCCAACGGGGTTGGCTTAGTTTTTTTAGGTCTTGGGTCGAGTCCGGTTTGGCGTTGTATAGAATTTTTTTATTTGTGTGGGCCTAATCTTGCTTAGTGTGTCGATTCTACTTTTCGAGAATTGGATAGATGATGATTACATGAATTAGGATCAGTCCTTATTAGTCGACCCAACCTTGTTGGTTCAGGTTAATTTAGTTCAACAAAAGCGATTCGTCAGACTGAGGTTTTGTTTTCCCTCCCGACCTGACTCATGTGCTAACGGTTCCTGGCTTTGCCGGTAAGACTCAAAACCATATTAAACCAATTATACATTGCATGTGAGTCCGATAGTACTTGACTAGCATCCCTAATGATCCGGGTTGGAGTGTCCAAGTTAAGCACGTGTATTAGGTTCTAAGAGAGACTAATTGAGGAACCGATTAGATATACAGGTTCAGTGGTGTAAGTGTGTAACCCCGTTATGATCCAGAGTTTATAACATTGATGACCTTGTTGTACTGCCCTATTTATCGTGTGGTACATGTTCATCAACCATTGTCTCGCATACTAGCAAGTAGTAACTAATAAAAGCAGCACCAGAAAAGGAATCAGGAGTAAAAAATCATAAGCACTGTAATCATATGATTTATAAACTACAAAAATAACAAAACAAATACAAGAGTCTAGCAACCATGGTCTTCATAGGCCGCAGTATCAGATCAAATATTACGAAAAGGAAAATCAATTCCCAAACCTGAATCATTATTGCTGTTTCAAAAGAAAAGAAGCCATTTTTTTTACACTATATATCAAATGTGTGACATCATTTTATCCATCAAGCTGAACATAACAATAGCCCTAACAAAATATACCAAGGTGATTACTTGTTAGCCACTTAGTCCCCTAGTCTCCATTTCTTTTTCTTTCCCCCTCACCTTTATTGTGAGCAGAGGAAGAAACCAAGCATTACCAAGCTGGTGTTTCTATAACCAGTAAAACTAGAGGAATACCTGGGCCTCAACCTAATGTCATACGCCTAGAGGTTTACAATTTTACATAGGCTGTAGTTCTTGCTCCGGAATAGGAGCATCAACTGGTCTATATGTTCCTGATCTCTGCCTGTGTCTCCGGAAGTACCATACAACAGTAGAAACACTGAGCAAAATCATGGTCAGAACTACTAAAACCACCGGCAACGCATGTCTCTGCCACCATGTCCTGCAAATTCCACAACAGAGCTTTTGTTATCAGAACGCCATACAATGGTGAGCTGCATATGTTAACGACAAGGAAAAAATAGGCAACCACTACTTGAGTATATCCCAACAACATCACGTAGTAATGGCTTGTGCGACAACTTAAAGCTTATTCAACTAAGGTTATCATAATTCCTTTGTTTATGAACACAAAAAGGTTAATGCAAAATGTACAGAGATGTGTTGGTCAACCGACAACATTGACCAATCAAAATTTTGACAAGTAGACGGTCCACACAGAAATGAGCTTCACATGAAAAATGCATTACAAATAACCAAAATTTTCACCTTCTAGATAGTCGTTCAACTTTCCATTCAACTAACTCATAGCTCCCAAAAGTCTCAGGAAGGCGGACACGGTGTTCAGTTAAACGAGAAATGATGGCCTACATATAGATAAAACACAAAATCATAAAAAGACATAGACAAATAAAAATCCAAGACATTAATGATATCACAGCTGATTACCATTGCTGTGGCATTAGAAATAAACTCAGTTCTAGCTGGGGAAACAGCCCATCGTACAAGGGAACCATTTCCTTCACTCTCAAATGCCACAATATGTACCTACAACATAGCCATTTTCACATGAACGTTTAAGAAGGTGCAAGTTGAAACTAAAGAGTGAGCACATGGTTCATGTCTGTCAATGGCCCACAATTATTTCACAATAACATGATATTTGCATACAACAATTTCATGAAGTTTTCTTACACTATTCTATTGAAAGCTCGAAGGCAAATAATATACAGAGGATTGCACTAACTTGTGATGTGTTAATTTGTAAATCATGTGCGACAAGCTGGCGAAGCTCGGAAATGTGAGGTGCTAGGTCTGAATAATTGATACTCAAAGACATGTCAAATGTAATGAGACCAACTTGAAATCGACCTGCAAAGATAAGTGATACATACAAGATGACAGTGTGTACAAGCTGAAAGGGTTAACCAGATATTTCAAAGACAGAGAGACACAAGGCAAGCAATAGTCATTCAAGAAATCAAAATTACAAGCATAAATTTTCGAAGGCTAGAGACATGATAAAGCTTTTAAAATAGGTGGGCAAAATAAAAGCATAAATCCAGATTCTAGACAAGATTGAGAACACCAAATTCAAAAGCATAACAGGCATTGCACCTGAGTAGTAAATATTTCTGTTCTTGAAATCAACTAGATAGATGGAAATGATAATAAAAGGCTTGCTTCCCTAGACATTTTGTAGAAAACCGGAGGTTACCTTAATGTCATCTTATTCACCGACCAGTCATGAAACAGGGAGAATTATATTGTATGTTTGAATACGATTAATTTGAATAATTTTACTGTCAGATGGGCAACCAAACAGAACTTTCATGTCGTACATGCATTTGTAAGGCCCAATTGATTATGCGACATTTCTTGTTAACTGGAGAGACTAAGAAGCTTCAAGATTTTTTGGGAATTTCATGACTACTGATCTACATTCTGTTATCTATGATGGCTACCAGATGTAAAGTGCCAATCGTGCTCTTAAACCCTTACATTTTCTGAAGCCCATTCTTTTTCTGCTATATTGTATGGTTGTACCTATACACACTAGACATGTTGTGTATGACGCCACTTAGAGCTTTGAGCTCCTTGGAAAATAATTTATGATTATGGTAAATGACATGTCAAAGATAAATAGTAGAACATTACAAACTTAAAACCAATTAAAAAGCAGAAATGGATAAATATCTCTCGAACTTAAATCTAAAGATAGCACATATATGAAATGACAAGATTTCAACACTACAGGAGCTTCTTGGAAGAAATTAAGCAAAAGCGAGCTGAGGGAGCATCCTACATTTTTTGAGTTATTTAATGTGATAGTGAATATATCAGGGCATTTATACTCACAAATAGAGTAGAGAGTCAATAGAAATCAAACCCATTAACATCAAAAGGCATTTTAAGAATAAATCGAAGACTATAATAATGTAAGGGTTACTTGTTAGTAGCACTTAAAGCAGGAGAAATGTAAACACTTGGTACCTAAGTGCACCAGAAGTGAAACATACTAAACATGATCAAAGGACGGAAATGTATAATATGTAATTACATATAGATAATAAAATTGGATTTATAAACTTGATTGATCAAAACCACAATTAGATTGTAGAAAGACTAGGAAAATATTCAAGAAAAATATTTTTTGTTGATCAATTTTTTATATGGTAGCATGGACAACATATACAAAAGATGAGTGTATCTGAAATAAGGATGTTGAGGTGGATGTGTGGCCATACGCGAATGGATCGGATTAGAAATGAAGACATTCGTGAGAGAGTTGGAGTTGCTCCAATGGAAGTGAAAGTTATACAACACAGACTGAGATGGTTTGAACATGTACAAAGAAGACCTATGGAGGCACCTATAAGAAGGGGAGTATTGAATCGGATCGAATCCACAAAAAAGAGGAAGAGGTAGACCACGATTGACTTGGGAGGAAACGATCAAAAGAGATCTAAAAGATTGGAATGTTCCTCAGGATTTTGCATTGGATAGAAACACGTGGAAGAAATTGATTCACATGCCTGAACCGTGACTCCTCAGAGTTTCATTTCTAGCATATCCCAACTAGTTTGGGATTAAAAGTTTTTTTGTTGTTGAATTTTTTATATGGTAGCATGTGCAAGATAAAAAAAATCATATGTACATCAACAGAATATACCTGGTGAGAAGTTATCCGGCTCTTCACTTGGAGATGGTGCCAATGATGGTGCCAGGGATGGTCCAACAACTCCATTCTGCTTATAAGAATAAACTGAAGGTGCAGGTGAAGGGGCTCCATGAAGGTGTAATCTTTCCCATAACTCAGAACAATTTGTTTTCCAAAATCCAATTCTTTCATTCTCACGATCGTATGTCACAAGAGTATTACGAACAACTATTCCTACATCGAGAAATAAGTTAATGTCAAGCATAAAGTTGTTCGTGTTTACCGCATAATACAATCCCGTTTTCTTTTTAAAGTATTAAGAGCAAAATAAGACGGATATGACTAGAAATAAAAACCTTCTAGTATCATTTCATTCATGAGATGAGGTGATTCCTGCACACATCTCTTTTATCAACTAATAACAGTTAGTGTTGATGGAAATTGGACATAGAAAACTGGTATCAGAATGCAGCAGTGGTGGCTTCTGCTTCATGAATCATGATTAATTAGGATTCGGAAATCTGATGGTCAGTAGTCAAATAATTAACTTAATGCAGCCAAAAACCAACATAATTTAACTGAAAAACTTGACATGTTACTGGTATTCTGCTCTCCTTTTTGGTCAGATTTACCATTTTCAAGTAAGAAAGTATGGTCATCAAAAAGTTCTTTAAGATGGGCTCACTATAATAGATAATAACTTGACCACTTCCAAAAATGAAAGCAAAGGATGAAACATAGTAAAATATTAAGATAAGATCTCATTACTGTACAGAAAATATGCAAAATGGCCATCTCTAGATTCACCATAAAGTCTCTGAAATATCCTAGCAATCTTTATAGCTTCAATTTATAGAACACAAAATATGACTACAGTAACAAGAAATTTCTAAACCTTCTGAAAACATTACATCAAGGAACATAAAACCCATCATACACTATAAACTTGTGATCCGCAACCTTCATACTTTCAATCGTAAACATATCATCTTACTACAATAAAATCAGTTACTAGTTACTACAAGGAAAAAACATCCATCTTATTCGTCGTCGTTAAAAACAGAGTCAAAAGTAGAGGCCTCAAATTGCCCGTCTTTTTGGCATTGTAGTTTACACACTTGCGGCCTGTAGGCCTGCTCTTGCACGTATAAGATGACCAAATCAAATTGAACAACTAGTGACACCCAAACAACAAAACTTACCTCCTAGTAGTGTAGTTGGATCTCTACCATTTTGAAAAACACCCAAACAATATGCACCATGGGCCTTTGAGTGCTGAAAATAAGTAAAGGCCCAGTTAATGATAAGGAAAATATCTCAGTTTATAGAAACGACACGGAAATAAATATGGTACCCGGAACAAATAATTTTCTGGAGAAAGTGATAGTTTTTGTCCATTACTAAAAACCATGTCAACTTCTGGAAAGATTTTTGAGAGCTGGGAAACCTCACTGAAACATATAAAAGATCATAAGTGAAAATTCTTCGAGGATTTAGGCCATTTGTGATTTTTATATAGAAAAATACAACCTTCCAGCACCAGCAAAACAGATATCCTTGTAGGTCGGGTCTGGACCACGGACTAGTTTGAGATGCTGAACGTGTTTCATAACCTGCCAGACAAGGTTTGTGTTATATCCAACTACCCATAGTAATGATTATCATGGAATCTGATAAGTAATAATTCATGGATTCCACATTTTGACAATTTCAAACTCTAGCCTTGTTGAATGTCATTGTGTCAGTATGCGCCAGTCATTTATAACTATAATAACTTATTTATCAGTAGGACTTGTCTTCAGATACTACTAACACTGAATATGAACATGTAAAGTATACCCACTCAAAGGTTGATATTATATAATTGAGAGAAACATACAGCTCTTTTAAATGCCAGAAATGCTGGTTCTGGAAGGTACGCGTAGGTAGTTCCACTATCTAGGACAGTTCCATGCTTGCCATCAAACACATTTGGATTCAACTGCAGTGCCTTCCCAGAGACATGTATTTGCTTCAACTCAATATTGTAATATGGGCTGCCATCCAAGAACTAGAATGCATGTGTCAGATGCACCAAAAAAGATTGTGACTTTGTGAGAAAGTAATGGGACGTCAATTGGTCCTAGAATGCAAAATAAAGCATGTGTACCTTCTAACGGGGTCTGAGTGGGAAAAGACCATGCCAGAAGGATATGGAACGCCACCAAGAACCATTGCTCCACCACCAACATCCATTCCACCATAGCATAAAGAAAATGAATCACTTACAACACCCTTGTCCACAAGCTGATCCATTATGCTAAGCTGCCCACGACCAAGCCCGATTATTCCATCAGCGTGCTGACTAAATAAATCACCAGTTTCCATATTCTCACAACCAAAAACAGCATGTTGTGGTTTAAGTGCACTTTCATTGCCAAATGACACAATGTCCTCACCGAGAACTCCACTGCTAGAGCTCAACTCAGCGTATTGTCTTTCATAAACACATTGATCTTTTTCGGTATCACAAGTGCAGTCGATGCCAGCAGTACAGTTTACAGGGTTGTAGGAGCTTGACAAATCAGGCTGGAACCGTGGGTCCTAACAAAATATCTCAGGTCAGATGGAAACTTAATTTTCAAGAAGCTGTGAGAAAAAACAAAACCAAATGTGATAGACTTGTTAGAAAGAGTGCACGAACTTTAAACATTTACGACATCACGTGTAAATATCTTCCAGAAACTACAAGTCATGAGTCATGAATGAGAACACCAAAAGGACATCACAGACGCAGAATAATTTTTAAAGCTTGAATACAATTTATAATACCTACACAAAGATTGGATTTGTAGGAAGAAAAATACACCATGTCTAGTAATCCAAAGTGAAGAGAAAAGACAAAACGAAAGAAACAACTCCGTAAGACCAATAAGTTGTGATTTGTGAAGCACAAATCTTCCTGTCACAGAAAAAGATGGGTTTCCGAAATCTCTTTGATCAAGTCTTTGCGAGTGGTTCAATGTACCTCATGTTGCATATGAAGAATACAGAAAGTGTTGAGAATGGGGTGGAGTTTTAGTTGAAAGAAAGAGCAGAGAAGCAGAAAGCTTTCAAATTCATGGTACCAGTTCATCCAAAAGAAGTGAAAATATAAAAGAAGGCTAAACTTAAGGGAAACAATACCACTTCTTCCCCAAACTTGTCTTCCTTGCTAAGAAATTCTTTTGAGATTTACTCTGGTAGGTCTTCCCTATCAAGCATTGTGTTCTAGTTTTTACTAAGAAGTGTCTCTCGTAGCATAAAAAAGGCACAAAGGGCCAAGGCCTTTAAAGTAGTTTTGGCCTGCTGGCCTTATTCAATAGAGCGATTTAAATTGTCAAATCGACAATCAAAGAAAGGAAAGTAAAAGATTGGAATACAAATCCAAACACAAACACACCAACATAAGACAGGTTGTTTACTTGAACGTGTGAATTTGAATGTTTTCTGGTTTTCTGCTCAAATTCACGAAACAAATAACTATTTATGACCAGATCCTAAGCAGGGATCTGAGTTTGAGCATTTTATGGTTTTCTATTTTTTGCAATTCACGAAAAGAAACTACTATTTACAGTCAGATCCTGATCACGGATTAAATTTCAACGCTTTCTGGTTTTATGCTCGTACGTTCAAATTCTTCCCGGATTTACAAAAATAAACTACCATTTGCAACCAGCTCTTAATCTTTTTTTTTAATTGGTAGCCAGCCGTTAATCGTGAATATGAATGTTTTCTGGCTCTCTGCTCTTCCTTTCACGCTCTTCCTAACTTCCAAAACAAACTACTATTTACAACCAGCTCTTAATCATGAATTGGAATTTGAGCGCTTTCCTATTTTGTGATCTTTCTTTCAAAATCTTCTCTTTTTAACAAAAATAAATTACCATCTAGTATCTATGACAAGCTTGTTAATCATGAATTTGGATTTGAATATTTTCCGGTTTCCTGCTCTTTCTTTCAAATTCTTACCGCATCCACACAAAAACCATGAATTTGAATTCAAATGTTCTCAAGTCATCTGCTTTCTTTCAAATTCTTCTCGAGTTCACGAAAACAAAAGTGCTATTTACTTGTTGCAACCAGCTCTTTGCCTCTTAATCACGAATTCAAATTCAAACTCTTTTTGCTCCTCCCTTCAAATTCTTCTCGAATCCACGAAAACAAACTACTATGCAGTATCTACAACAAGCTCTTAATCTTGAATTCAAATTTGAACATTTTCCACTCTTTCTTTCAAATTTGTCTCGAGTTCACGAAAACAAACTACTATTTACTTGTTACAATCAGCTCTTCATCACGAATTCAAATTCAAACTCTTTTTGCTATTTCCATTAAATTCCTCTCAATTCACGAAAACAAACTATATGTAGTAGTTACGACCAGCTCTTAATCACGAATTCAAATTCAAATGTTTCCTGATCTTTCCTTCAAATCCTTCACGAATTCACAAAAACAAACTTCCATCTAGTATCCACGATCAGATCTTAATCACAACATCAAATCCGAACATTTCCGCTCTTCCCTAACAAACTCCTCCCAAATCCAACAAAAAAAAAACATCTCTCCAACCAACTCCCATTCGCTCACCGAAATCCAAACCAAAATTCTCACCTGATGATTCCCGCACTGCTCGCACGTCACGCACGGCACGTACGTGACCGTACTCCCGGTATCCACGATCAGCGCGAACTCCTGCGGCGGCGTCCCGATGAACAACCTCGCCGTATAATACCTACAGAAACAGCACCAGATCTCCATCAAACAACCAAACCCGAACGGACTCCCCAACCCGACCCTGATCTGTACATACCCGTTGGTGAGGAGGTCGTCGTGGAGGCGCATCTTGGCGTCGGGGAGGGGCGGGGTCTGGAGGGTGTGGCGGCGGAGGGAGTGGAGAGGGAAGATGGTGGGGCCCGGGAGGGCGAGGAGGGTGGGGAGGGCGAGGAGGAGAAGGAGGAAGGTGGAGATCGGCATGGATCGTATCGGAGGGGAGAGTGGAGAAAGGGAGAGTGGTTTCGGGAATTGGTTAATTAATTAATTGGGGTGTTTGGTTAAGAGCAAAAGGAAAGTATTAATTTTGTGGAGTCATTGATTATTATTTTTTAATGATGTGTACAGTGTACTTAAGATTTAGGTATGTTGACTAATGGATGAGTTTAATTTGATTGGGAAAGAAGTGACTTATTTAATTAGTAACACTTTACTGGTCAAATTAAGTTTAAAATATTTTTTGAGAAAATTACAAACTACGTATAGATAGATTGTAGTTATACCATAATTCGAACGACTTTGATTTTTATTTTTTATATAGAAAGATAATAAGATTCATAAATCAAGATATAAGGTTTAGATTTTTCATTCAAAGCTTAAACATGAAGTGATTATTAAGGATAAATTAACATCAAATTAGTTTAAAGATTGCAAATCCCTCCTCTTATCTGGTATTAACATATATTCAAGGTTATGGTGTGGATTTTTTATTCGGAGTTAAATATTCAATTTATTAACATATTTCAAATGTACTAGATTCCTCCTCTAATTATTATTAGATAAGTTTTGCAAAGGAAATTACTCTCGTTACATAGATTATGCAAATGAAAGAACACGGACTGACAGTCAACAATACAAGAATTGACAAAGTGAAACCATATGTTGGTAATGGAAAATATTCTCATTACAAACTGATGTGAGCTGGTAACTTTACAATAAATTTCCAAGGAGCCTTCCTGCAAGAGCTTTTGCTTTTCCCTAGCAAAATCCACATTACTCTACAATCATGACCATCTGCAGCTTCAGCCAAAAAAGGACTCCAAATTTTTTACAGACATCTCAACTAACTAGCAATCTACCTACCAGAGACATGGGCATGATAAGTTCAATTCAAACCAATCTGCCATAATTCTGTGTTATAATTATCATTCTTGGTACCATTGGTCAGCCTACAAAAATACGCTTGAAATAGCTTTAGTGCTGACAAAGTCACCTTAGCACTTCAAGAACAGCCTCGAGAGATGCGTCCATGAACCAATTCAAGCTCAATATGACGTCACCTTCGCACAAGCAACTTAGGTGGGGGAAAAATGGTTATAGATACACATCAGTGTCATTGTCAGATGTTGCTCCATTTGATTCCATGAGTTTATTTTTCGATTTAGATGGTTTGCCTGAGGATTTTGTTTTTGCAGGAGGTTTCTTGCCCTTTTCTGCTTGCATTTCAAGTCCCTTCACTGATGGCTTTCTCTTTCTTTTCAAGTTTGCATTCCCAGCTGCACAGTCGGCCGTAGAATTCTCTGCAGCTGCATCAAAGTTCCAAGTAAAGGATTAAATTGTGCAATTAGTGAGGGAACACATACTTACTCTAGTCAGAATTCCAAAATAACAAAAAAGAATCGAAAAACCCTGAACTGTTGTTAAACTTCTACGTGTTTACTCTCATATTAGCACCCATTATTCAGTGAATGCAGAGTACTAGCATCAATGACGTCAGATTATTAAGGTCAGTGAAAGAATTGTATTTGTCCAACTCTGATTGTTTTTCCCACCTTCCATCGGACTAGATGCAGCAATTAGGGCATGCCCATTTTGGCCTGCTTCTTCAGAAAAAGGTGATTCTGAATGTGTGCTGTCATCTAACTTCAAAGAATCTCCCAAGTACTTGTCCTCCTGCTCAGGAACATCGGGAGAAGGAATTGCAGGCAGGAAACATAACTCCTCCTGTGAAGCCTCAGAATCGCTGAAAGTTGAATCCTTCTCGACTGTGATGATATCAACCTCATCATCTTCATTGATGTCTACCACTTTAACCTGCAGAGAATCATGTTACTAAAAATAAAACAATTATAAAAGTGGGTTCTGTCAAGTGCATGGCCATCCATCCATTACCTTCTCAGTCTCAGGCATTATGTCAAATTCGTCTTCCCTTTCAACGTATTCTTCATTTTCCTCAAGCTCTTTGAAATCAGGAGCAAATGCACTCCAATTTTCTGTGTAATCCTTAGCCCATATGTAGACCAAGCCTGTGATTGAAACAGATGCAACCAAAGGGCGAACAGGATGCCAAGCAAGATCCGTTAAAGCCTCTTTTGGCCCTTCAAGTATCTTTACTAAACGACCAGCCCTGTCCCATATGTATATCTTATGCTCTCCTTTGCTGGCAGAAGCACCAACTACCCACTCACCATCTCCACTGAAACAGGGGGCTTTCCAGTGAGTCCTTGAGACCGAATCCTGGAATTCACGGAAAAGCGTCAAACACTTGGAACCAATTTCCTCCAATTTTTCAACTCCTTCAAGGTCGGTAATTGTGTTTGCAATATCTTCAAGATGCTCCGCCGCACCTTTCTGAGGCAAAAGATTCTCGTATATTCTGAGAACCCGGTCATTTGAGTTTGTCAATAAATACTGACCATTCCTGCTAAAAACAATATTCTTAATCACGCCCCCAGACATCGGTATGACGGCTTTGATTTGGACATTTTGAAAACCCACTACAAGTATTTCTCCTTTGGAATTTCCCACGTATATTAGATTTCCGTACTTATTGAAAGTTGCTGCCGTTGGAGTGAATGGTGGGGACCCATCTGCGAATTTATTCCTTGGGGCGGGAAGTGTACCTGTTCCAGAATCTGATACTGTGACAGGAAGAACTGTTGAGCTTCCAGTGTTCAAATCAACAAGAATAGGTGCAGATGAGAGTGGACAAGCCAAACAAACAGATGGAGAGCGTGATCCTGGGTGAAGACGAGCATGCAGAGTTGTCTGCTGCAGTGTTATTCGAGCTATCTTCTCACCACTAACAATACCCCAAAGGGTCAGTGACTTATCGGTGGCAGAAGCAAGGAGATGATGGCCATATTTTGACCAGCAAACGCTAGTTATAGGTGCAACACAGTCTTTATCCCTGAGCTCCTTGGCAACGCCTCTAGTCTCAAAATCCCAGATAACACAACTTCCATCAGCACAACCAGCTGCAGGAAATAAAATAAATTGAAAAAACATATTTCTTCAAAGGTATTTATAGTCAGGGGAAACCATCGGTGATGACACAACAGAGTGGCACGTTCGGTCTTTTGGCACAACATGAGAATAAATTATTTATTAGCATAAACACATGAAAACACCATAAACAACAGCAGCGCTTCTGAGAGATTTGGCTATATAATTTATGACAGGTAGCCCAAGAAAACATACAAATGCGGGTGTTTCAGAAAAATAATTTTATTTATGCAAAATTTTAAGCTTATAAGAAGACTGCCTCTAGATTGTAGAGACTTAAGTTATATACTTATCATGAATATATTTACATTAGGTACTCAAAATACATTTGAATTTTAAAGAGAAAGGGCACATCAATATCATTACAATAGAAGCTTTTGATATATCAGCCCGAATTAACCTTGCAATCTTCTGGTAACAACACTGTCGCCAGTTAGATAGACTGCAAAGGCCAAGTCAGTTATTGACTCTGATGTTGTAGATAGTTTAAAGAGGGCATCTAAAACAAAAATGATCAGGCCAAAGAATAACAGGAACAAGGTCTACGTTGGAGATCTGAAAAAAATAAGTAAAACACAAAACCTTGATTCATAAAGGAAAGTGCGCCCTGGTCATACCACAGATAGTTCATCAATGTTCAACTGTGCGTCCCTATGCATCACATAGTGATTTCCGGTAACACAGACAGTTCATCAATGTTTTACCGGAAAACACCTGGTCATAACACAGACAGTTCATCAATGTTCAACTGGGTTTGACTAGTGCTGGCAGAAGTGGTTGGTAATTTCATGTTAAAAAAACCAGTCTGAATTGTATTTTCAGTTTCAGCACAATCCAAACCCACTCAAGACTCATACAAACTATCTTCTAAAAAACAGCGCAATGGAGACAAGTACAAGTGCAAGAAGAACACGAATCTTACCGGCAAGAAGAGTTCCACGGCGATTAAAGGCAATGCACTTCATGATCCCATGCTGCAAATACTCCTCGATAACTTCCGGGAAATCGCCCTGCAACGGATCTTCAGATCCGCACATTACCACCACAAAACCAAAATCCAACATCAAAACCAAACCAAAACCATCAAAAAATTCAAAAAAAAAAACTTTTCCACCAAAACCCTTTCACACAGTAACAAGGCATCCATCCCTAATAAAACCCTAACAACCCCAAATTGGGGAACCAAACCACATCACCTCCTTAAAAAACCTTTTTTGGAACGAAAATTGCATCGAACGTGAAAAAAACGCGGAATCGTACCAATGATGGGGACGTTCATGGTTTCCAATCGGTCTCCACTACTCCACGAACCGAAAAGCCCCTTAAAGGCCTTCGTTTGGGCCCGTCGATTTCGCCTTTGGAAGGTTCGGAAAACCCTATTTTGGGGGGTTTGGGAAAGAGACGAGGAGAGGAAGAAGCGATTGTGTTTTTTTTATTTTTTATGAGAGTGAGTTTAGAGTTTTGTTTCGGACAAATCGCGGCTTAATCTGGTTTTCCGACAGAATCTGAGAAAGTTTGGTGTTGGATTTGGGGACGGATGGTAATCGACGGCTAAGATTTGATCTCAAATTTCGGGTTCGGAATCGGCCAGTACAGTTTGAAACAATACTGGTCCATTTGTCCGGAATAGGAAGTGAAAAATGTTTAGTAATTTAAATCTTTAATATGACAATTAAGATTATACAAAATCAAAGCTGAACTCTCCAACGTTATCATGGTTTTTCTTTTTTGCTTTTTCTTCTCAATTTTGTATTTAATATGACATATACTCATGCATATAAATTAGTTATTTTTAAATTAAAAACGAGAGAAAAACATGAGATATTGTGTTTATAAAAAATAGTAGACCCACCCGTCGGTGTTTAATTGGATACATTGTTATATAAAAAAAGGATATCGAATGAGATATTCAATAATGGTAATAAGTACATCAACGTATTAACACTTGCTATCTTGTCAAAACTTGTTATTATACAACTATACTTTGAAAAATATAAAATGTCGTGAATCCAATGTATTAGTTATTATTAATAGTAGTATAACACTATATCACAACATTGTATTAGTTATTATTAACAACAACCAACAGATAATAAAGTGTCATACGAGAGAAAACAATAATATTAATAAACCCCCTGACAAAGTCGACACAAAAAATACGCATCGACGAACGTCACGGACCCAACGTTGGGCTATTTTCGGTTTAAAATCGCAACCACTTATCGCAAAAATATGGGTGGGTGGCAAGAAATTTTGTATGAAAAAACCCGAACAGGTCCCAATTTTATCTCTCTAAAACTAAACGAAAAATGAAACTGAATTAAGAAACACAACACAATCATAATACCACATTATTATTATTATTATTATTATTATAAAACCCCCGAAGAATTCGATGGAGATTAAATCATTAAATTGTCAGATGTCTCAAAGTGTGAGTGGATCATTTAATCATTCCCCATTCAACCAGCAACTATATTATACACATGCTAAACATCAATAACAAACACAAAAAAGAAAACAAATTAGGAAACAAAAGATAAAAACAAGGAACATTATATTATAATAATTATACATAACTTCCCTAGAAATTGGATGGCGATTAAAACAAACACAAAAAAAACGAAAACCGAATTAGGAAACAAAATAATATTTTAATAATAAAATAGTACAAAACCCCCCGAGAAATATTAAACCGTTCAACGCATTCCTCCCGCCAAATTAGCGAGACAGTCTATATAAACTCTCTACTCTCCTCCTCCCTTTCTTCCTCCAACTCACTCTCGATTGAAATGGATCCGGAACTGGTCAACAACGACATCGACGACGTTCTCCGCCAGGTGGACGCCTTCGTGTGCAAGATGGAGGTGTTGGAAAGGAGGAAGAGGAGGGAGGAGGAGATGGAGAGGGAGATTCTTGGGTATCTCAGGGGTTTGGAGGTGAGCATGCATTTGGAGGTGTTTGGGTTTGGATGGTGTTGCAAAAATATTCGGGTTTTGAATTTGAGTTTTTTTGGGTTTTTTTTATAATGAGTTTTGAGTTTTTGAGGTTTTCGGAAAGATGTGGGTTTTGGAAGATTTTGAGTTTTTGAAGTTTTGGAAATAAGATTTGGGTTTTGTGGAGAGGTTTTGGAAAATTTTGAGTTTTTGAGGTTTTGGAAAGTGATGTGGGTTGTGAGGTTTTGGAAATAAGATGTGGGTTTTTGTGAATTTTGGTTTTTGGGTTTTGATGGTGTTGGAAAGATTTGGGTTTTGAAGGGGGTTTTTTTTGTTGATTAATTTGAGTTTTTGAGGTTTTGATAAGTGTGAGTTTTGAGGGTTTTGGAAAATTTTGAGTCTTTGAGGTTTTGGGTTTACAGAGAATGATTTGTGTTTTGGAAATATTTTGTATTTTGTGAATCTCGGTTTTGGTTTTGGAAAATAATTTTGGGTGTTTGAGGTTTTGCAAAGATTTGGAAATAAAAAATCGGTTTTGAGGGTTTTGCAAAAATGCAAAGATTTGGGTCTGGAGAGATGCAATATGAGGATTCCGTTGTTTTGTTATGAAAATCCTTTTAAGTTCGGATTGTGTTTCTGATTTTATGTTTATGCTTTGGTCTTTTCATTGATTTTCTTCTAACTTTCTAATTTTTAGATTTGTTCCACTTCTCTACTTCGGGGTTTAATTGTGGTTCTAAATGGTTGTTATGTTAATTTTTGCTGTTTTTTATTTATAAAAATTGCAGAGTAAGAGAAGGCCAGTTCCTAATTTCCTGGAAACTGTTCAAGATGAAGTAATTCCTAGAATGAGAGCCATTCTCACAGACTGGTTATGCGATGTCGGCGAGCGTTTCGATTTCTCTCCGGCCACTATACATCTATCGGTATCCTACATCGATATCTACCTCTCTCGTCGCCACATCGAGCATGATTTCCTGCAGTTGGTCGGAATCCTTTGCTTGGTTATCGCCTCGTAAGAACCTTAACTCAAGCTGGCCATCTTTGTTGTTTGCATTTCCCGATTCGGTTGGTCGTCTTGGCCGGAATGTTGATTAGTTTTATTGATCTTGTTCTCTTTGGTTGTTGCAAAAATGTGTAGGAAATATGAAGAAGTTAAGCATCCGCCATTTAACGAGTTTCTGGATGCAACTGAAAATGATAATTATTCAGCATTGGGGGTATATTTTAATTTTTTTTGGTATATCATTTTTTGCTGATAATATTATCTTAATGCCTTCATTAAGTATGTTGATAATTTGATGTAATATCATACGTACAGGCGAGGAAAATGGAGTCTACCATACTTAAAGCTCTAAATTGGGAGCTAGGCAACCCTACCCCTATGTCGTTTCTGTGGTATGGTCCAATGTTGCATTTGTTAGTTGTTACTCAAACTCCTATCTTAACTAAAACCAACACTAATTAAGAAGAGGGTAGATAATCAATTGTTTGTAAAACGGGGTTTTTTTTTTTTGAATCTACGCCGCTGGGAAACACCTCTTTTTTTCTCATATCCTCGTTTTTTGCATATTCTATTTATTCTTACATCGTTACAAAACCTCTATATTTATAATCATACCAATATCTTTTCTTTTTCCGCAGCTCTTTTCTGAAAGCTGACCATGCTAATACCGGGGTAAAACGCGAATTTTGAATTGCCCAACTTCCTTTTTTTGAATGGTTAATATAAATTTAACCGCTAACTAACGAATTTAATTTAAAAAATCATGCAGAGTCACAAACAACTATTGGAGTTCCTAAGCACTTATCTTGCAGAACTGACCTTACTGGATTATGACTGTGTGCAATTCCTCCCATCCAAAGTTGCTGCATCTGCAATTTTTGTAGCGAAGTACACTCTAAATCCGACTGTCAATCCATGGGTAACTACACTTCGCCATATTTTATGAACTTCAATTTGAAATTTGTGGTTTAGTGGCTTTTAACCAAATCCATGCTGATCACAGAACTCAGACCTTCAACTTTCCACGGGTTACAAACCATCTGATTTGAAGGAATGCGTACGTTGCATAATTGATCTTCAGTCGAATAATAAGTATCAACCCCAAGTGTTCATCAGGAACAAATACAAACAAAGAAAGGTAAATACCAAATACAAAAATATCTATTAAGATTTAATTCCTGATATTGACTAATTCGATAACTTATAAAAGACCTTTTCAGAGTTTATGTATGTTAACCATAATGTTCTTTCTTGTTACAGTATATGTGTGTTTCTGAGATGCCATCCTCCGTATATCCTTCCTTTTACCTTCAAGATGCTGATGCTGCTTGGAGGATGGGGACAATAGGAATGTGCACAGGAAATTTAAACGCTTTGGGGAGAGGGAATGGTGACCATGGATCCTTTTTCTGAAGGAATGCCTGGAATGGGAGTAGCAGTTTTGCAGATATATGCACAGAATATACCCTTTTTTTGTTACAGAAATAATAATATTATTGCAATTTCCTGGATTGCTGATCATGTAAATATCACTCCAAAATGCTTATATTTTTTCTGTAGAATGGTAACAGTTTCATTTCTTGTATGAGCAGAAACAGTTAACTTAGTACAGAATGAAGATTTCGTTTGTCATAACTAGACCATGGCTGGTGACATATGATGAACTATTCATCATCTTTGTTAGTAATTCTGCTTAGCTGGAACTCTTTAGGCTTTCTTACCAGCTCCCTGCTTAAGCTCTCTATGTATGCAGTCCAGATATCCCTGTTCATAATAACATTTAGCCATAGACGTTCACCGTATATTGGCAAGACTACAATGTGTTTGTTCCCAAGTTATATGCTAATTTACCTGAAGAATACCCACGGCTGCAAATTTGTCGCTAATAGTCTTAGATTCCACGGGGTGCAAATGCAGAGGGCTTAAGAGAGCTTCCACACTCTGCAAAGATCAACCAATTATAATTGCAACTCAACTTAGTTACTAGCATTTGAAGTGCTTTGCTTAACTACCTTAGATGTAAAGCTCTCGTCCCAATATGTGTAGTGTAGGTTGTCGAGTTTCTCTGTTTTCACTAGTTCATCTGCGAAACATCTTACCCGAACAGCCTGATGACAAAAAGTAGACAGCCACTGTTAACAAGGTAGCTCATGGGAGAGCCGGCAAGACCTAACTGCTGATGGCATATACTAATAACTGTTCGAAAAGGAAAAAACAAACCTCGGCTTTTACTGAACCGTTTGTAGCATAAGGTAGTCCAATCACAAAACCTGTCAAAGAGAGTTTAGACGCCTGTTTTGAGTTTTCAATCATAAACAAATATTAGTAGCTTTTGAACCACAAAGGTTAATCAAATAATTTCCAAGTAAATTTCCCTAGGGCAATATATATACATATACATACATATATATATATATCAAAGAGAGCACTAACGTACCAAAATTTGGAGATCGTCAGCCATATCATTAATGTTGGACTTCTTACGAACAAGAACACTGTCATCATTGGTTTTAAAAAGGAGTAATTATTCCCAAAAAGGAATACAATGTCACAAACCAAACAATTAGCTAAATCATAATAAACGCATTAATAGTCCAAATACAATGTCAGCAACTGATACACATTGGTGAATGATCATGTGTCTTACATCGTTGAAGATTAAATCTGAAAATATTCCATACCTCAAGGGTGAAGCGATTCTGTTACAAGAATCTGAAACAGCTAGACCAACATACTTGTTCCCAACATCTAACCCAAGCAAACGGGTTTTTTTCACAGCAGCATTCTCCAAGAGATGACGAAACAAATCAACTGGTTTCACAAGCTTCATCTAAGAGGAAAGGAAAAATAAACATCTAAATCAAACATGACTCAGAAACCAAATAATGGCAAGAGAGATCTAAGAGTTTTTTAGAGCAAAATTGACTACTTCAGCAACATGAATGTGCACAACAGTTAAGTTAAATACTTATGTCACTTAATCAATAGCAAAATGACTAGAGCAAAATTAACATACTTCAGCAACATGAACGTGCACACTAATTAAGTTTAACTTATATCAGTAAATCAATCACAAAACACACTAACAAGAAGTCAGAAAAGGAAATCACAAGTAAAGAAAGAGGTAGATCATGGCATCAGTTTCAGTTTGACTATGGACAATGAACACACACATACTGAGCTTGAATTCCCAAAACATAACAATACAACACCGTCCATCATATATAAGCTTAAAACTCATAAACAATGTAGGAACTAGGAAGAAACAAAAAAGAGCTACCTTAAGAAAACCCAACTTAAATGTAGAACTGAACAACAATGCACTTCAGAGCTTCAACAGCATCTCAGCCAGCTCCTCGTCCGACACCATGACATCCACTTGAGTTCCCACTGCCTCCGCAAGCCGAGCTGCTATTTGGTGCTTACACTTCAACCAAACAAACCATCAATAAAAACACACCAATACCACAACTTCATCGACTACCATCAACATGAACACATATGATTAACAACACCTACACAGAGTTGTTCTCCTCTGTTAACCACGTCGTAGAAGAACGAATAACAAGTGCAATGATGCTCCGGAAAGCAGATGTACTCCTCCTTCCTCTTGGATTCTCCCACTACCTATAAAACCTCCAAAAACCACCTTAAGAGTTAAGAGGTAACCCCAAAAAAACTATTACAAAGTGAGAACTAAACTTCTAAGATGACTTTTGCATGACTAGTAACCAATAAATTTTAAAAAATCAAGAATTAACTGAGAAGTTCCATATGACCGTGACTTACTAATCTGCCTTTAAGGTGTGATCAGTTTGCAGGAAAATCATAACGAAGTGAGGAAACTAAACATCTGAAGTGACTTCTTAGTGATTGGTTTGCAAGAAACTTTAAAACTTTTGCAACTGGAGTTCCACGACTTCCAAAATACCAAAAAGTTTACTACAAAGGAGCTCTCACACTTCCACTCCAAAGTCCAAAATCAAAGTAAGTTCAGTTTTCAAGATTTTATCTAAAAAAAGTCATTCAAGATATGTTAGATGAATGGATGATTTTTCTTCACTTAATTAAAACATACATATCTGTACCAATCAGTAGAACTTATGTTCTGGGACTGGAACTGAAATTCTAAACTTCCCTTCACTTCCGGCGAACCAATCAAACCCGACTAAAAGTCCCTACTTCCATTGCAAAACGAGGCAAAGTAAAGTTATGGAACTGAAGTTCTGAAATTTCCTTCACTGCAAATCAATCGCACCAAAACAAAACCCTACCAAGAACAGACAGCGGCCACTAGACGCCCCGGAAACTCTCCTGACGCCTCCCTGGTCAACAATCTTCAAAGCGCGCTCGAAGTTCTTCCCGTAGAGAAAGTGCAAGCTGGTGAAAACCGCCAAACGAGCGTCAAAATCCGACCTTTCCGGGTGGGTTCGAATGGGAATGGGATTCGGGGAAATGGGTCGAGGAGCTTACGTGGAAAGGTGGTCGTCCGAGGCTGCGGATTTTAGGTAGAAGGGTTTGGGTTTGGGAGGGGAGAGGAAGGAGGAGGAGGAGGAGGAGGAGGAGAGAGAGTGAGGGACCTGAATTGGTGAGGGTGATTTGGGCCCACACGGCGTTGGCGGTTGGGGTTATCATAGTCGGACCGGCGGCGACATGGCGGCGGCGGCGGCGGCGGCGGTGTTGGAGTGAGTAGCGTCTTATGGCTCTGTAATTTGGTGATATGAATATATGATGATATGAATCTCTAATGTCTCGTTTAAATAAAGAGTAAATTTAGGTTCTTATGTTTGAACGACCAAATTGATTATCGAAGTAATGGTTTCGATGCAAAATGAGTGAATTGACTATGACGACTAAATTCGTGTTGTACCAATAGTGATGTCAACATCTATTCAATTCAAAGTTTAACCAAACCGTTCCTTCGTAATAAGAGGTCTAATCAATAGTCAAATTAGCTTTGCCGGATTGATAGAAATACAAGTAGGTGTATGTATGGGTGCAGCCAACAATCGCGAGCATTGTTGTTCTAGTTCTAACTCCATGTTTCTAAATTAAGAATGAGTTTATTACATTTTGTTCTCACGAATCATACTTTTATTTCATTTGGTATTTACGAAATTTAAACAATTGATAATTATCTTTATAAACTTTTATCTTGTAACACCCGTGACACGTCAATCTTTTCCTACATCTAAACTATTTCAAAGCATGTTTATCTATGTAAAGATACATACTACTAATTGTAAAACTAACAAGTTGTATCTAACATTACTGTTTTTTTTAATGATCCAGAATTTCTCAGCACCCGTCTCCACTTTGGTTAAATCGACTGTAATTCTAAACTGAAAGTGATCCACATCATTTTCACATGAACTTTTGACATACAGAACGAAAATTCAAACATATGGTTTTACGTGCTCATCCATAACAACTCAACTACATCCGGAAACATATCCAACGTCAAGGTTGGATATAGACAGAAACCGCTGTAGCAAACAATCTTATGGACATGGACTGAAACCGCTCACATCCCCAACCAAACCCGAGGGTAAAATTAACAAAACAAAAAAAGAGAAGTAGTTGAGTCCAACTCTCTGTCCACTTCTCCCTCCATATTCTCCCAACCGCCAAAAGTCAAAACCCCAAACTCCTCTCCTCATCAACCCTCTCAAATGGCCGAAACCTTCCCACCATCCCCACCTCCGGCCATATGGCCTCCGTCCACCCGCACTCGTGACGCCGTCGTCCACCGCCTCCTCCAGACCCTCACCTCCGACTCCACCCTCGCCTCCAGCTACGGCCCCGTCCCCGCCGACCGTGCCGCCACCCTCGCTCGCGAGATCGAGGACCACGCCTTCTCCGTGGCCACCAAGGAGGGTGCCGAAGGGGACGACGTGGGGACTCTGCAGGTCTACTCGAAGGAGATCGGGAAGCGCGTGTTGGAGGAGGTGAAGGAGATGGAGAAGGATGAGGAGAAGAGGGATTGAGGTTGAAGGTTTGAACAATTTCGGTTAAAGTTGATCATTAGATTATATGTTAAGATTTAACAGTCTGTTTGGATGGAATCACGTTCTGATGATCAGATTTTGATATGTGAAAATGAAAAATCGGATGAGATTTAATTGCGATTGACGTTTGGAAAACCTAATTAGAAGAGGGATTGAGGTTGGTGGTTTGGATATTTGTGCGGTCGAATCACATTTTGATGATCGAATTTTGATTTACTGAAATGAAGAATCATATGTGATTTACGATTGATGTCTGAAAACTTAGGATGGTCGTACTGAGGTGATGATACATTTGGGAACTGATTTTGACATTTTGTATGATTTTGAGTCGCATTTAAAGTCCATTCAATTATTAAGAATCTGTTTGGGATCACGTTTTGATGATCCGATTTTGATTTGTGAAAATAATGAAGTTAATGTGATTTACGATTGACGTTTGATAAGCTTAGAATCGAGGTGATGGTACGTTTGGGTTCTGATTCTGAGAATTGGTTTGGTTTTGGAGAATCTGATCATCGAAATGTGATTACTGACGCGCCTTGAGTTGATTGTCGTGTATTGTGTTGGATTTTGATGTTTGGTTGACTTTGAGTTTGTGTTTTTCGTGTTGATGGTTTTGGTCGTTGTTGTCAGACTTTTGTTTGCTCAGTACTTTGACCATAGGAAGTTGAGTTTTTGTTATTAATAAAGGAATGTTAAGTAGATGATCGTCGTGATCGGGGTTAATTACTAGAAAAGTTAGGGCTGTTTTTTTATGTTTGTGGGTTGTTCAGCTAGTTTGTTGATTTGTTTTGTGTCTTTGCTTAGGTTAAGGAATGTTTGAAATTTAAAATGTTTTATGAATGATGAAGGAACATTGAAATTCGATTCCTGTGTTTGTTAGGTTTAAAGTGTGTGATTTTCCCCCTCATGAATTTGTGTTTTGTTTGTTTGGTACCTTTAATTAGTTCAAGAAAGTTGGGTTTTTTTTATGAAGGGATGTCAAGTGAAGTGAAGGGGTAAATTGAGATTAATTGTCGTGTTTTTGTTGGATTTTAATGTTTTGTGGGTTGTTGGTATTGCCTTTTGATTTGTTTTGTGGTGTTGCATGGATTAAAGGGATGTTGAATTTTGTAATATTTTTTATTGATAAAGGAATATTGGAATTTGGCTTCTGAGAATAAAATGTAACAAAGCTCACATTTAATTAATATGGATTGAATTTTGTTGGGCATGTTCTAGCATTCTATATATATTTCTTTTTCGTAGAAAAAATAATTCGATCATTGTTGTGTGTGGAATGAGGACTGATCATTTGCAAACTGTTGAATCTTAAAAGGGCATAGAGATAGAAGTAGATTCCTTATGACATAATGCTACTAACATGGCTATGTGTTGAATAAAGAGAATTTTAGAATTGGGCTTTTGTGAGCAGTATATAACTATATATGCTATCTCAATCGTGTATTAAGTTATGTGGCAAATTCCAGTAGAAAATCAGATTCAGTATGTAGCAGAGACCCTGATTATCTTTCTGGAAGTACTACGTAGATAAAATCAGATTATCTTCTGCATTTGAGTGACATTCTTTCTAAGAATTTTTCCACATTAGTCTCAGCCCAAAATAATGTAATGTTATCAATATGCAGTGTCGAAGCCTTTTCTCCCTCACGAGCCGGCGATCATCACTTACCTCCTTCGCATATGTATTGTCATCTGAATCTGAAGACTGCAGCACTGGGCAAGATGTTGCAGTTAATTTACAATATTTTTCTTTTAAATTGTGGATTCTTGTACTTGCTAGTTGCTACTACAGAAAAGCACTCTGTAATTTGCATTCTTAGATAGACTCTCTAAATTTATTTTGTAATTTCTAAGTAAAAGTTACTTGAATTTGTTACTTTACTGGTTTATGATTGGTTCTATTTTGAAGCACTACCAGTTGTGTGCATTTAAAAAAATAATCAGAATGTTGATAACAAATGACACTAAAGTTCTACATGAACGTATAGTTTCACTTGTGCTATCATGGCTAAAGATATATTTACCAAATGATAGCAATATATTCATTATTGTTCACTCTTATTTCGATCGACGAATTTTTCCCCCCTATTCCGAGTTGGTATAATTTTAAATTTAGTATTAGTGAAAGTGCTAAGCTTATTTTCTTGTGGCTATAGCTTTATGTATGTAGTTCACTTCTCGGTTAAGAAGAGATGTAATATTGCTTTACAGCTTGTAGGACCAATGCAAATGATCTGGAATTATTTTTCTTCTCACTCATCACAGGTGTTGGACTCTTGGTCTATTTTAAGTTGTCTTCCTTTTAGCTTTCATTCTATCTCGGGGATCATTCAAGTTAGGAGTCAATTTAAAAATTAGGCCGGACCTTCAAGTGCTTGTTGTTTCTTTCTTAGGAACAGTGCTTTGAGATCTTAGTGGTCTTTTTCATTTGGATGAGATCTTACAACTATGATTCAGATTTTGACTTTAATTTACCAGCATTTCTCCTTCAGCAATGTTTGCAGACTTGCAGTAGAAAGATTTCCACTCTCTTTTCCAACTGTTCCTCGCCAATAATTTGCTCCCAACATCTACCAGAGGGTGACACTGTTGGTAGGTTGCAGCAGTTATTTTACCTCTGTGATTGTACAGTTGCTTGAAGCAGTTGTCATACTTCATGTTTGAAAAATCCTAACCAGCAACAACATCAAAGTTTTTAACCCAGCGGTACATGATGAAGTCATGATAGTATTTTTTTAAGTTTCATTTTCATGGGATGACTTTTTTTTATATTGTCTCACTCGTGTTTTATCTTAAGCATCATTTTCGTCGTGACCCGAAACAAACTACGTACAACTATATACGTGGAGTTACGGAAAAAATTTACCAACTTTAGAGTGTAAATGAGACGGAAAAGATTTTTGCCTTATTGCTACCTGTCTCACCTATTATCGGGTTGACGGGTAAGTTTTTTTACCTGCAACCTGCATTAGGTAAGACAGGGTAGCGGGTCAAAACCATTCCATTTACATCCTTAACTAACTTGCCTTGAAATGGAGGTATTAGGGTGAGAGGCAGACCATAAGTTTCCCAACCTAATCCGATCCGACCCATTTACAATCCTACAATTTATTAATCTTTAACTTGAGTTAGATTAAAGTACATGGTCCTTACGTAGGGTTGTAAGCGGGGCGGGGCGGGTTTTCGCCCTACCGCTACTCGCCCCGCCAAAGTTAAGCGGGTAGGTGGGGCGGGGCGGGTTCAAAAAAAAAATTCCGCTACCCACCCCGCGTAAGGATGGACTAGGCTATGCGGGGCGGGTTGGCAGGTTTAATCTTTTTATTAAAGCTAAATACAAAAATCAATTTATTTTCTTTAATATTATCTATTTTAATCAAAGTTAAGTACAAAAATGAAGGAAAAAATCAATCAATGTATGTTTTTAAAGCTATATATAAAAAAATTAAAGCTAAATACAAACTAAATCATAACTAAATACAAAAAAAATCAAAAATGTGTAAGACTTATGTGGGTTGCGGGTTATGCGGGGCGAGTTGGGAGAAAACCGCAACCCGCCCCGCTTATTATGCGGGTTGTGCGGGTGGCGGGTTGAAAGGTAGCAATTTTTTGTCCGCAACCCGCGTTAGGCGGGACGAGACGGGGCGGGTTGCGGATAAATTTCAACCCATTTACGGCCCTATCCTTACGTTTCCTCTTCAATTTTCTATAGCAACACAGTCGTCCAAGTGAAGGAGCAAAGCCTAACACTGCATAGTCAAAAGAAGGTTCAGCCTAGGCTCATATCAACCACAGACTTCATATCCCTCCATCTACATTACTATTCCACAATTTACATGCAAATCCAAAATCAAGGTGGTTTCAATTCATGTATGTTACTGAGTGCTGTTCTAACTTCTAACTGCGCAAGTGGTTCTTGCTTAGATTACCTGACAAGTTGTTAGTCATTTCACAACTAAAAATCTATATATCAACTGAACTGGTACCAGTAGAATTAATGCAAAACTACATACTACACGTTTAATATCAAGTCAAGATTAGTAAGTTACAGGTATAAAAAGATTGTTTTTTCATTAACCCTTACATACGCATAATAACATGCAAGCTTAGCTTCTAAGTTACAAATACAAAAAAATAGTATAGGTTCAATATCAAGTCATTATATAAAAAAACTGTTTTGTCATTAAGCGTTATATGCACATCCACCAATACAATAACATGCAAGCTTAATTAGCTTCTAAGTTAGCAATTACACCCTCCCACACAACCCACCAAGAGAAGAAAAAAAAAAATCTTTCCAAACCATCCAAAAAACAAAACCCCTCGCACACACCATCCCATATATATTCAGCTCTTCCTCGTAAACTCCTCGTGTGCGTTGTGCACCCCAAAACATATGCACACCCCCCTTAAATAAGAAACCAAAACCCATAGGAGTTAATTAACTAAAAAAAAGCATTACTAGGCCTTCGGGGAGGAGGAACACATGCATGCACAATCCAAGTGTGGACATGACATGACATGACATTTTGTTAATTATAATTAATTATGTGTTGTCTGGGTGATTAATGTTGGTGCTTCCCATGACCGGAGACCAGAGGTCGGCGCCGTTGCTTCCCACCACGTGTGTCGTGCATGATATGGGGACCAAACATAGACCTCTGCTCCTCAAATCCATTCCTGCTTCTCCACCACCGTGCTATCGTAGTCAAAACAAATCACCATTATTTGTTGATTAGGAGATATAATAATAAACGTGCATGGAAGCGTAACAATGTTGTTAGTTTACTACCTTGGGTGATACATATATGGTCAATAAATAGTCAGTTCACATATTCGAAAATAAAATAAATATACCAAGGTTTTCAGAACCGAAAACGTCGTCGAACCGATAAAGCTTTGAGTTTGGTTCAATGTGGTCAAATCACGGTCGGACCGTTGATGACGTCAGCATTTTTAGATCCGAAATTTGACCAGACTCAATAGATACTAACGATCAGGCATGTTTGAACTGATTTCTGTAAATATTAACTAGATGTTCAAACTGTCCATCGGTTTAGCTGAACCGATCGTTGGACCATCGGTTCTCAATCCAACCGGGTCGAACCGTCTGGTCTGATTTTTAAACCTTGAAATATACTACTTGTACTGTTTTTTTTTCACTTTTCTACTGCAATCGAAGAAAATATGTAAATTTCCCAAAAGAATGTTAAAAAAGAACTTTATGACACATCTTCACCTAGAACTATATCAAATGTCAATTATCATTGTAATGCAAACACAAAATGTGAGCTTAAGTAGGTTTCTTATGTGCAATTAGTTTGGTGCTTTCTAGAGAATCCCAACCGATTCAGTTAGTTGGTATTTTTCTTAATCTTGAAATAAAATATTAGAGATCGAATTCTAGAGTTTACAGATCACCTCTTGGATTTAGACAGAACTAAGTAGACAGTTCTTTTATATAAAAAAGACAATGCAGATGTCGTTGAACTGAACATGAAAGAGAGAACTTTAGGAAGCTAGCTACTTAAGTGATAATATGATAAAAGTAGAAGGAATATCTATTAATGTTACAAACATAGCTTAGAAGGTGACCAACTTAACCCAAATCTAGGATTTTAATCAATGAAATTGCTTGAGAAGATGGTTTTGGTGTTCTTACACGAATAGTATTAGAAGAAGGTGGCAGGTGCTGCAGATATGGTGAGCTAAGCACCTGACATTAGAACAAAACAAGCACAAGACATAAATAAGATGTCTATATCTGAACATTAGGGACAAATGGCGGTCAGTATTAGTCAACTGACAAAGTTTTTTCTGGGTTTGGACTAGGTCTCAACTAGCATGACACATGTGGCCTCTCTGCAGTAATCTGTATAGAGAGATAGAAAGCTAGAGAGAGAAGAACCTGAACTTGGTCGTGAAGAAACTTGATGTAACCCAGAGCTTCATGGAGGACTGAGGATGTGTCAGACTGCACACATTAAAAACAAAAAAAAAACATTGTTTTTTTTATAAGCAACGAAAAAACATTGTTAGAACTTAGAAGTAATCTGAACTTTAGTCAAAGTCAAGAAAATATTATTTATTTTAAATTGTAAATTATCTGCTCTAGATCTGTGTCCTTTATCATACTAATATTAAAGGTTTGCTTTATTATTCCAACATGGATATGTCAATCTTTGATCTTAGTCATTTAAGATTAAAAAAATACCAACTCAACAAAGTGTCATTATTTATTGATTATGTTTGTTCTTTCCTTGCTTGCAAGAGAAGTAAAATGCAAACCCCAATTAGGCATCATAATGAGCTAGCTTACCTTGCCAAAGGGAGAAACTAGTTGTTGTAGAGCCATGATCCTCTCTCCCAATTTCTCCTTCTTCACCTGCCAATACCAAACCCACATCATCAAACAAACAAAACCCAGTAGTTATTATTACAATTCCACATATCTTAACCAACTCTAGATTAATACAAACCTTTGTTGCATCACAATTTGAGGAACCACTTTGTTGTCCCTTTCTTGGCTTCTTCTGACCACTAGTGCTATTGCTCATCACATCCACACACACTCCTTTTCCCTATTCACAAACCATAGCAAAAATTCACAACCAAACATGAAACAAGAAATTAAAATTAATGAAATATAATTGGCACCACCAACATGCCTTGTGCTCAGAGACACCACTACTGGTGCAAGTTGAAGAAGAAGTGAAGCATGATGTCTCGCTCCTATTAATACTCCTTTTGACCCCACCAACATAACCATAATCTTCTCCACCAAAACAAAGCATTTTACCACTATAACAATAAGTAGAAGGAGAAGGATAAGAATGTGAAATTTGAGGTTGTGGGCACATTAAACCCTTCTTCTTCTTCATTTTGTTGTTGTTGTTGTTGTTGTTTCCATCTAAATTGATGAATCCATCCCCACTCTCCAACAACTCCAAGAATCCAACACTTGTATCCAACCCAAGTCCCTCCTCACCCTTCTCCATCACTTCCACAAGTTTTGGTGCACTTGAGTTGTTTTGGTTTTGGTCTTCTACTCTTTTTATTGTCTTCACACTTCAAAGAGTCAAACTCAAAAAGCGATTCCCCAAACCACGGTTTCGGTTTGTAGTACTTACGTTTCTCAAAATTTGTCCTTGTCTTGGCTTCTTCTGCCAAATTTGCTCACTTCCCCAAACCCACCCTCGTAAATAACTAAATGTGGACATGCTCATTTAATGGTCTTGGAGGAGGGGACTTCTTTTAGGAGTTTTGGACTAATGTCCCAAGTTTAAAGGTGGTTGGCTTGGATGACTGTGCTAGACTTTGTGTTAGTTGTGCATTATTTTGGGTTTTAATTGTTCATCACATAATATGTCAGATTTTAAAGTTTAATTTCACAAAAATATTGATATTCTTTTAAATAGCAATATGATTATACTATTAGAAAACTGTTTTTGGCTTCATTGTTAGAGGAAACAATTTCTAATTAAACCACACTCAATGGTTGTCAATTCTACCAATTGAGGTTGGCTCACTTGGACGATTTTAATTTTGAAATAACTAAGATAAGAGATTAAGTTCGGCAAACGTATTATGTTCGAGAGTTAAAATAAGATTGGATAAAGTAGATAAAATAGTTATCAATTCCAATTCAAAATTGTGACTAGACCAATATATTGTGTATTAGTGATGATGCATTAATAACATCAAAACGTTTCCAAGCTATTATATTTTCTACATTAATTATTTATTATAATAGACACTATTGAGATGCAAGTATAACATATAAACATGAGAAAACGAATACATATGAAATTCACGTAAAGTAAAAATAATTATATGTGAAATATTTGGGGGCAAATTAAAGAAGCTTGAGTATTTTGCTCAAATGCCTTTCGTATGCCTAGATGCCCGTCTAATGAACTTCCATTTGACCTGATTAACGACATTAACCACAGGACGATTTATGAACAACAAGAAAACGGGAAGGATATTTCTGCACAATAACAGACATATTGAGGGTATTATTTATTACAAATAGGAGTGACACGAAGAGTATTTATGGGAAAACCCAAAACTTGTAATGCCACGAAAACGGTTATCATCTCATTTCGTAGAAAACCATTTTCTTCCCACAAATAAATTTACATAGAGGTGGTTAATTAGACACGGTATATACAACAACAAAAATTGAAATTCAGTACAACAAAAATTACCAAAAAATAAATTTCCAAAATTCATGAAATCTGTTTTTTTTTAAATATAAAGTAAATTTAAGTACAAAAGTTATCAAGTAGCATAACAAAATCCATCTAATGGATGAGAATATCCCAACTATAGCCTTATTCGATACATGTGGTTTGGAATAACCACATCAGGAGTTCAATTCTTATACATGTGTCACTTGAAATTAAGTTGAAACCTAGAGCAATAGCAGTAGAAGTAGAGCATGAGGGTGATCATGTTATAACAGTATTAGATGTTAATAATAGAATGGAAGTTAAACTAATGGCAAGTGGTGTAAATTAGACAATTAATAAAATACGTGAGCAACACTCCTATTCGATCCACTACTTAAGAGGTGTGCCCAAGTAAAAAACTCATTCCCTTAATACCCTTAAATAGTTCTCTGGCACATAAGGATTTGCCTCATGTTTTAGTATACTCTCCTTTTTGTTTGCCAAAAAGAAAGGAAATAATTTCATAAATGCCTGCAAATAATTTAACTAATATTTTTCAAATTTTCATATTGTCTTAAAAAGCCTACACATATACATATCATTTGGTGAGCCATTTTAATCTTCATTTTAAAAAAGTATATATATATTTGATTCAATTTTAGAAGCTCCTATATTGGATTTTATTATCATAGTGAACATAAGATGAGTGCTTAAATTCTAATCAAAATTTGAAAAATGTTGAAAGATCACTAAAAAACCCCAATATTCAAGCTCCAACCAAAGTTCTATTTTTGTTGCACCATATCCAATCCAATCCCCTGGACTCTCTCTCCTCCACCAACGTTACAACATCACCACCTCTCTCTCTTCTCTCTCTACCACCAATGCCAAACCATGCATTGCTTACCAATCCTCCTCTCTTTCCTCTCATTCTCCTCTGTTGTCGGCCGCTCCTCATTATCGCCCAACAAATTCACGCCGGCCGACAACTATCTCGTCAATTGCGGGGCTCCAAAACCTATCCAACTAGACGATGGTCGCAAGTTTCGATCCGACCACCAATCCTCGTCCTACCTCTCCACCTCCGAGGACATTTTGGTTGTGAAAACCGATAATGCCACGACCGGTTTCAACGTTTCAACGTTGTATTTGTCGGCTAGAGTGTTCCCCGACAAGTCCATCTATAGCTTTTTCGTGTCGAAACCGGGCCGGCATTGGGTGAGGTTACATTTTTTCCCGATCGAGGACGAGAAGAGGAATCTCTCCGCCGCCGTGTTTAGTGTTACCACAGATAATGTCGTTCTTCTAAGGGAATTTCAATGGAATCACACGTCTCCTCTTCTTAAAGAGTACCTTGTTACAATCGACATAGACAGGTACGTTGATTAACTTATATTGTCGATCGTTGTCCTCTGAACATATTTAATTTGTCGCTCTAATTGTCAACATATTGCGGTATCAATTGCAAGGACAAAATTACTTTATACTAATACATGCAATGCTGCTATATAAGTCGAACAAATATTATTATTGCATATCTACAGTGGCGTCCATGCGAGCAAAATAGCCTTCCAATTTAAAAATGTTGTAGTATTCATCAAGAATGAGAGAAGCTATATATAATTATAAGTTTCTCTTGGAGTGACCCATGCCATTTTAAGATTAAAGATTGAAATTCAACGATAATGAGTTATATATATATATATATATATCGAAGAGATTAGATAATTCTTATATATATAAAAGTCTCCTTATAAGAGTTCATGCGTGTGAACATTGTTGTAAACTATTGTCAACAAATCCATCACTTATTTAGTAAATGAGATGGCAAGAATAACAAATGTATTGATGACATTAATTATTTTCATGAAACATGCATTCAGGATATCTTTGATATTCACTCCAAAAAAGGAATCCTTGGCATTTGTGAACGCAATCGAGGTTGTGACTGCACCTGAATCTCTCATCCAAGACACAGCAGAGGCTATTGCCCCACAAGCTGACTTCTATGGTCTCTCCAACTACGCCTTCGAAGTCACCCACCGAATCAACGTCGGTGGTCCCGAAATTCTACCGACCGGCGATAGTCTCTCACGTCGTTGGCTACTCGAAGACGAGTTCCTACTAAACCCAGCATTCGTAAAAAATGTATCCGTATCTGTCCGGAAAATAAAGTTCCCAGAAGATGGGGTAACAGATCCCCTAGTGGCCCCCACAATGGTCTACGCGACAGCCAATGAGATGATGGCAGATGCAATATTGGTATCATCGAACCCCAACGTCACGTGGGAAATTCCAGTGAATCCGACATTCTCCTACTTGGTTCGAATGCACTTTTGTGACATCGTCAGCAAAGAATTGAACCAATTGTACTTCAATGTGTACCTAAACGGTCTTATCTGTGTCTCGAGTCTCGATCTCTCCACTTTGACATCTGGGCTCAACACCGCCTACTTCAAGGATTTTGTAGTTAATTCTTCTTCTTTTACTAGTTCAAGAATGCGGGTCCAGGTTGGCCCCACCGGGACCGAAATGGCCCACGCAAACGCTATTTTGAACGGGGTGGAGGTGATGAAGATGAGCAATGCCGCGGGGAGCTTGGACGGGTTGTATTCGGTCGACGGGTCTTATCGAGGGGACGACAATTTGAGCACCATTAGGAACATCATTTGTGTGATCGGATTACTAGCGGTTCTTGCTTTGGTGACAATAGGGTTTTATCGATGGCGGCGGAAGTCGTCGAATTGGGAGAGGAGGAAGAGTTTCTCGGCTTGGTTGTTGCCTCTCCATGCTAGTCATACCTCCTTCAGCTTAAGTCACAACAAAGGAGGTAATATTCTTGTTATGATCTAATTGATTCTGTCATCATATATATATAGTTTGATAACTTTAGTTGATCGATCTCTAATCTTAAAATTATCATGGTGTGGGGTCGAACTTCAACTACAGGAAGTCTCATCCTATAAATATCATAGATAATTCTTATAAAAAGAACAAATTGAACGAGCTACCACATTATATATGCTTGAGATGATCTTTTTAAAGGAAAATTAAAGTGTTTATATATGTCTATCCTATCTCATATCAATTTATGATACACATTTATCGTATGTTGTATGAACTCATTATGAGCAATATTAAGTTCCAATATTATTACTTAATAGACTCCATTTGATCCTAACCGAACATGAGGCAATTTAGTAGGGGAATTAGGCTTCTCCTTCCAAATACATCACGAAGCAAAAGTTGTACTTATAAATAGATATTTGCATTTATCCCAGTCTGATTATAACTTCTTGTAATGTAGTAATGATTAAAAATACACATCAAATCTAGTAATCTTCTAATAATTAAAAATCAATCGATATTCAGGCTTGATACATAGCAATTAACATGCATTATTGTTAAGCAAGAAATAAAGTAGCATGATCATGTTAATTAATTATGATTGAAACAGGAGGATCCAACCGGCGGTTCGGGTCGCGAAAGAGCAAAAGTGGGACCTCGACTTTCTTCTCCTCCGCCCTCGGCTTCGGTCGCTATTTCTCCTTTGCAGAGCTCCAAGAAGCCACAAAAAAATTCGCCGAAAAATCGGTGATCGGTGTAGGTGGTTTTGGAAAAGTCTACCTTGGGGAATTGGAAGACGGATCGAAACTCGCCGTGAAGCGAGGCAACCCGTCTTCGGAGCAAGGCATAACTGAGTTCCAGACCGAGATACAAATGCTCTCCAAATTAAGACATAGACACTTAGTGTCGCTAATGGGGTATTGCGACGAGAACAAGGAAATGATATTGGTGTACGAGTACATGGCCAATGGTCCCTTAAGGGACCATCTTTATGTTTATGGAGGTAATATTAATAATTATAATTTGGCGCCGTTGTCGTGGAAGCAACGATTAGAGGTGTGCATTGGGGCGGCCCGTGGGCTGCACTATTTGCACACCGGTGCGGCTCAAGGGATCATACATAGGGACGTTAAGACTACCAATATACTTTTGGATGAGTCATTGGTCGCGAAGGTGGCCGATTTTGGGCTGTCCAAGGCGGCGCCGACAGTGGAGCAAACCCACGTCAGCACTGCCGTCAAGGGGAGCTTTGGGTAATTAAGTAGATGTTAATTATTTTTATCTAGCTATTGATTAATATATATTTATAATTTAGTCATACGTAACTTCACCATTGCCATTAAATTTTAACGTGTAATATTATGCATGATTACCACTTCCTAAGAGCTAATTGAAGGATAATTTGACAAATCCTATTTAAATAATAAAAACTGTCATAACATCTAACATTAATATCTATCAATTTGAACAAAAATGTTGATCGTATCATTATCATAGTATATGAATTTGTACTTTTACCCTAATTTTAATGGTTCTGTGTAAGTACCTAAACATATAATGCACTAACGGAAGACTGATAAGCTTACGAAAATCAACGAGTTCACATTTCGCTCCTGGATCTGAGATAATTTCAATAAACAAATATAGATGCGAGTCACGTGGTTCATACTTAATTTCTTTTTAAAAGTAACCATGCACTTATTTATCCGGTGTTCTTTCTTTCCACGTAGTATGTGTCACGTAATAAATCAAGTACTATGAAATATAAATCGAATTTAATAGAGTTCATGATCGATGTAATGCATTATAATTTGTTCTTAAGGTATCTAGACCCAGAGTACTTCCGGCGACAACAACTAACGGAGAAATCAGATGTATACTCCTTTGGGGTGGTGCTCCTAGAGGTCCTATGCGCCCGTCCGGCGATCGACCCGGCCCTCCCCCGAGAACAGGTCAACCTTGCCGAGTGGGCCATGCAATGGCATCGCAAAGGGTTGGTTGACAAAATCATAGACCCACACCTAGCTCGGCAAATAAGCCCATCCTCACTCAAAAAGTACGTCGAGGCGGCTCAGAAGTGCCTAGCCGATTGCGGCGTAGACCGGCCGTCAATGGGGGACGTGCTATGGAATCTAGAATACGCTCTCCAACTCCAAGAGGCCACAATGGGCCAAATGGATGATAGTCTTGTAGTCGAAAGTGGCCTTAGACGTATCGGTTTGCAACGCCAACTTAGGGCCATCGACGAGGATGAAGTTGAGGGTGATGGTGGTGGTGAAGCGGAGGATTCGACAACCTCCGCTTCGGCATTGGTTTTCGGTAGGTGATGCTTGTCGGAATTTGAATTTATCGGTTCAATGGTGTAAAGAGGTGTATATTGGGAGGGAAGAGAAGGGCGGTATAGAATGGATATATGCATGGGAGATGATTATGGCTTCTTGTATTTGATTGACTTTGCTTGTAGTGGACAATCTTGTTTGTCATTTGTTGTGATTTTTAGGGTGTCATAATCAACTTCAATGATAGTTATTTAGAGGTGCATATTAGGATTAACCTTATAAGAATTGTTTGGTCTTTAAATAGTTAAGATTGATTAGTACTTAAGGTTTAGTTCACTTCCGAATTGCCTAGATTATCGCCTTGTAATGATTATGAAAGATAATTAGGAAGAAAGTAATTGAAGTTCAAATTAAAGTACCTTTTTTTTACGATTCTTTTGAAATTTTAAGTGAGTTTTGGATTTAAAACTTATGCATGTAGTTTTCTCCACCAAAATCTTTTTTTTAAGATTTTCCCTGATTAACGTCATCCGTTTTGTTGGGCATGAAAATTGAAGTTTGTTATTTCAACGTCAAAGATCTACTAATAACTCATCTTAAAAGTTAAGAACCATATAGGTCATAGTTTAATGGATTCATGTGTGAATAGATTACTCTTAATTATGACGCCAAAAAGTTCCCAGCATTCAAAATTATTCCAAGATATGGTTGAAGCATCCTTATCGAACTCAATAATTTCCATCTTTGAACGTGTATGGTTTATTCAATTATTTTTGTGAACCTTCTTTCACGTGATCACCTTTAATTTATTTGACGTTTTCTCCTTGTATATTTTGATTGATCAACTTCAAGTAAATCTACATAGCACCTTGGAAATAAAAATGCTCCCTTTCAGCATAATCATATCAAATTGTGATACTTTGGAAATTGGATGGTTGCCATTGAGGCACCAAAGATCATTTTGAACTAGACAACGCCGAATTTAGCTAGACAATGTGTAATAACCTGAATTTTTAGTTGAGTTAATAATCAAATATCTTAATGGACTAATTAAGATTATTGGATGATTGTGTGGTTTTAGGAGAAGATGAAATTTTGAGAAGAATATAAAGAAGAAAAAGATGGAGATTTTGAGGCAAGTACTGATTCGTTATTATTCAGTTTCATATCATGTCTGTCTCTCTTGATATTCGTAGTTGCATGCATGCTGAGTATTGATGTTGAATTCATTGATATGCATATGATTGCATGGTGGTGTTTCGGTCGACATGTCTTGTGGCTGTGTGTATGTTTCTGGCAGAACAACTTAGGAAAGAGCTGCCTAGCGGACAGCGTGGAGCCACCCGAGAGAGGAAATGGCTACATGTCGTTAGTGTGGAGCTATCAGGTGTGCGTCTGACTGATTGATAGATTTCAGAAGCACAGGATGTGGTCGAATCCGAATGGGGGTTCCGGATTGTTATGCATGCATATTATTTGTGATGCATATCTCTTGATTGTGCTTATTGACTGAATGTCATATTCTATGTTATTTTCCACATGATTATGATTGTGATTGATTGACGGTTGCAACTTGCGGGCTGTCGAGCTCACAATTTGTTTATTATATTTTTCAGATTATTATGAGCCTATCAGATGGATTTAATTATCAGAGTGCGCAGCGGTCAGGATCGTATCTTAACGCACTGGGTTCGGGCGGGTAAACACTTGTCCGGGCTCGAGGCGTTACACAATGATAAATAAAACCAATACAAATCTAGCAAGTCTTGTTTAGATCATTAGACACAAGCTTGTACATGTAGAAAAAAGAAACTAAGAAGATAAAGAGTTGGAAAGAAGAGATGGTTTTTTGTTCGGTAGAAAAGAGTGAGAAAAAGTAAAGGAGAAATATTGCATCATTTTACCCAAATATTTATAAAGAATTGACCTTCGTACTCAATTTCAATTTCTTCAAAGAATATTTAACTATAAATACTCTGCATTTCTTAATACTTGAAGAGAATATTAGTTAACAATTTACATCATCAAATTCTCTGCAATTTCTTTTTTTTCACCTTAAGTTGCTGAATGGAGAAGATAAACATAATTTATCTTTTCATTTTTTTGTTTATATTCCTACCACAACGTTGCTGGTCAATAGAATATGAAGGGTTTTACTACTTTCAAAAATATACTGAAGTATTATGTGCAGATCTAAAATTCTGAATCTGTTGTTTAAGACCTTGTGATTAAAATACTGCAAAAGGTTGTTTGGTTTTTGTTTTGTGTTCAGTCACCAAACCAGTGTCCACAAATAGGTTGTAAAGGTACTAAAGGCCTAACTAAAACCTTGTTGCTCTTACTTTAGTGGTTCACCAATCACCCTCCAAACCAAATAATAGACCTGATTGTCCTCCCAATTTGGTGGGAAAAAGATGGATAACTGGAGACGAAACACAATTTATCAATGTTCCCCTTAAATTGGTCCAATATTCCTAAAGAAAGAGCTAGAAATTACTAAATTTAATATCATAAGCCAAACAAAACCTTATATGTATAGGGTTTTTTACAGTCTTTGTAAGACCTCTGTAAAAATCTTGCATTTACAGAAATCCTCGTTTTATGACACTAATAATTCAAAAAAAGTTCAAATAACTAAAAATGTGAGTTTCCTTGTGTTGATTAGTTTAATATATTTCATCATGATAAATTACCAATTTAACTTCATTCACCCTTCTAGCACATTATATTATGGCACTTGACTCAATTCTAATCAACTGATCATGCTATATATAACTTTATGTGGTCTTATGTTTGAGCAACAACTTAACATAAAGGCTTATTTAAATGTGAAGTTAGAAAGCTGTATTTCACAAAACATTGTTCCTCTCCTTGTATAGTTGCAAACTTTCATGTAACTCAAATACAAAACTAGTGTGTTTCTAAATCCAAAAAGGTGTACATCAAAAGCTATACTTTATAGACAAATAACCCTTTCATAAACTTAACATTTGACGAATTAGAGCTTTGTAAAACGCACTCCTCAAACAACCAACACCCCTCCCACCAACCTTTCATATACAACGCACCCACACTAATCAATCCAATCCAATCCAAAACGCTTCCCTCACCGCATACTTTCTCATTTCCAAATGGAAGGAACCATTGAGATCACAAGGAAAGCCATCCACACCTTCTTGCAAAACTACCAAACCTTGGCCATTGTCGCGGCGATCCTTGCCTTACCTGCCTCTGCCTCCACTCTCTTCTCGACCACCTTCACATATCACCTACAAATGGTCGAAAACCGTATCAATACCCTCTTCAAATCAGCCAACATTCCAGCTTCAGCTGACTTTTTTGTCGCCCTGAGCAACAAACTCTCACACACATTCTTCTCTTTTGTGTTTACTCTCCCCTTCGCTCTCACATTCCTCATAATTGCCAAAGCAATAGTCATTAAAGTCATTTTTCAACGCCCAAAAGCGCAGGAATCACAACCATCACTAGTCTTGTCCTCATTCCACACCTACACCTCAATCCTCCATACATACATAGTCACCTCCTTAGCAATCCTCTATGCCAACGCATCCGTAATATCTATCCTCTTCCTAGTTTTCAATGTGCTCGACATCCTCAACTTGGTTTCTCCAAACACCACATTGCTTCTATCAACCTGTGGAGCTGTCCTTTACTCGGTTATCCTCGCCCACGTCTCGGTCGCGTGCAATCTTGCCATAGTCCTATCTGGGGTTGAGAATCGTGGTGGGCTTGTCTCGCTCGCTAAGGCATTCTTGTTGGTAAGAGGGCAGGCAGGAACAGGTCTGTTGTTGGCTGTTGTGGCCAACTTGTGCATTGGTTTGGTGGAGGGTTTGTTCAACTACAAGGTGGTGAGGTTGTGTGGTGGCTTTTGTTGGTCTTCTGTTTGGGAAGGTTTGGTTGTTTGTTACATTCATGCTGCTGTTGTTGTTTTGGACGTTGTTGGGACTTGCTTCTTGTTTAAGAGATGTGGTGGTTGTGTTGAGGGTGTTGGTGGAAGGTCCAAGTGTGGGGTAGTGTAGAAGATTGTTCCTCAGTTTGGAAGGTTTAGTTAGAGGATGGTGGATGACGCGGTTCCAAGAAAATGTGGTAGTTTTTAATCTTCTTTTTCAGTTTCGTCGTGTCCACTATAAAGAAGGAAAGTTACATGTTTTTCGTCTCTCTCTTTCTAATGTGAAGGCTTGTTGGTTAGATTTGGTGTCTTCTGGTGAAAAAATGCGATATGTATGTCTAGAAAGGAAGAGCGAGTCCCATGGGATGCAAGCCCAGACTGCTAGCCGACAAACATACCCTACCCAAGTCCCTAAGTAAAAGCCCGAAAGACGCAGTAACAATAGATAAGCATTCACAGTGATATATTGGGCTCCGACAATTTCTTTTACATAGTTACAAAGATCTTAGACAGAGTACCTTAAAAGTATGGCAGCAATTCGTAAAGCCAGAGCCTGTTCTAAATATATACCAGGGGAAATTTTCAGCATGTCTATTGTCTAACAAATAACAACCAGTTCAACCGACAATAAGAAATTAAGTACAAAAATAACAAAAATCAACATGGCTAATCAATAAATGAGCTAATGACCTGGACGAAACTATATATCCAATTAAACATTTTCTTTATGTACTAAATATTACGTTTCACATGCATGCATTTACGATAATATGCTTTAGAAACGGCAGAAACAATTTTGATCATGTCAATGATGTCACAATGAAGCAATTTTGCAAAGAAAAACCTTGATTAATGGTGAATCGATTACAAAACACAAGAGTTAAGCATTACAAGGACAGAGAAACAGAGTAGATGGATTACAAGTAGAAACCCTGTCGCACCAGTGATTTCATTCCTTTTCAAATCAAGGTTGGGTAAACAGCAACTAAATCGTACTGTTTTTCTCTGTATATTTACATGTTCGCTTCAAGTTCCTTATTATGATGCTAAAAGGTGTAATAGGTGTAAGAAAGGAATTCAGATCTTGTACGTGTGTGGTTAGTCCTGTGGCTAGGGTTTAAAGCAGTGAAGAAAATGAGTACCTTTCCGTAAAACCTCGTCAGTCATGCAACTTCAAAAATACCTGTGGAAGAAAAGCTATCATTATTGAAATGAAGATGGCCAACATCTATTTATAATTATAATTACAACATATTAGATAATTATTCTGTAGCACGAGGAGTCTTACCACTACAGTTTCTTGATACGTAACTAGTCTACAATTGGCAAGCACGAAGCAGCACCTCGGCTAGGACTGATAACTTTCCAAGGCTGCATTGACAACGAGCGTTAGCACGTTTGAGGAAAACAAAGAGATGATCTGATGACTCTTGGATGTTTCCTAGCAGGATTAGTAGCTTTCGCCTTCTGCATTTCAGCTTCTTTCTGTGCCTTTTTTCTTTGAAGTTCAGCTTGCTTGCAGTTTTCTTCATGTGCTCGTCGAAAAATCTGGACAAAAATCAGGATAGTGGCAACTACTGCAAGATCCAATCACGGAATGAATTGTTAAACAGTATAAATGAAAGAGGAGCAGATGAACCAGGGACAGTATAAATTAATACTACAACATGATTCTTACAAATTTGTATTTCAGTCTTGGTGCCTCATATTACAAACTTGTAGACCGGACAAGGTGGCTCATTTGTGCCACTGTTAGTTTGAAGATTCAATACTTAGTTGCATCTAAAGGGGCCAAGGCGTACTTAAATGCTGTAAGCTTTCCAAATTCACTAACACTATTATAGAAGACTCCTACTCAGGTCGCAAGGATTATTTGAACTGCTAATCAAACAAAAATAATAGATGATATGATAAAAGGAAAAAGTCTGATCTGTTAACTATCTTATCCTCCCCAAGAACATAAAATATACGAAGGGCTAATAGGCATCGCAAGATTTGTACACTAACTTCTGCCAATAACCTACCTTGTTCAAACGGGCATCGTGCGGGATCTTCACCAAAATATAAGGAAAGCAAATCTGCATTTCTACCCTGTCAATATTTGTGTGAAGCAAGGGCGGGTGAGCCGAGATTCATAATAGACCAATTGACAAAATTTCTCAAGTTTAAGTGGGGCATACAGCTGCAGAATAGAGAGATGTCACAGATTGAACCTCAGCTGTAGCAACAGCGACAAACTCCTTCAATGCCTGAATGATGAAATGATGAACACATCGACAACAACAAAAAGATTAACGAATAACATATCATGGTCTTGGCTATGCATGCAGAACAGGAGGGCATCACAGTTAAGGACAACTACATGCTTCTTCTCGAGCAATCGAGTAACTGAACTAAATCCTCAGCAAAGGTCTAGTCATTTTCTGACCAGCCTATCATTCTGAATGGATCCAAAAACCATTTCTGCTTCACTAACATATTGTACATCAATTGTTCATTTCCACTGTGTCAAAGATTAAGTTATTTTTGACATTTGGAGCATCATGGACTATATCAAATGACTATTTAAACGATCTGCATTTCTTTTATTGTGAAATCGCAGATGATCAGTTGCATTTGCATCATTTGGGTCAATTGGAAACAACCTCACTGTTTTACAGTGGTAGGGTTGCGTACATCCGACCCCCCCTTACCTCGCTTAGGCAGGAGCCTCTTCTGAGGCATTGGGGTTATGTTGATGTATGTTGATGTATGTAATATATTGTACATCACATTACCAGAAAAACCAAACAATAAAGATAATTCTCAAACACTCTTTAGATTCCCCCTCAAGCTAGAGCAAATGCACGTTTCCATTAAAAAACATTCAAGATTGTTTGACTGTGTGCTTTCCTTTTGTGGTTTAAAAGAGTACCCCATGTGTTGCTCACCACTTAGCTATTACTGAAGATCCCAATCATGTGCTTAAACCCGAGCTGAATCTGAAGCTAGAAATTTATATAGTCTAACTGATGTAAGGAGGGAACTTTCTCAGAGCTATTCATTTAAAATAATCTACGTCTCTTTGATCTCTATCAAGTAGTATCGCTCATAAATAGGCTTGGGTTTTGCGGCCTCAATGTTACATCAAACTTCAAGATTGAGAATGTATACCAATTCCAGTTTTATCTGGCTGTGTTACATATGTTAAAAATAAGAAAGATAATGTTATCATGCATGTTGTCTCCACTCCTGTCATGAATATCAAACTAACAAATGAAACTTTCACAACTCATTAGTAATGCCAAACATAGACAACTTATATACCATCAACCAAACAATAACTTGTTGAGAAAAATGGAACAAGGTGGTCAAAACACAAACAGTTTGTTATTTTCAGGACCTGGGTTCAGAAAGGGTATGTACACACAAGTACAAAACTATTTTAATGGTATTGTAATTTTAAATTAGATATATAAACATGTAAGTGTCTCAAGGGGGGGGGGGGGGGGGGGGGGTATACATGCAAAAATATCTTAGAAAATGCAGAAACAACCAATCAAACGAATGAAGTGCAAATTGCGTCACCAACAGTTGAAGCATTACCAGATAACAGCTCATATAAAGGTGCATCCAAGTGTCTTGATAAAAGGGAGAAAATACGTGAAGGATGAGATGCAAAAACACACCTTGCAGAAACATTCAGACACACCCCCATCGTCCTCTGACAAATTCAACTCAAGCCCCACTTTTTCTAACCCTTTGCTTATGGCTTGCATCTCTTCTGCCAAAGACTTTAATTGTATCTATACAATATGAAAGGCTTGTAAGGGAAGATTTGCATCACAATTGCAAATTGCCTGGGTTTGCAATGACAGATGGGAGAAACCTTTGATGCAGGTACCAGGCTAGCTAGATCCTCATGGAAATCCAACAGATGTGGTGCTTTCGAAGCAACAACCTGAGAATCAGAACGTGGGGAAAAGGTATAAGTCAAGTCCAGGCAAGGGACCATGTTTGGTCAAGTGAAACATATGTCATTAACTACTATCACGAAAGAGAAAATAGAATGTGATTCATGAACCAATCATGTTTGACAATTTGGAAAGAGAAGGTGAAATAAAACATTTTATGCAAGAATCTGGTGACGGTGCTACCATGCGGAAAACCATCTTTCAGGGAAGCACAATCTTTCATATATAAAGATGACTAAACTTGAATATTTTGAAAAAAGCTCAAGTGAATTCACTAGAACTAAACACCACTAATATGGAGTTATATGATCTAGCAGAACTTGGCATGGCCAAGCCCCATTTGAGATTTGTAATTCAGATTCTACAGGATCAATCTTGCAAACAATGGATTCAAGTTTGCAGCAAATTACATCAACATCAACATAACCCCAATGCCTCAGAAGAGGCTCCCACCTAAGCGAGGTAAGGGGGGGTCGGATGTACGCAACCCTACAACTGTAAAACAGTGAGGTTGTTTCCAATTGACCCAAATGATGCAAATGCAACTGACCATCTGTGATTCCACAATAAAAGAAATGCAGATCGTTTAAATAACCCCTTTGATATGCTAAATAAAAGTTAGCAGCAAATTATGCTAAAAAATGAAAGACCAGTTATGAAAACACCTCCAAACACCACAATAAAACATAAAAACAATGCTGGAAAAATTCCTAGTAGTACAAAATAGCAACAAAGATTTCTGCATGTAATACCTTACAAAGGTAATGCATTAATGTGGTTCTGTTATTAGTAGCACGAGTATCAGACAGCTTCAGTAGGCTGTCAAGACGAAATCCAATTGCTGATCCTGTCATATAACGAAGACATATGGCAAAATTAACCTAAAGCCTCCACAAGCTTCTCTATCAGTAACAATGCTCAAGCTAAAATGTGATCAGACTAAATTTACGCTGACAACCATTCATCAATAGTTACATGATGAGTTTTCAAACTGGAATCCACATACAAAAAGTGACAAAACTTGTATAAAATATCAATCATTCATATTTTATTTTAATTCCCTTAATAAATCAGAAATCTAACAGTCAAATTACTGTAAAGCATTGATTGACTGGTATAATCTATAAACAGCATTGATACACAAATAAATCAGAACCAGACTAGAAGTAAAGAAAAGCCTCTAGTATAAGAAAAGTAGGACTACGAGTCTACGACTATTTTAATAATGTAAAAGTACCTCGTGCGGTCCCCTGGTTTAATGTATTTCCGAGAAGTAAAATTTTCTTCATAATCTCCTTCAGCTTCACTGAAACTCGGAGCTGGAAAAATCTAGACAAATTTTATGCCAGAGTAACGGCAAGAATACAGAGCTTTTATCAGAGCCAAACTATACCTCTTCAGAAGCAGAATTTACAATGTTTAAGTTCTTTCTGAAGTCCGATATCTGTCAACAAGGGACTTTGAATTGTTAAAATAAAATAATGCACAGTTCAGCATACTTGAGAGTGTGGTACCTGTGAGATAAATTGAATCTTAAATAAAAATACTCTTAGCTTTGACTCTACTCTTGGTACCTTCAGCAAGTGCAAAAAGAACTGCAACGACAAAAACATCAAATCAAAGGACTGAATTGCAGATTGTGAGCAACTAAACCACATAAATGACCAAAAACACAATATAACATGTCTTAGTGCAAGTATCAAAATAAACGGACTTGACGCATGAGGAAGCTAATCCATGTCTAGGAACATATGACAAACTACCTAATAATATCTAGCTAAGACAAACTCCATTTTGGTATATACTATTAGATTTAATTCAATGAAAGGTGATCTATTACTGTTAGGCAGCCAAATCAAAACGAATTCCCAATGTATTTTCATATGACTGACACTGAAGAGAAGTGCTTTTTAGACTAAAAAATGACCCCACCCTCTGACATCTAAAGTATAGCTGGATATCAGAGGCACGATAATTACCTGTTCACATTTTCCTAGATTTTCCTTGTCCCCTCTGTAGCTCTGATAGCAAGAATTCAATAGAAGATGACATATAAAATTGTAATGATGAGAATAATTGAAAGAACACCAACATATAAAAGTCACCAATAAATCTTATCAGTTTTAGGGACCATTTGAGATTGGAGAGAGGAAGGATCCCCTATAGATACAAATCTCAATGTAGCTTCCACAACTTGGACAAAAATATTGAGAGAGAAAAAAAGGACAACATGTACTTATGCACCTTCAGAAGATCCATCTCATCCTTTGTAGGACAAAACTTTAAGAGAATTTCCACCTGGTCAACGTCTAAGATAGATTCGTCCATGGTAAGAACTGCACTCTGCTACATTATGATCATAATTATCAAAAAAACTTTGGAAAGAAAATTGGATATGCACATTAGGGGAAAAGGTTTTGACTGGTGAAACTAAGATTTACTACTGAAAGTTTCCTTTTTAATAATTCATTAAAGTTTTTCAGTTTTCACAGAGATTAGTGTCTAAATTAGGTAAGCATTCCCTTTCATGTAAGAATTTACACACACAAATTTATCAAAAAAGGCACCACTTACATACTCTTTGTTGGACTTAGTAAGCTCTAAGTTGATTTTCTGGGGGGGGGGGGGGGGGGGGGGGTTCAAACAGTTGATTTCTAGTAACCAGGCAAAAGACAAAACAACCTTCAGGAAATCTTAAAAAGAACTAAAATTTTAGAATATAGATCTGTGAGAAGCTATCAAGCCATTAACACTTTAGATAATTGATGGAATAATCAAACAAAACAAATTAGCTTACCATCATATCAGAAAATGACATCTTGACTTTGGTAAGCATGATTTCACAATTATTTGCACGTCTCAGATCAATCTACACAAAGAAAGAAAGAAAGAAGTGACTAGAAAATTGCTTTGGAAAAGGTAATATGAAAAAATGAGCAAATTTAAGAAGTTTGAGGGGCAAAGACTTAAGCATAAGGCTTATAAGAAAGTATTTTATTATCTTCCTTGGTCCCGGCAGTTCAAAATTGAATAATGGTTAGGCTAAGAGATTGATTCGGTTGTAACCATCTTGGTTCAAAATTATATTGACTTAAAACAAGTTCTTCCTAACCTTAAACCCAGGTTCTACTGCTCTACTAGGGGAAATGGATTACATTACATAAAATAAAAAGGGAAGCATATAATACACAAGGTGGATTGGACTTCAAATGGTATTTACATTGTTTACAGCCAGCTCTATAGGTTTAAATTATTGATTCCTGTCTTGATGGTGGTGTGAATCAAATAAGCATGATGTACAAGGTACAACCCCACCAAATCATATTATACTGACTATAATTGGTGCTCGAATTTTCATGGAAACTGAATGCATCACGTAGCAGAGGTGCAACGAATTGCTTAGTGTTGTTCTGGTGAGATAAACCGTAGAATAAATAAGGTTTTAGAAGAAGAAAAACCCTGCATTCTCAATTTACAACAGGATTACCAATTGGACTTTGTTGGGCTTGGAACCAAGAGATTTGCGACGATCAGCAACATTACTAAATTTTGGGAGTGCGGTTGAGAAGAGACTCTCAAGTTCCGATATATCGAAGTCAGAAGCACTGGAGAAGGGAGGGAAAGTAGGATCAAAATGTGACGAAAGGAAATGCACCATATATGCAATGAAGTTAAGAAACCATTTACTGAGATTTGGCCCGATATGACTATCATCACGGATACGTTAAGACAAGCAACTAACTATTAATGTAGCAGTGCACATAACTACTAAAAGTTAAAAACCATAAGTTTGTTTCTATTGGAGGTTGAAAATAAATATAATCATGTCATAAAAAAACAAGAAATATACAACAAAGGGATCAAATTACAATACCTTGGCTTATCATCACAATTTTGCAATTCAGCCCATAAGCTTCCTTGAACAGCACGTGTTACTTTTATCCAATGCAGTGGCTTTAGTTTAGATCCCTGAGAAGTTGAAGTGTATGAACTTATTCCTCCTACCCTTGGAAGCCCACTTCCGTTGCTCTTACTATGCGAAGTCAATGACAAACGTGAAGGAACTCCACCCAATGGAGGTGGTGGGACAACTGGGGCCCTTGGAGGGCCATGGGGAGAAGGTAAGTGTGTCCCAGGAGGTGGTGGTGAAGTGCCTTGTAGTCTACGAGTAGGTAGGGGAGGAAGAGCTCCCCCATGTGGCATTGGAGGACGTGGGGGTGGAGGAACTCCTCTATGTGCCACGGGAGGAAGTGGGGGTGGTGGAGGTGGAGGTTGACCTACCATCGCAGTAGGTAGACATGGAGCTCTTCCCTTCAATGGTGGAGGTGGAGGGGGTGGGGGTGGAGCAGGTGAAGCAATCTGACTATGTTTCATCTCACTTAGATGAGCTAAAAGAGTTGGAGAAGTTGGCTGGACTCTTATTGAAACTTCAGTTTTGAAAGTTGGTGGTGATGGCACGTGAAAAGATGATTGACCATCATTAGGCCTGGAAAGAGAGGGAGGGGATGGAGGAGGGATGCCTGCAGAGTTCCCATCTTCACCTAATTCCTTAGATAAATAAGGTTGATGTGGTGTTCCACTAGTTGAAATATCATGCTGCACCGGAAGGGGTGTTGGACATGAAATAACGTTCGAAGGACTTCTGTTTTGTATTGCACGACGGGAAGGAGGAGGAGGAGGCGGTGGTGGCGGCGGCAGTGATGATGGCAGAGGAGTAGGTTTAGAGAGATCATACTTTGAAATAGATTTTAGCAGTGAAGATGCTTCTGCAGTGTATGATGGTTGTGAAAGTGGAGAATTCCTTGGACTCTGACATGATGAAGATCGAGACCGAGATGAAGGAGGTGAAGGTGTTAAAATGTTAAGCTTGCTGCTTATCTTAGGAGAAAGATGCAGACCTCTCTTTGGAAGAATCCGAGGAGAAAGAATCTTAGGTTTTATGGTCCTTATTTGATCATACTGGCATGATTCCTGCTCCATATCCTTTGGCATGTGTTTAAGTGTCTCGACTGGGGCTTTAGGATGGGAAGCTGGCAGCTTCTTCGATTTGGGAGCAAAGTATCTTTCTGATCTTTTTTCACATTTTTCAGCCTTTGAATTCAGATTAGAAAATTTTCCTTTCACTGCATTCTGAATAATTCTTTTGCCGCGATCATTCGAACCACCTCTCTCTTCTGTCAGTCCCTTTGATCCATCTATTGCATTTAGAGTATCTATTTCAGCATTGACAAAATTCTCCTTTTCCTCGATAATTTTTCCTCTGTGATCTACTACTTCGATCACATGTCCGTCAACAGTACTCTCTGCCATTGAAGCCAACCTGAATGCTTCCAAGTCTGAAAAGAGTAACCAATTCAAATGTGGAATGACTTTTAAGATGCAATATACAGATTACAGATAACATTACTTCTAGGAACGTTAAACGAGGATCTACCTGAACAATATGAAGCCGAGCAAGCAGTCTAGTATAGTACAACCGCAACAGGAAAGAGAGAGAATATGAAAATCCAATCTCAATCAGAGTGTTCGGCGTCAACTGCATCATCAACAAAACACGTGAAATCCCAGTGAAACTGTGAAAGAACTCTGGCACCGACACCACTAATAACAAATTGAAAAAAAACATCGGAGCATTCCAGTCCAGTTGTGAAGAACCAACAAGAGAAATATTCCAATCCAAATCGAAGGACTCCGCACATCAACAACAACAAACACCACATACAAAGAAAGAAAGAAATAAAAGACGGGAAGAGTTTGAAAACTTCAACCTACTCCAATGCAAAGAGCCAAAGAAAGAACAGGTGATCGGAATCCAAAACAGGAATTCACTCTAACCACAATGGACAAAATGGAGAAGGACAAGAAACTCCAAAACACCATCAACAACATCAAATGAAAGATCTGATCCAGGTAAAGAATTGAACAAGTCGAATCCCAGTATACCTGTCTAATTCCAACAAAGCAAAGGAAGAAAAACGACACATCTGCCCAAGAATTCAAAACAGAAATTCAAACAAGAAGTCAAATCCAAGCACAAAACTCAAAGAACTAGAATCCAGGCATCAACTTCAATCCAATCTCAAAGAACCAACTTAACAAACAACCGCGGATCCAGAATTCCACCACACGTTAAGAAACGCCAAGTGCAAAAAACCCACAAAAACAACTCAGAGGAAGCATCGACTCCAGAAACCAAACAAGAAATTCCAAGACACCATCAAAAACACCAATTGTTATCTCGAACAACTCGAATTCCAAATAAGCAAAGAAAGAAAAAAACAACCGACCCAAGAATCTGAACCACAAGTAAAGAACTCAAACAACTTAATGCACCGCCGATCCAGGAAAAAAGTATTGATCATTGGAAAATCAAACCCCACTACACCTGAAAAAACACCCAAAATAAGAACTCCAACAACTTGAATCCGAACGGGAAAAAAATGGCCGTAGAATCAGAACCGTAAATCCACCAAACCATCAACAAAACGAAAATAGAGGTCCGAACCAACTCTAATCCAGACGAAGCGAAGTTAGAAAGAAGCACAGATCAAGAGAATCCGAACAAAAAACTCCAGTTCACCATCACGAACACCAAATCAGAAGTCAAATCCAAGCACAGAACTCAAAAACCGAAATTTCTACGAAGCGAAGTTAAAAAGAAGAATCGGTCACAGAATCGAAACGAAAAACTCGAGAACACCATCAGAAACTAAGGATCGGCCGCAGAATCTGATCCGAACCATCAAAAACACAAAAATCAAAGTAAAAATCATCAGAATCCGAACAACAAACTCCGACGAAGCAAAGTTAAAATAAGCACTGATAGCAGAATCCAAAAAAAAAAATCGGAAACGAAGCATCATCAACCTCAGAATCCAAACCAGAAACTCCACCAAACCGTCAGAAACACCAAAATCCAAGCAAGCAACTCGAAACCGACGATAGAAGTCGAAAAGAAGCACGGATCGAAGAATGCGAACCAACGAACGAGAGGAATCCAGAAGCTTCGATCGAAGAATCCAAACGGTCGAGAGGGAAAGGAGAAGGTTAGGGTTTTGGGGAGAAGTGGAGGGAAATAACAATAAGCGTGATGGTGGGGTTTTTATTGTATCGCCTTCAGATTTTCTTATATTTGTCAAACTTTTAGGCACCGTTTGCCAAACTTACATTCTGTACTAGACGCTTGGCTTGTGTGGGTTACCAAACAACAAAAGTGCAGGTATATTTTGGGATAGACTTGTCAATTCTGGACACGACACGATTACACGAACACGACACGATATGGAGACACAACTTAGAAACGATTGTACACGAAATTTTTTATATGATTGAAATGATTTATTATGATATTTTGTGAACATACAAATATAAAATAATTGGTACACGATTTGACACGAACACGACACGATTACACGATAAGTTATTTTTGTACACGAAACAGACACGAACTGCATCTTTTGTTAGATAATCAATTGTTTTTACTTGATAATAGTCAATTAAGATGTTATTTAGAATGAAAAATATCAATATAACATGTCACTTAACTATTTTCAATCTAAACATGATGAAATATTTTCAATTCGTACTATACACGATTACACGAAATCCTGACATGAATGCAAAATTGTCAGACACAATAGTACACGAACACAACCCAATCGACAGGTCTACTCTGGGATTTAGAGATGGAAAATAATATATGAACTCCTCTTAACACGTCTATTAAGTTACTCCTGACGTCGAAAAACATGATTCCTTAGTGTTACTGTCTACGTGGAGTTGTTTATTAGCAATATTTGTTTTGCCGATAAATTAATGGCATGACATGTAAGATTTCATGTTTAATTATACATATATATTTTTCGAATTTTCATGTATAATAAGGATCTATTACAATTTTCTTCGATTTATTTATGCATGAATCAGTTTGTTTTAACAACTAGTTTCAAAAACTTATTAAAACAAACACAAGGGACTCCGAAATTCATACCTAGAAGTTCTCTCAAACTTCTTGAAGATTCGGAGACGTTGGGGAAGATGATCGTCGCTTCCCGTTGCGCCGAATGCCTTCGAGTGTTCACCGAAACCCTAAACAAGGTTGGAGAGAAAGGAGCTAGCCAATCGATCTCCAAACAAGCTTAGAATCTAGCTACAAACCTCTTCCTTAGCCTCTGAGATTTCTCCTTCCAAAGACTTAGAAAACTAAGAGAATTTTCGTGGGTTTTAGTAGTGAATTAGGAGAGAAAATAATTTCTGAATTGTGTGTCAATTAGGGAGAATAAATACCTATTTATAGGTTCTAATCTTACTCTTAATCATGGCTATTCTTAAGCCACGGTTTTATGACAATTTCTCTCACAAACTAATTCCATAATGCATTATATGCACCCACAAAACGTTTGACCAAATTTGGAGCTAATCCAACCATCGATCAAATTAATCTCTTAATAATCAAAGGCAGAAAATCGACCGCTGTTCGGTTTACTGAGTCCCACTCGGTTAACCGAATTTGTCACGATCGTTTAACCGAATACGTGACGGATGACCGAATCTTAAGGAGAAAAATTCTCCTTAACCGATCGGACTAATTCTCGTCCAAGACCGAGTGCTATTCGGTTAACCGAAAATATCGGAACTTGACATTGTTCGGTCGACCGTTTCTGGTTCGGTACACCGTACCAAAGCTCCAGGCACTTTGGTCAAGTTCGGTCAATCAATTACGATTATCCGTTCCACGTTCGGTTGACCGATCCATAGATCCTTCGGTCGACCGAACCATAACGGATTACCGAACTTCTACCCGATTTTGCCTATTTCAAATTTTGGATTTATTTCCAACAAAATTTGAACTTAAGGGGGTTTTAGCAAATTCACAACTTATGCAATGTATTATCCTATGCAACAATAAATTATTGCACCCCATAATATATGCATCTCATATGAATTTATCATGACTCTAATTATGTTTATATACAACATAATTGATTTTACTTGTTCACCACATGTGTCATATTTTCTATGAGAAACCCGACACATCATATGAACCAAAAATCAAGTTTCTTGTTTCACGGTTTTTGCGGTGTGACCTATGGGAGGATCTAGACTAAGTTGGCAGTGATATTAAGAGCTTAATATCACAAGCTATAAGCGGTATCTAGCTACACATTATAGCTCCCAATTACTTAGATGTCTTAATTCCACTCGAACCAAAACCCGATCCATTTAGTGATGGAGTGCACCACTTGTGTCCGTCCCTTGCCTCATGATATTAAGAATACACACAAAGTAGTATTGTGTCATCTTTGTATTAGTATTCATTTCTTGATCTCTTTAAGCTAGTTATAAATATGTGACTTAACTCAAATCACATTGTGCACATTATAACTTTGCTTTATCAAGGGGCCCACTAATATCATCACTCAATTAAGAGGGGCAATGATAATCTTTTGACTAACTATCTTCTCCAACAAAAGTTGTACTTAACCAACCAATGCCTTTACACTACACTGATCGATAGTTCAAGACACTGATCTAATTAAGTATTCCTTAAGTGATCAGATATAAGTCTCATATTAAAGGACCAAAGACACAGTAAAATATTAATGACACAGAAACACATTTCTATAATATTTTACTTATTAGGTCTATTCAGTATACAAAAGTAATATTTTCCTCTTTTGCATACCCGTGTTGTCACTCACTTGTAGAGCTACAATGATCTATGACCAACACGACAATCTTAACTCGGTAATTAATGTTCCATGTTAATTACCATGATTGCGAATATCTTTTGTTTTATATAAACCAATATCTTTTAGAGCTCTACGGTTAAGGACCAAGAGTCTCTTCATTAACACTTCTAAAAGACGAATAACATAAACAAGGAACAAAATGATTTCTCATTCAATTCATAATAATTGACATTTAAAAGTAAAACTTTTAGAACACATTCCCTTCATGACATTCTATGTGATTACCTTATACGTTAAATTATGTTACCAAAAAGACAACGTAAATTTCCTCTTCCCTCTTTCATTTACTCTCTCCGACTAGGGTTGTAAATGAGCAAGTTTCGAGCGAGCGAAGCTGACTCGAACTCGGCTCGTTTAATTTTGGACTCACTCATTGATTGGTTCGAGCGCGAAAAATACACTCATGCTCGGCTCGTTTCCGGCTCACGAGACGCTCGACTCGACCTGTTTGCTCGTGAGTCTGCTCGGCTCATTGGCTCATTTCGTTAGAAAATGATTCTTGCTTGTGTCTAAGAATGCAAAGACAACTACTATCGACACATATATGATATATATAACATGTTATTTCTACTTAGTTTATAGCTCACATGAGCCATCATAATATCATTACCTCCCACTCATCACATTGTTGAAAATCACAACATTATGGTTTTATTAATTGGTCAGGAAACATAGCAACAACATTGAGATAAAATGGTAAATGAGTATTTGGTAAATGGTAATTGGGTATTTGGATATGGTAAATGATAATGGGCAAATAGATAGATGTATATTTGTAGTGTACATGTCGTGTATGTATATGAATGTATGCTGGTGCATTTGGTTATCTTTATCCATGACATTTTCATATATGTTAACCTAGTCAAATCAGCATTTTTTTTACTATTCATCTCTCAACCACAACTTAATCATAATAGATATCAACATAGTCACATCAACACTCTCTCACTTCCACATCATTTATTTTTCCCTCATTTTTAATTTTCCACAATTTCAATTAATTATATCACATATTTTATTTATCATAACATATTATAATTAAATAAAGATATTTACATATAACTCAAAATAATTTTATTAAATATTAAATGTACGTATAACTAAACCTCACAATTAAAAAACATAACTAATAAAAAACAGATATATATTTTCAACATGGTAAATTATTTACAAATAAATATAAAACAAAACAAACGTAAAAGTAAATAAAACAGAAATTAAAACGGAATTAAAAATAAAAAAACCAATAGGTGGAAGCCACTTGGCCTCCACCCGGTCGCACGACTTTGGCGGTACCGCCAAGTCTTGCGTCCCCGTTGAGGGGTGCATTTTGTTGGGATAACCTCGGCGTAGGGTTGTGCATTCGGTCCGGACCGCATTTTTATCCGGCATCCGGATCGAAGACCGGACCGAACCGAACTGGTCTGGACCGGAAACCGGACCGGTTGGATTCGGTCTGGTCCAGTCCAGAACCGGTTTTTAACTTTAAAAATTAAAAAAAAACGGACCGGTCCGAAACCGAATTTCCAAAATTGTCCGGACCGGTCCGGTCCGGTCCGAACCCGGACCGACCCGATTTCTGCTCAGCCCTACCTCAGCGGGTGCCTTAAACTACAACATCCGTTTGTTTTGTTTATGTTAACTAAAACTCAAAATACATGTCTAATGCTCACCATACACCCAGATGTCACCTTTGTTGCAATTCGCACTATCATTCCAACCAGAAATCACACGCCATTAATCTGAACAACTTGGAGCCGAATAAAACAAAAGAAAAAAGAGTAGAAGAACCTCGATTCTAAATAAACAGATTCAATAATTTGATCCGCATATAAAAGAGTCCGGTTGGAACTCTTTGGCATATCCATGAAAATTAGCTCACTCAGTGGGGCTGTAAGCGGGGCGGGGCGGGGCAGGGCGGGTTTTCGCCCCACCGCTACCCGTCCCGCCAAAGTTAAGCGGGTTGGCGGGTTGGCGGGTTTGGCGGGTTTAATCTTTTTATTAAAGTTAAATACAAAAATCAATTTATTTTCTTTAATATTATTTATTTTAATCAAAGTTAAGCACAAAAATGAAGGAAAAATCAATCAATGTATGTTTTTAAAACTATATATAAAAAAATTAAAACTAAATACAAACTAAATCATAACTAAATACAAAAAAATCAAAAACATGTAAGGTTTATACGGGTTGCGGGTTATGCGGGCCGGGTTAGGAGAAAACCGCAACCCACCCCGCTTATTATGCGGGTAACGGGTAGCAATTTTTTGTCCACAACCCATGTTAGGCGGGGCGGGTAAATTTCAACCTATTTACGGCCCTATCATTCAGCAACGTCGTCAACATTTTCCGTGCAAAATTTAAAATAAACCCTCGTAACGATTATGCAAATTACTTGTTGTCGGTTCCACGTCGCATCTCGAGAATCGCATCATATTAGGAATTATTATCATACAAACAACTCGTATAGATACATGCTCTTGAACGGGCAGACAGACGGTCCTAACATTAACATAACAGAAGGCCAACCTGCAGCTAACAAGGTCGGCTTAGCCAGAAAACATCAAGCATGAGTCTCAATTCTCTTATCACATAACCACAACCAAAACGTGCAACCATCTGTGCCACCATGGGGCAGAACACAGCTAATATCAGCCTTTTGAGCAACAAAACACACACCAAGATACAAGGAGACCCTGAGCAGTGAGCACCATTCGACTAGCTACCAAACTATAAAGTAACGACTCTGCATCGAAATCATAAGACATGATAAAGCAAGTAGACAAAAAAAGGAAAAGATTCTGGACGACTTTTCTTGTTGCAATCACTACGCTAAATGTTTAGTCAAAACACCACTGACCCCAAACTGGGTAATTAAACCAACATAACAGCTACTGTAACGAGCCATCGAGGTCTACCGCTCAATTTGAATTATTCGCAAACAATGCAACAGGCTTAAGAGCGGAGACTTGAACGTTCTGACACTTTCAAATCATGCAAATAACCACAACATCCGACATAAAAGATGATAGAAAGTTAATATAACATTTAAAAGTACTTTGAAAGTCGATAAAACTAGGTAGCACGAGCACGGCAACCATATGATATTTGGTTCCCCAGCCCAACGGACAATCTCATATAATAATAATGTCGACATATCCTATGACTTGCAACCTTGCAAAATCGCTTAAGAGGAAGTGATAATAAGAGTTCAGAGGGAAATAAATAGCTCTACTTGGGACCAACGTCCTTGAGGCCACAGATCTGTTCCTCACCCATAGCATTCATCACACTGACCACCAGATCCTTCCCCTCGTTGAAGCCATCTTTCACCTGTTATTTTGACGGAAAATAACTTTATCAAATAAGCCCACACACTGAAGATGTTTATTACTGCTGAAGATTGAGGGGCGCCTAGAAATTGAATGCAAATTTACAAGGAATGTAGAATATAATCTGCCTGGCTATGACGAACTAGAAAATCATCCACCAATAAAATGCATGATCCACTTGGTATGTACGCATGCACATTTAAAAAAACAGGAAATTTTTTTTTGAAACATGGCCATACTAACAAGTTGCTTTTGTTAGGAAAGATAGGTATGACTTGGTAATTCAAATAGTAAACCACTAAAAACCTGAGATGCATGGAGGCAATTGGGCAAAAGTAGGTGGCTATATCCCATATCACAACTCAACCACCCACTTTGCACAACAATATTAGACTAAATGATTGATGAAACTAAGTTCAGCATGCAAGTGGAATTTCAAGCAAACTTTTGTTTATCGGTAAGCAGACTGATTTTTTCCGGTCGTAGCAATTCTAATATTGTAAAGTTTAAAGCTGCCAACTTACCTGAGCAAGCAAACTTTCATCAGTAGGAAGCCTCAGGTCATCCTTGGTGTTCCCATTTTCAGTCAGGAGACTCACCTGGTTCACGTCAACTGTCATCAAAATCCAGAGACCTTACAACATGCATTCGAATTAACTCATAAGATAAAACATGAAAATACATACAAATCCATCTTCAGAAATGTCAATCAGCTGATAATCAGTGCGGTTGACATGGGGAACCTGCATTTCCAATCAGCATGAGTAACAATTCAGACTAAAACTAGATGAAGATAATTGAAGCACTGTACGGAACACAAAACCAATGTACTTACATCACAATTGTGTGACGAGGGCACAATATCCTCAAGCTTCTTGCCATTGAATATATCAATGGCAACAAAGTGACACTTCGCATGACCATGCTTCCCAGTCTTAGAAGTTGAAACCTCAACCACCTGTTATGTAGAATAATAACCCGTCAGGCAACCAGTTACATGACAGGAAACAAGTAAGCAATGTTATGGATCACATTATTCACAAACTTTGCATCAAAAATGGCAACAGAAATAAATGAAAATCAGGTCAACTGAAAGGACAAAGTTTTCGGTAAATATAAAGCATGCACCACAATCATGAATGATCATGAAAACTAAAAATATGGGTGAACCATAAAATGACATTGCTGACTGAGAAGCCTAACAAACCTCCACATCAACTCGCGCATGGCAAACAATTTGAGAATACATAGTACTGAATGATGAGCCAAAACGCAAGTACAAGCAAGAATTAAAAGCTCAAAATAAACTAAAACGTGTTCATGAAATCTAGAAAGTTTTTTGTCCTTGCACGTGGTGTGGGGATAAGACGGTGGACTGTGGCCCTTTATAATTAGAAAATGTAGAAACATCTACTTGGTCAGAATCTCAATGTAAAAACATAGAAATATATAGACATTTATTGAATTCAAAATTTTCAAGTTAATAATTTAAGCAAATTTCTTTTCAGGATTAATCAGACACATATGGCAACAAAACGTCCACAATAATCCAACAAAAGATGTTGCATGTAAACTGTTAGTCCCATGTATGTAACTGAAGCACATTAGCCGAAAACGACAAAAAGAGAGCTCTAAAAATTACATACACATCAAACTCGTCAAGACAAGGAATAAACATAGCAACGCAAAATATATAAAAAATCAAAATCTCACGCTAATAGCAATATCAGCTTAAAATTTTTAAGTTATATATCAAATTTTCACAAGGATAACATATAATGACATTATAACTTCAAAACACTGAAGGTTGTGAAAATCTGAAGAAACAAGGAGAAAAGAGGGGGGGGGGGGGGGGGGGGGGCAGAGATTTTGAGATCAGCACCTTACTAACCCAAAAATGGTGATAAAAAGTTAAATCACAGTTTTTTTGAGTTTTCTTAACAGCAAATAGATCGCAGTTTTAAGATCTCAAAATCCTTAAAAGAACAAAAACATCTTACTTGCACAAAAACACCAATAAGAAAAGTAAACCACAATTTCAACATCTTAAAATCCTCAAAATTTCAATCACAATTTCAATCATGCAATTGGCATCTCAACAACGCAAGTCATGATTTTTCAAGAAACTAAGTGGAACACTAAATTAGCATCCCAAAACACCTTTTGCAGACTACAGCATATTGTGAAACTTCAAATTTCAAAATAAAAAAAACAATCATAAGAACAGCATCTTAACACACTGATAAGTGCATGAAATTGACAAGACTCATAAATCAATTATCAGGTCACCATGTTGACACACCCGTTGAGATTTAAGAATAAATTAAACCTCTAAAAGCACAAATCAAACCAGACAACCAACAGCATTTAATGAACAAGATCCATAAGTCCATAACAAAGAAACCAACAAAAAACGAAGTGAAGACCACAGCTTTCCGAGGATCTGTTGCGATCAATGTTTTAATGTGCGATCCGAATCAACGGGGTCGCATATGTGACCTCCACACAGTCACACCAAAATGGGTGCGACAAGAGCAGCCGCACAGTGGGTTGTGCGATTGCACAGCCCAAATATGCGACCATATGGGTGGAGCCAGTGCCAATGTAGCTATTGGACGCGCTGAGCGTCTTGAGGGTGATGGAGAGAGTTTTGTCGGAGAAGGGGCGGAGGAGGAGGGGGGGAGTGGTGGAGAGGGAGGAGTGGGTGGAGTGTTTTTATATTTATTTTTGTTTTGTAGTGGGTGTAAGTGGGTGAGGTGGAAGGTGCATGGGGTGGTGTGCCTTTCATTTAATATTGGTTTTTTTTAAATTTGTAACAGCAGAACCTTCCAATATCAGTCCCAACCTGATCCACGGAAAAACCATCCCAAAATACTTATTGCTTCTAAAACAAAACAAAACAAAAAAAACAATCTCACCCGACCATAAAAACCAACATCAAACCGTTTCAATCTCTTCTCGAATCAGAGGAAAATCAACCATAAATAGAGGAAACAAGCAGAACCTTGCAAATCGAAACACTTACTCCTTCCGAAACTCAAACAACGACATCACAACACAAAACACCAATCGAATACAGAAACCAAAACCTGACAACTGACCACCAACTCCTTCACAAATCAAAGCAAAACGGACCTGAAACGGGAGAAAATCACAAATACCACTAGATTTTCAAAGCAAAACCAATTCAAACCGTAACAATGTCACAACAAAAAACACATTGATTTTCACGACGTCAAAACACAGAATACCTACAAATTTTCAAAAACCAAATCACAACATAACCAACTAAAACCATGAATTCTTTGCCAAATCAAAGGTGAAAAGCAAAAACAACGGCAACACAAAAAAATCACAAAGCCCGCTCAATTTTTAGAAACCAAGTCAAACCCTTACAGAATATGACCACCTCGGTCGAAAGGAAACAATAAAGTGACAAACAGAACAATCAAACACCGTTTGAGGTGGTTACGGTCGAAAGGAAACAACAAACAGAACAACCAAACACGGATCCGTTTTCAAAAACCGATTCAAAACCAAACCAAACAGAACTCCATTTTTCTGAAACCAACACCAAATCAAACCGTAACCACCTCAAACCACCAATTCCTCTCCCAAACCAAACCGAATCACAACAAAACCACTTCAATCCACCAACTCCTTCCCGAATCGAACCAAAACAACGAAACCAAACCAAATCAAACGGTGAAACGAGCACAAACACTCACTCCGTTTTCAGAAATCAAACCGTAACCACCAATTCCTTCCCAAACAAAATCGAACCAAAACAACAAAACGAAGCCAAAATCAAATGGGAGAGAAAGAAAAAAAAAGAGCACAACCTTGCAGGGCCTCCCCTTGATGACGATGTAGCCGTTCTTCCTTATCGTCCCAGCCTGCTGCGGGTACGTCTTCGACGCGCCGGCGTCGGTGGTGTCGAAGTGGTGCTCCTCGTCCGACATGCTTCCGATTCCCTCTTCCGAACCACGAATCTAGAGAAATCTGGAGGAATCGGACTCGGATCCGTGAGAAAAAGGGAGAAGAAAGAGGAAATTAGGGTTAGGGTTTGGGGCGGTTACCTGAGCTTGCAGCAGTGTCGAGGGAAGAAACGGGAGAGGAAGAGGAGAACGATGAGGCTTTATAGCATGGGCGTTTTTCGATTTTTACCGGATCTTTTTGCTTTTGTGTGGCGTGTTCCTACTTTTGTTGGGATTATTTTCGGCTTTTACCGGGTCTTTCTGCTTCTTTTTGTTGAGATTTTTTTCTACGTAAAAAGATATCGTACGTAAAGGAAATAGATATTTGATTTTTTAAAAGAAAAAAAATCAAGTAAGAATATTAGTAAAGCTCGGGAAATTGTGTGAGTTTTCGAGTATGCGTGAAATAGTAAAATGATATAGATTGTCAACTTTTCAAAGAAAAAACAATAAAGCTTGTGGATTCTTACAACGACATAAGTGTAGTAATTACAATAAAAAAATATTGTTGAGAAATCATGAAGAGTGACACTAAGCAAAATATAACTTATAAAAGATGTAGGAAATGATACATAGGTTGCAGAAGTTTAAGCACAATGGTGGATGAATGTCTCTTAGTCTTTTTTCCTTCAATGTTTTTATCAAATTTTTATTACACTACCTTTCCTTGTAGTATCAATCTAGTGTAAAAAATGTAATGAAAAAAAACTCAATCATAAAAAAAGAGACCAACTGCTCAACTAATGGACAAAATTGAGATGTCTTTTTGAAATTAATATACTAATATATAACTTAATTTACATAACTATTTAACTCATAGTCAAATATCGGGGGATTCAAAAGTAACTCCAACACAAGTATTAAAAAAAAGATAAAAGTAATGCTCGTCCTACCCATAGTGTATGTAAAAAGTAAAATCTTATTGGTCAAATTTGATATGATGACTCTACGTGGTAATGTATTGTGCACGGTGGATAAAAGTCCAAGTCTTAATATGATTTTGTTGATCTTTAATGTTGTCGACATGTTTGAGTGCAGTGGATACAAAGATTTTCGAAGTACGTAATAGAAGCAATACTTTTCATCTAAACTACAAAAGTCGAAGGATCATAATACAAAAACCCACTATTTACTCGACCAACGCAAGTTACGGATCTCAGGTTGGTGGAGACCCATCTCCCCCTTCCGATCGGATCCTCTCAGCCGTAAAAGATGAGAAACGGAATGGACGGTAGGATGAGGCCTGGGCACTGTTCGCGTTGGCAGTACGCTGTCAAACTCAAAAGGTGTTTTGTCTCCGACAGGATTCGGAAATGGATAAGGCTTTGGTAAGTGAATCGGATTCGTGCCTTTCTGCACTTTTTTTTGATAAGTGATTTAAGGGGTCGTCTCGATGTGAGGGGATTCAACTCCCGCTGCTACAGTATCTTCCTTCCGTTCAAATATGGCAAAATTTATTATCATTTTCTTATTTTTTATTTTCTCTTCCCGATGTGTTTCCAATCACATTAAATGTGTCTCAAATCAGCTCGTCCTCCCTCGTTTTGGCGCTCCTACGCAGGATACACGTCTGATGGATTTTCTTCCTCCTTTGTCTCCCTTTTGGCGCACTATCACCCATTGTCCTTCATTCTTTGTACTCAAATGGAGCAGACCTTAAACGTTCCGAAGCAGCAGATGTTTTTTCGTTCTTTCGAAGATGTCAAAACATTTTACTTTATCTGTGCCGATTCATGTAGTTTTGGTGTTAAGATAAGGCAATCTCATTACGATCGTGGTGTTGTGATACGTGTCACACTGACTTGCTCCAAAGAGGGTCACGCTCCAGCAAACCAAGGACAAGGGAAACTAAAGCATAGGTTATCCGGTAGGGTCCAGTGCACTGCTCGGATCAGGGTCTCTGTAAACCCAGCAAGAGGGTACCACATTAACTATGTTGATTTTCAACATAACCACGTCATGCTTGAGGACGATCAAATGTGTTTCCTCCGACAAAAACGATTCGTCCCTGATGCTGCCAGAGCACGTATATCGTACAATGATTATGCTGGGATATCGGCTGTTAAGACCATGCAATCTTTTGTGGTTGAGGCCAGAGGTCATGACAAATTGACTTTCAACGAGCAGGACCTAAGCTGTGTGTTATTTTCTACGTAATTTAATTGAAGTTAAACATTTTGCCCGGTCTTAAAAATTACTTTGTGCAGGAACGTTGTAAACAAAGTCAGAAATTTGAAGATGAGATCGGGCGATGCACAAGCTCTTCAGAATTATTTCATCAAGATGCAAAAAATTGATTCTATTTTTTTTATGTAATGGATATGGATGACGAATGAAGACTACGAAACGTGTTCTGGGCTGATTGTCGTTCTAGAGCTGCGTACTCATACTTTGGAGACGCAATATGTTTCGACACAACCTACATTACCAACAAATACGACATACCTTTTGCCCCATTTGTAGGAGTAAATTACCATTTCGAATCAGTTTTGCTCGGTTGCGCTTTGATGTCTTCTGAGACCACTGAAAATTGCATCTGGTTATTCCAAACTTGGTTGTCGTATGGGCTCCCCCAATTTGAATTTCTCACAAAGCCACACACTTCAAATGGGAAAGATTAAATGTTAATAAGCACTTCACAAAAACTACACTATTTATTTCGGACAGACACACTCATGATTCTGGACAGCCACACAACGTATTCTAGACAGAAACCCAACTAAATAAGCACTCAGAACTATTCCGGACAAACAATATGACTATTCCGGACAGACAGACATCATATTGCGGACCGACACGCGCCTGATTCCGGACAGCCACACAACATATTCCGGACAGAAACCTAACTAAATAAGCACTCACACTTATTACGGACAAACAATCTTCGTATTCCGGACAGACATACAACTTAGTCTGGATTTTCCACAACGTATTCCGGGCAGACAGAACATCTTATTCCCGACTGACTGAACTACTTATTCTGGACAGACACAATCCTGATTCCGGACAACCACACAACGTATTCCGGACAGAAACCCAACTAAATAAGCACTCACAACTATTCCGGACAAACAATCTTCGTATTCTGAACATACCTACGCTTGATTCCGGACAACCACACAACGTATTCCGGACAGACAGACATGTAGGATCGTGTGGGTTATGGGTTCACTAATCACCTTTTAATCTAATCACCTACTTGTTTAAGCAATCGATATGCGCAACGGAAATTTAAAACAAAACAAGCAAGTGTAGGAAATATGCAAACCACAAGAAGTTGGGTCGATTTTTATAGAGGTTCGGCACCCCACCCGGGTCCTAATCCTCTCTTGCAAGCTCCGCTCGGATCACCGAGCTCCGCCTACGACTTCACTATCCGCTCCCCGTTCCGGGCCGGGAGACAAAGCCTTACAACCGTCAAACTCGCGAACAACCCTCGCCGAGCTTGGAATCTTCTTCTCACAATCCGAGAAGGATGCTTCGGGCTTTCACCGGAGCCTTTACTTTCTTTGACAGCAAATCTAACTTGAGTGGAACACACTCTCTAAACTTTGAGCACACTTGAATGAGATTGGAAATATGATTAAGTGTGGAGATTTGAGGTTTGGAGTGTATGGAATTCTCTCTAAAGTTTGGGACAAGTTTGTAGTGGGAAAGTTGTGTTAAAATGTGTTTTACAACTCTATTTATAAGCATTAGAGAGAATAGATCCGTTGGGACAATATTTGGTTGGATATTGTGCAAAGAACACAAAGCAGAAAATCGGGCTGCAAATCTGTCCAGAAACGGTCGACCGAAAAGGTGCAACGGTCGACCGAACGCTTGGGTTCGATAGGGATACGGTCGACCGAAATATGAATCGGTCGACTGAACGCTTAAGTCAATTAAGAAAACGGTCGACCGAACAGGATTACCGGTCGACCGAACAAGCGTTTCGGTAGAGGCAAAAATGGATCGGTCGAACGAAATTGTGTTGACCGATAACAGGGGATTTTGACAAGGTTAAACGGTCGACCGAAACTGGTTTTGGCGGTCGACCGATTATGGACAGGCACTTTGGGTTTGTCAAAAGATGAACCAACGGTCGACCGATCGTGGTCCTCGGTCGACCGATACATGAAATACATTTGGGGTATTTTTGGTTTAATACGAATACGACCGTTGGGTATATACGACAAAAGTAACTGTCGAGAAAATATGATCTGACGGTCGACCGAAAGATATGGTGCGGTCGACCGAAACTAGACAAGGAAACACAAACAGGATTAATTGATCATCCGGTCGACCGAACGACACGTTGCGGTCGACCGAATGTGGGCAGACTTTTGCAATTCAGGTTTTGGTGTTTTCCGATCTAAGTTTGGGTAATCTATTGAAGTCCAAATAATGTGAAATTTTGTGTGTGACTTCTATAGGGAACCTAGTGTGTGATTAAGTTGATTTTAGATCAAGTATGCTCAATTACACTTTGTTCCTAAGACTCAAAAGAAATTAAGATTACATGTCTTCGATTTAGCTTTAATTACATGTCTTGACTTCATTTTTCCTTGTTTCTTGAGTCTTGATCACCTGTAGAGGTTAGCACAATACAATATAGATGCAATGCATAGTGTGTGCTACTCTAATTAAGATTTGGTTGATTAAATCATCAAAACATAAGATTAAGGCTAAAAAGCCAACAAGACATACATCTTATTCCCGACTGACTGAACTACTTATTCCAGACAGACAGACATCATATTCCGGACAGACACACGCCTGATTCCGGACAACCACATAACGTATTCCAGACAGAAACCCAACTAAATAAGCACTCACAACTATTCCGGACAAACAATCTTCGTATTCCAGATAGTCAGACAACTTAGTCTGGATTTTCCTACAACGTATTCCGGACAGACATAACATTTTATTCCCGACTGACTGAACTACTTATTCCAGACAGACAGACATCGTATTCTGGACAGACACAATCCTGATTCCGGACAGCCACACATTGTATTCCGGACAGAAACCAACAAAATATGCACTCACAACTATTCCGGACAAACGATCTTGCTATTTCGGACAGACAGACGTCGTATTCCGGACAGACCTACGCCTTATTCCGGGCAACCACACAACGTATTCTAGACAGACAAACATCTTATTCCCGACAGACCGAACTACTTATTTCCGGACATGCAAACATCGTATTCCAGACATACACACGACTGATTTCGGACAGGCACGCAACGTATTTCAGACAAAATTGCTTACTTGTAGTATTGCTACACAACCATCAACGCAGTCCTGTTTCATAATGAAGTTCCCGGCCGATCTCATTTCCTGCAGTTTTAAGCTGGCTTCCTCCATACCCCGAACCAGTGCGGTGTGAACTGCACGTGCCCATGCATATTTGTTGATGCGTTTGAAGTCCCTCAAATGCTTCATGAACCACATTTTGGTTCGAAGTGTTCCATCGAAGAACAAAAAATGGTTGAAGATGAAACAAATAAGGAGTCGAACGTACTCCTCGGGGTCGCCCATCACACTGGTTGCAGTCAGATGCCCTAATAGTTCAGTGTTGTCAATGTCCACCTTGTCTCGCTTCTGTACACCCGTCAGTTCCATAACAATTGTCTTCCTACACACTCTTAGCCCCAGAATTAGGGCAACGTCTTCAGTTGTAAGGGGGACTACTCCTGATCCTATTCTCAGCCTCACCTCCTTCATATCGTAGTGTTCGACGAACCAATTGAGTATTTCATTGTCCGTTGGAATGTTAGGAAAATGTAGGAAGTGACCGAAAGCGGTCCCCCGGAAGACCTCATTTTCGACGTCATTCATCCTACCGAACTGTTTTTGAATCGCCGTCCAACCACACTTCGTTTCCCGGAAGTAGTACGTGTTTCCTTAAAACAAACAAAAAAGGAAAAGAAAATTCGTAAATAACAAATCCACCCACGAAAAAAACCCTAAATCGACCCACCTGGTCAGCCACAACTTTGGGAGCGCCAGCATTACTCGGTGAATCCATTTCTCGTTTTGTTGTGAAACACACATAGAAGAACGATTATTCGGATTTCTCTGTTCACAGTTACAGACACAAAGATGAACTATTCGTTTTCTTCCTCGAGACTCGAACTGTCATCACACTAGTGTCTGCGTATTGTCTAATCGTTTAATTTGGAAACGAACAGTTGTACGCAATGAACAGTCGTACGCAATGAACCGTCGATTTTTTAAAAATAAAAAAACACGTAGGGCGACGACCACATGTCAAGCCGACTGAACGGCAACTCAACACAGTTGAAGTGTCATGTCATGCGCGTCACGGACGCCTGCGTCCGTGTATAAGGATTCTTCGAATATGGTGTGAAATCGTATGGAGTTGGGCTCCCGGTATAACAATCGAGGCATGTTTTGTATTGGAATGAAGAAGTTCATGGGAGGAGCTTCTGGTAGTTCCTCTACTTGTTGATTTTTTGTAATCATTTACTCTTATTGATTCTAGCATAGAACCTGCATAATCTTTTATTTAATCAAATCTGAAGACAATTTAGAAATTTACTTTGACAAGACATTTGAAGCTCCTAGAAACTTTCTTTCTATCCAATTAATTCCCAAACTAACTCATATATGAGAGCTCGATCCAAATTAAGCCTAAATTGCTTGAAATATGACCGACCTCACTCTTCTAAACTTGAGTTGAAAAGATCGATTGCGAGTGATGTATTTGAATTCGTTTAATAACATCCGTATATGATTATTTTCTATATATGTTTAACTCGAATGTAATTGTGTATTATAAACACCGAATAACTGTAGTTTTTGTGTCATTGAACGGGTAGCTAATATGCAATGGAAAAGTTTTTGGTTGTATTGACCAACACTGGAAAGGCAACAAGAGCACAGATGGAATATGGTGTGTGAGTGATAATAACTTATAGTGATTAGGATGTTTAATAAGTGATAAGCACAACCTTGTGTTTTTGTTTTTAATCAATAGAGAATATAAAAAGAGCATTAAACAAGGAATCATGTTATTATTTATAATTGAGAAATCCTACATCAAATTCAAGTCGTTTTTTGGCATTAGAATTGAGCACCATTACATCATCATCACTCTTTTTTTGTGTACAAATCTTATAAGAAAAGTCTTCCACTTGATTCGGACGCCAAATATGTTGTTATATTATTATTTAGTTAACTTGAAACAAACGAGTACACGTGAGATGGGGAAAAGGTTTTCAGTTTTCCATTAACTCACTAACAAGTCGTTAACCAACTTATATTTTCCTTCCGGTTTGCCCACTCCAAACTTGATTGCCCATCATTTGATTTGACTGGCTTCTACGAAACACAGTTAACAAAAACAAAGTCCAAATAATGTTTCAAGCCCCCTCTTTGGTCCGCATCAAACATAGAAAAAGTTATTCTCGTGAATTATATGTTAAGCCAACATCTTGATAAAACATCATTCATTTTAAAGTTAATTACAATTTATCTCTATGAATTACATCATTGAACTTTAAAACGTAACAGTTACATTCTTATTGAACTTTCATTTTGTAACATTTTGTTCTTATTGAATTTTAAAATTCTATTATTTAAACACACATTCACATATTTTATTTGTAAATTTTTCGTTGTATCCTATACACTTTTACGTGAATTTTTACGTGAATGTTCGGATCGAATCAAAATGACAGATATTGTTGAAATTTAGGTCAAAAGTTGGGAAACATGTTATAACTTCGTTCTTACGAACTCACGACGTAACTTCAACATAATATCCTTTTATTCCAGTCGCTTAGAAGTCATTAACGGTGCATTTGGATAGAAATAGAGACAAAAGAATAAAGAGAATAAAAAATGTGTATTTTCTATTGTATGTGTAGAAATAAATTAGCAAAGCAAGAAAAAAATTTGCATTGCATCGTATAACCAAAATAATTATCAACATCAACATTACCATAGTGCCTCAAAAGAGACTCCTAGGCAGGTACGGGGGCGAGTGTCACAATAGATAAAAAATAATGATTGTTTAGAAAGTCATCTGATATAGTCCATGATGCTCTAAATGACACAAAAATAACAAAAATAACAATTACCATTTTGTCTATTCATCACCCCAAAACTACTTAAATCGCATATCTAATTACCATTTTGTCATTCACAATTCTTTTAATACATATGTCGTCCCGTCTCTTAAACTAAAGATTCTGCCTACGTTTTTCTCACTTTACCAGTACCAACACCACGAAAATGTCCAAAGAATTGTCTGAATCACGTGAATTTCAAAAAAAAAATAAAAATCAGACGGGACGTCTGGGTAAAACGTCCCCCATGGGGGAGCATCTGGCTAAGTCACTCGTCCGGAAAAAAATTAAATCTTAAATTTATACAGTGTGTTAGCTCAAATTATTTGAGGTTCCGTTGCAAGATTTCGGTGGTAACGAGTTGAATTACAATGAGTTTTTTGCAAGTGATGAAGATCTCAAAAATTCAATATCTAAAAATTTCAAGAGCGAGCCCCCGACCGACCTGTTAATGTGGTATTTGGTAAAACTTCTCGACTTACAAAAAAAACTCACTGTAATCCACATCATTAATACCAAAAAACTTGGAACGGAACCTAAAATAATTTGAGATAACACACTGTATAATTTTTAGATTTTTATTAAAAAATAGGGACGTCTAAGTCAAACGCCTCCCCAACAGGGGAGGGGCGTTTGCAAAAAAACACCCTCCCCATATGGGGCAGCTCCGACGGACGCCCCATTATTTTTATTTATTTTTTTACTAAAAAGAAGTTGAATATTTTACCAGATTTGAGTACACCATCGCGTCCGTTGACTCCTTTCCTGACATCCAAAATATTGTTTTTGATGATTATGAAAGGAAGATGAAGAGAGAGTAGTGTTAGAAAAGTAAAATGAATAGATATATAAGTATAAATGAGAGAATGTCAAAACGGTAATTCGTACGGATGATTTAAGTAATTTTCGAATGATAAATAGCAAATCAGTTATTTTATCATCTTATTATTACATTTGGGTAATTTGGACAATTTTGCGAGGAAATAAACTTTCTCTATAATCTTCTCCAAATCGGAGGGAAAGTTGGAACTTCATTTCGTACAAGAGAATTCCCTTCACTTCGTGTGTTTCCTTAAGTTGGAATTTCATTCCGTACAAGAATTTCTTGCGAAGAAACAACTTTCGAAGCACACCGTAACGATATGTTTGGACGTGTTATTTCAACTTAGAATTTCGAAACGCTACATTTACAAATTTCGAAACAACTTTCAAAACACACAACAACACAATGTTTGACTGACATTGAGACATTTTGAAATTTCACGTCTATACAAAATTTGTCAAATCAAAATTTCACGTGGAAAAGTTGAATATCTAAATTCACGTAATTTATTTTAACTTTAGTCATGTAAATTATGTTCTATATATGATTTATGCACAGTAATTTGTGGTTTTTACCATTTAGATACAATTCAAAATTTAAAAACTACTAAAATATCATATAAATATAAGTTGTTGTTTCAAAGTATCGTACTTATCCAAACATAGTAAATAAAAACACTCGTCGTTTATAAATCTTGGGATTCATAAATCACCTCAAATACAAATTCCAAAGAATTTAGAAATACTACATCCAAACGCAACCTAAGAGCACACGATGAGCCGCTTATTGATAATCGCACAACGATGATATAATGACTTGAGGTCCTTTAAAGAAGAGAGTAAAAACACAAATACCAAATTTTAATTAAGATAAACTGGATAGCATAGTTGGTGAGTAAATTTGAACTACAGTTAAAACCAAGTCCATCAAATGTTTCAGTAAATTTCCCGTTTTGTGATTCTGTTTCTGCCCATAATCTCAACGGAGCAGTTGAGTTTTCTGTTCAACAGACAGCAATGCAACATTATAATGGAAAAATAAACTGACATAATCCCAACAAAGATCTTTGAATGTCCCAATCTGAGACAAAAAAGAACAAAACATGTACACCATGGGAGTAATAACATCCCATTTGAACACCTATGTACCCCTTTAAATGCTCATTCCTAAACTTCCGATCGATCAAATCCGTCTCTTGATCTTCACATGGTTGAAGACCAAACCTGCTGAACTCTAACACAATGAGCACTAACATTACCACAGGACATCTTTGTCGGCAGGCAATATGGATCGCCGACCTACTTAAGTTTTTACTAACTTAAATGGGCAGTGATATTGCCAGAAGGACATCTCTGCTGGCGACATCGCCTTGTTCTACCCCAACTTATTATGGCCCCTGGGTCAATTCCTGACTTGATGGTGTTGTGTTTCTCGGACTGAGACTCGGTTGGAATTTCTACAACAACACTTGTGGCTCGTGATCTTCGTGGTCTACCCCTTATTTGCCCGTTCCTTCGATTCCCGCAACTGCTCTTTCTCAATGCACCGGCTTCCCAAGATTGGCCCAAAGCACTCATTTGTCCTCCAATGGTCTGAAGATCCTCAGTCACCTCATATCTTGATAACGAAGAGAGGCCCGGAAGAATATCTTTCTGGAAGTCCCGCTTCTGCCGCCTTTTTTTGCCTTGACCTTTTCTCGCTTTAGTTAGAAGAGCTGAAACAAGACCTGTCTCGCCGTTCTCTAAATTTTCCTTATGTGTCTGCACGTGGCATTTCTCGACCTTCATCTCTGTTAGTTTTAGTGTCATGGACTCGAAAAAGTCCATGCCATCGTCAAGATCCGAGCTCGCATTGCAATCAAGCTCTCCTCTAGGCTTTCCTGAAGTCGTGCCTTGATTATTAATGTTGGACGTGACTACATCAGCCAACAACTGCAACGAGTCACAAGAGTTCACATCCAATGTGCAATTCACGATCGCACTTGAAGATCTTGATGCATAAGAAGACATGGCAACTATAATCTCAGCCACCATTACTATAGTTGGTTCGTGAACTCCCTCTGCTTTATCGTTATCACAAATCTTGTCAGTTTGCAGTTCCGTACGATCAACAGATACATTGGATGTTTCACCTAGCTGTTGCATAATGCCCTCTTCTACAGGAACGGCCGGCACCTCAAGGTCAATCCCCAAACAACATTTTTCAACACTTGGAACTGGTTGGGGTTCCAACAGGGGTTTCTTCTGATTGATATCGATTGATGAGCAATTCAAATCAATCTCACCTCTCAGACCACCACCACAAATTCTCTCACTAACCATCTTCTTTTCTGAGTTTAAAACATTAACACCATTCATGTCGTACTGATCAGATTTGGATGTGACACTAGAAGGGAGAGATGGACTTTCGTCGCAGATTGAGAACCCAAAAATCTTTTTACCATTACAAGGTGTGGTATTATTTTGTGTACTTGCTGTTATTGTCTCTCCGAGAGGCATCTGCACATAACTCTGCAACGGCATTTTGTCAGCGTGCAGATTCCCATCGTTACCATTTACACAAACACGAGGGGGTGCAAGCCACAAGATCCCTTCAGACTTGGTACAAAAACCATTACTAGGTGGAAGACTGAAATGCAGATTTTCTTTGGATTTTAAATTCGTGGCATGACCAGTGTGATTTCCATAAGACAAAACACGGGGGCTAAGATTTGACTTATCAAGCCTAGTTGGTAGTACATTTGAATTTAGATCCTTGGGCTCACATTGCAAATCAAGACCAGGACTGTTAAGATCCAATGATGGTTGACTTCTGAAGCTTGATTGACACACAAATCCTTCGTCATGTTTCGAGACATTATAAGCATCGCTAGAGCTTTGAATCGATGCACCAGAATTCCTCATTTGCATATCCAACTGAGCAGAAACACTCGAGCACAAGAAGCCTTGCATAATAGCTGGCATATCGGACATGTGATTTGTGGGATTTCTACTCGGAGGGACTAAGAAATCCGGTATTCTAGCTGATGTTGGAGGTGCTTCGGTCCCCAAGTAACTTGTGCTAGTTGAACATTGTTGTCTATCTGATTCTGTGCTAGAACAGTTTGGTTTTTCTCCAAACCACGATGCCTTCTCGTATTTGAATTGCTCAGTATCCAAAGCAGTAGATATTTTTTTCGCATGCGAACTCAGGTTGAAAATATTTGCGTCATTTGCCCCTATAAAATGACAGGCAACATTCAGACTAAAATAGTAATGAAAATTTAAAATATATGAAAATTTTCAAATTTTCTGCTGAAAAAATGGAGGACGAATCCTGCAAATACATTGAATGACAGAAGAAACTCTACATGAGGCTAAAATGGGTGATATGTCACCAGAGTGACAAATACTATATTTGTGATAATTCAACCAAACTCTGTTCCACAAAATCTGTGTTCTTGATTAGTAAAAACATATAACTTCGGATAGCGTGACAGGTACACAACTTGGATATAGCAGAAGGAAAAGAAAAAAATTAGCCCATTCCATTTGAGGGACTGATGCATCGAAACATGATTATATAAAAAATTAGAGAACATCTACCTTCTAGAATGGAAAACTAATTTATCGACGCCGACATTACAGTAACAGAAAATAACGGTGATAGTAATAGAAGACGTAACGTTTAAGGTTGAGTAAAAAATATCAACATCCACATATGTAGAGTGGTGTCTCGTTTAGAAGCTAATCACCTATGGTAACCAAATGGGAAATGGCTAATGTCCTAACTAGATCTCACATAAGAAAAATGTCGTATTATCAAGGGTAAAAGTGCAATGAGCTCAAAGAAGGAACTCCCTTCAATAGTGAAGATATAGTGCAAATTAGAAGCTATTTCCAGATACTGATGAAAAAAGATTGAAGTTTTCTTCAGGCAACAGAAATCGAATTGAACAAAGTTGTTGATCAATATGAAATGCTGAGGTTTAACGGAATCACAGAGCACTAGTAAATAATTAAGTGGATTCCGAGTGCAACTTGAAATCAAAGACATGTATTGGTGGCAGAAACATGTACAATGTGATGAAAATCTTACTTTGACCATTCAAGAGTTGACATTCTTGTCCTTCTCCCTTTCTACCAGTTCTAAGAAAACGAGAACAAGTCCCATTACCCTTCTCCCTATTTTGAGGAATACCATTCGGTACATTCTCCAATACTAAATTGGACTTCTGAAATTGCCAAGCCACTCGCCCTTCTTCCTGGCATATTTCTCTAGCAGGCTCATTCAAATCAAGTATGTCATGTTGAGCTTGTAAGTCTTTCTTCCAGCTTTCTCTGGAATCAAGATTTTTGTATTTTCCAAGGTTAAGGTTTGCATAATTTACAGACATGTTAAGATTCCAGTCATTTATTTTCTCCCCATTTATTCCAGCAACATGTCGACCGGTTGGAAGTTCAAAACTGTCAGTCACCCTATCACAGTTTCCAGTTTTCGCACCCCACCATTCTCTACAAACATTTTCTTCTGGAATCGAACTATAATTATTGGTAGTGTGTTTCTGAAATCCAAAAAGAGGCTGCCCATTATCTCTGCTAAGTGCCATCGAATAAGGTGTCTTCAGCATATTTAAGACATTGTTTGCTCGCAAGCTAGTTGAGTACGGAGTTGATTGTGATGACTGAACATGTGCAAGCTCACTTGAATTTCCAGCTTGCAGACCATAAGTAGGTGGTGTCTTTGCAGCTATGTTGGATGGTAAATTTGCGGATATTGGATTTAAGTTCGATGCTGGAATTTGTAACGGATAACTACATTCATCCATGCTCTCAAGCTCATCCATCAAGTCCCTTTGTATTTTGTAAAGACGGTGAAGCTCGTGTAACTGAATCATCCACAAAAAAAGCTTATCAAACTCCCAATTAGAGTAGGTGAAAAGGTAGAACAAACCCAGGAGAAATAATCATTTAAAACACACACTTAAAGAAAAAAAGACTAAGAGTAAGGTGGAAATCAAAAAGAAATGCTTGTTTCTTGTCTCGTAATAAATCATAGTTTACCTGCTCCCTGAAGATTGCTTCATGCCTGAGAATTGTCTGTTTCAGCATTTCCGAGTCAATATCTGAATACCCGTTGACTTTACTCAGTTCGGAAACATTACAAAATTGTCCGTTAATCCTTGTCGTTTTATTAAAAGGAGACCACTCTTGTTGCATCTCCTCGTTAAGATCCATCATATAGGGCTGCATCTTGGTTCTCATTCCCAAAAAGCTTCAAAGTGCAAAGAAAATTGTAAGAGATGAAATAAAATGATGAGTGGACACAGTTGTTTTGAATCTTATACAAGAAATAATATGTTGCAAAGCAAACTAAGACATTTGTTAATTATAATATCTTTTAATTTAAACTTTTACCATCTCCATATTAGTCAAAATGTTTCCAAATAAACTTAGCATCTCTTCCATAAACCTTGAAAATCCATCAACGTAGAAAGGTGTTCGATATGAAATAAAGAATAAGTGATTAAATCATGGGAACAAGAGTAAAATCAAACCACATAAAACATCATAAACAACAAATATGCATCCTGTCACGACAGAGACAAAACAATGTGAACATCAAAAAACTAGAAAAAATAATAGCAAGAATTCACACCATAAAACACGTTAATACCAATAATATAAACGACTGTAAAGTTATCTGAACGTATCCTAACTTGGAAGACCATCAAAGCATGTTTTCATCTAATACAAGATGAAAAAACTGCATAAGAGAGCAAAGCGAAGAAATGGAAACGAACATAATTTCCACCACAATTATCCGATGAGCTAAATTACAACCAAAACATGCATCAGTGCAATGACTTTAGTGATCACAAATTTGCACAAAAAAAACTTTTCAAACGAGACTGAAAGAAAGAAAGAAAAAATACAAAACGCAATCCCTGGATTAAAATATCATATTTTACATAAATAACCAAAAAAATCAGCAAGCCATATATTCCCTAAAAGTAAAAGCCTTAACAAGAAGCTTGAAAAAAAGGAGAAAAATCTCACCTTTCACACATAGCAAGCGAAAAAGAACCCAACTTTAATCAAATGGAAGAAAAGGAACATAATTTTCCAAGATTCACAAAAAAACATGGATCCCCAACAAACCCAAATCCCCAAATCGCAGCAAACCCAAAAGGCAAAGAAACACCAAAAGCAAAGGAATTACCTCAAACCCACACTCCCAATCATCTCCGAACCCCCAATTTGGGCAAAACCCACAAACCCAAATCGCCTCTCCGATCAATTCCCCCACCAAACCCCAAACCCACACCCAAAAGGGGATCAAAAGTGGGAACACAACCTTCTAAGAAAGGGGATTTGTCATTTTTTGGGGGGTTTCTTAACTGGGTTTTTAGTGGTATTTTGGTTTTGGAGATTCTCTTCTTGTGTTGTTGTGGTTTTTATTATTATATTAATAAAATATAAAACAAAAGAAAACAGAACCAGGAAAGGAAATCTAAAGTGTGACACCACCTGACTTGCTGTTGCAGGAAACAGTGAGGAGACAAACCTCACCAATCCCTACACAACACCTGTTTGGCTCAATTGCATATTCACCCCTGGTCTATTTTGTTTTTTGCATTCAAATCCTTGGGACTTTTGAGACGTTCTTTTCGATTCTTTGTGGGTGAGGTGATGCGAGAAAATGAAGACAAAAAATAATTAATACGTTATCATTGTTGATGTCTTAAGAGTCAAGTTGAATTTTTAGATGATTGATGTGCATGAATACTCTCGAATTTGATTTTTTTGGATTTTTACAGAAAAAATGAAAAAGATAAGCGTAGATTATGTAACGCATGATAATATTCTCGAATTGAGATTTAAACCAAAAATATTTGATTAGTGAAATATTCTTAGTTTCAACTTAAATAATTCAATAGTCTTGTTCTATTGCGTTTTCCATGAGCTAGAATCAATATATGTTGAATACATGTCTCTCGTCCTTATCTCCATTATAAAAGTCATTTACCATCTTTATAATCATCTTGCTTTTCAAGGACATTATATGGAACCTTCTCAAATTCATAAATCATTTAGAATCCACAAAATTATCAGTTGACACATCTATTTTCAGGATGGAGAAATGTACAAAAGCATGATTGCTTTTAATAAACTGAATTGCTATTCGTCGCCCTAAAACTACTTAAATCGCCCCAACAGATTACCATTTTGCCATTCTCTCATTTCTACTGCTATAACGCGACATTTTACCCTCCTATCACACATCTCTCTTCATCTTCCTCTTATATTCATAAAAAATAATATTTTGGAGGTCAGTAATGAGCTAACAGACGCCCCGGTGTACTCGAATCTGGTAAAATATCCAACATCTTTTTAATAAAAAAATAATAAAAAATAATAAAAAATTGCGGGCGTCTGGCGGAGCCGCCCAGCGTAGGAGAGGGGCGTCTGGGTAAGACGCCTCCCCCTAGGGGGCGGCGTTTTACACAGACGCCCCGCCCATGGGACGGGCGTCTGGCTAAGACGCCTCTCTCCTACGCTGGGCGGCTTAGCCAGACGCCTCTCTCCTACGCTGGGCGTTTTACACAGACGCCCGCAATTTTTTATTATTTTTTTATTTTTTTATTAAAAAGATAATTGATTATAAATTTAGATAATTACTAAATTAATTAATTAATAAGTTAATAATTACTATATTCGGATGACCGATACCCTTTCGGTACACCGAATAGAGATTTCCAGAGAAATGTCGAAGCTACTGAGAATAAATATTCGGATAACCGGGTAGAGATCGGTAAACCGACACAATGATTCTAGGAAGATCAAAAACTTACTGTATTTACGATCACGGTGGACCGATGGAAACTCGGTCATCCGCATGGAACATGTTCGGTAGACCGAGAAGCAAACGGTCGACCGTCCGACATCACCTTACAACGAGTTTTTGCAATTGATGAAAAAAAAAATCCGCCTCCGTTACCTAGCCGGATTCAGCTGTTTCGCCAGACATTTTCGTGGTGTTGGTACTAGGAATGTGAGTAAAACTGAGTCAAATACCTTGTTTAAAGATACGGGACGAAATGGGTATTAATTGATTTGTTAAGGGCAAAAAGGTAATTTTTGGGGCGATTTAAGTAGTTTTCCGACGACGAATAGTAGTTCCCTTAATAAAAAATAGGATGGACTTGTAACTCAAACTCTATTAAATGGAAAGGAGTACATCAGATGCAAATATCACTCTACTTTTTGTAAATGACAGGTTTACCCGCAACTTAAACCCATCTTGACATGATAAGTTATAATTATCTACTAAACCAGCATGATGATGTACTTATAGATGGTCCATCCATATTTATCTTACTTCTCCTAAAAAGGTTTTGGAATATAAACTGGTTTTCCATGTAAGTACAAGATTACAAATGCTTAAAAAAATAATCAATTACAGCAGCATCAAAGGCTTGGACCCTATCAAGTAAAACACTTACAACGCACCATATATACTGCTAATATTCTTCTAGATCGATAATAAACAACTTATTTAGAAAACCATGTGTACTTAAAACCTCTAGATAAGGATTAAGGATTATGGTATATTGGTATGGCAACAAAATAAGAAGAAGAAAATTAGAAGACGAGCATTAAGGATCCAAATAGCTACATCTCAATCTTGATTATATCAAGAATCGTATTCAACTCCCATACAGATTAAAGTTAGACGTGATATTGTGAAGTCCATGTCATTAGTTTTGGTTCAAATTCTATCATTAGTGGTCCAAATTTATGTCCAAGAATGACAGATCTAGGAATATGAAGATATTGATAGGGCAAAATAATAATGAGCAACAAACATGACAGTGACTCCAGCATTTCCCCAACTATAGTTTATAAATGGCAAAAAATGTTTATATGTAGTTTTTTTGTTACTCCTTCCATCCATCTTTGTAATAAATATGATGACAAACGAATATGTAACCACAAAATGATTAATAACCATTATATAAGTCCGAGTTTCGATACTGCTACAGTTGGAAGTAAAACATTAGACTTGTACGATGGATAAAAAATATTTTGGGAATAATAACACTTCCTATTGGAAAGAGTGAAACCCACTTCACTTGGGTGTGATCCATATGGCATTGTCATTGTCAAGGGCCACCTAAATTCCTAATCTGGAAGTGGGTGGACTAGGATGCCTAATATTTGGATAAATTCAACAAAAACTATGTCTATCACTCTATCTCACAATTTATTTGTCATTACATATCTTATTATAGGTGTTCCATGTGGTAATCCAATAGGTTAAGACCTTTATGCCTTTTTAGTAAAGACCTTTGGAATTTGAGTAGACTTTCTTGATAGTTGTTTTAAATGGGTTTGAATTATTGATAAATACACGAAAGAGTAGATGATATTATTAAGATGGTGATTAGTGTAATAGTGCCGTATAAACGACGCTGGTTAGTTCTTTTTATTGTGGGACTCGTGTTTTTCGAATTAGTGTATGATATGAAACAAAGCATTAAATTATATCTTAATTTATGATTATATACAATTTATATCTCACAAAATAAATAGTGTTTTTTTAACTTTTTGTTGGGATTTTCGATTTTTTGAAAGTTTCCCCCTTATTTATATTATTTCCCAATGCGTAATCTGTTGAATATTGATTTATATTTGTTAAGGAAACAAATTCAGGAAGAGTCGGTCTATCGGATTAGATTCGGTCTACCGATGCACAACCCAGGAAATTTCGACGAAGACGGGTCGGTCTACCGAATTGGATTCGGTCCACCGAACCGAGGATTCCAGGCATTCCGTGTGCAGCTGGGATCAGACGATCGAATTAGATTCGGTCTACCGTCAGAGAGCAAATGACACTTCGGAACAACGGGTTCGGTAAACCGTTGAGGAGATTTTTGGTGTTCCGAGAATCTAAAAGTGTTTGGACAATTTGACACGGTCCACCGAGGGGTTCTCGGTCGACCGAAAGGTTGTTGGAGAATTCGTTAGTTCGTGGAAGAACCGTTCTCGGTCTACCGAGCTGCGTGAGAAGCGTTCCCTCGGTCAACCAGGAAGGATTCGGTTAACCGAATCGGAACGGTTAACCGGACGAGCATCGGTTAACCGTGTCCCCATGAATAGTTCTGTTCGGTTTTGCTTAATTGTAGCTCGGTTTTTTAGTCTATAAAATGACTTGTTTGATCTTAGTCTCATATTATATTGCATACAACATAGTTTCCTTCATTGTGAGTTGAGAGATTAAGGCTAAAGATAGATCTAGAATGATTTGGAGGACATATTGTCTCCATACTTGTAATCTCGGTTGTTTCTCTCGTTGGAGAAGCGGAAGAAGGAAAGGAAACCCGCAGGAGACCCCCGAAGGACGTAGGCACGTTGCTGAACCTTGTAAATCACGTGTGTCGTGGTTGTTTCAGGTGTGCATTTGTGTTTGCTTGTTTATTTTCATCTTATTAGTGTTCTTGTTGCAATTGAGTTTGGGAGAGGGTTCGAAGTTAATTCCGCAATCAATATTTGATATACGTGGTGCGTTTAATCCGTATTTCGTATAAATGCATAGTTAGATCCCCTCCCAACATAATTTACGTCCACTGAAACTCGTTTTGTAATCTGAGTTTTCCTAATCTCTGATAACGACTTGTGAATATAAATAACACATACTTCGATTGCATATACACGTGGAAAGGAAACGTGGTTGGAATTCCTTTAGTATAATCACTTTAATGGTGGACTATTTTCATTCCAATGGAATTGAGAACTACAATACTAAATTGGTATGTATTTGGAATTTGGATAGTAGGGGCACAATTTGTGAAATTTAACCTTGAGCGAGTTGGATTAAATTTAAGTAACGAGAGTAAGATCACAATAGGGTGTATATTGAAAACTTAAGTAATTGGTGTTTGTAGCTCTTAAATGATATTCTATTTATAAGCTTTTAAGTTCTCAAGCTTTGACACAAGTCGGGATGCAAAGTGGCTCGAGTTGGGATCTCCTTTTTCTTGTGTAGCCTTATATTTTGTGAACATAAATTAATCACTCGAATGCATGAGGTAATAATAATACAAAAACTGAGAGAACAAGTACAGGAGTTTTGACAAAAAATTGCAACCCTTTTAACCTCTGGTGGTATGTCTTAGATTTCATCTCACTCACCGATTTTGTTACAAACCCATAATTACAAGCAGCATCACATTAAGGTTTCAAGCTTCACGAGTCCCACCAGCATTTTCCGATGCCAACATTGCAATGCGTGCCAGATGTTTCTTTCCGACAAGATGCTCACCCATCGATCGCTTATTTGAGCATGGAACATTACACTCTCTGCACCAATTGTAGCAAATTTGAAATCTGCTGGAAGTATCTTCAACTTTTGCCGGTAGGCGACCTCCCTTGTCATCGTTTCCTCCCAGCTGATTGTCCACATTCTGATATGTTCTCTTCCTGTTTGTTTTGTGAAATTGTCAGCAACCTCGCAAAGTCAAATCATTGCTAGACCAACTGTGAGAACCTGATCTTAATTGAGTTTTAATTGTTGCTTAGGTGATGTTTAGGAGGAGATGAGTTTGGACGGTTGAGATGGAGTGGAGTTGGATGGATGGTTGAGATGAATTGATGGAAGATATATAAAGGTAGAGCTCTCTCTCTCACTCTCTCGCGCCTCTCTCATTTCTCTCTCTCTCCCTTAGTGATTATGCTCCGGCGTGCAGGTGTTTTCCGGCGAGGAGAGGTGAGGATCGGCGAGTGTTGGTCGGGTGGCGTGGTGAGTCCGTTTCTAAACCAACTCTTCTCTTTTGGTTTTTCTTCTTTCTCTCTCAACCCATCTCGTTTGCAGTGGTTGGAGAAGTGATTGACGAAGGTGATTGTGTGGTTGTGGATCGACGAGGAGTTGTGATCGTTGATCGAGCGAGAGTTTTGTCCGTGGTTTGCGATTTGAGGAGAAGTGCTTGTGAAAGCGCCGTCGAGGTTCTTCGAAGGTTTTTCAGACATTCACGGTATGTCAAACTTGTAGTTGTAGCTCACTTTTGTTGTGTGGGTATTTGGAAGTCGACGGTAGACCGAAAGACTCGTCACAAGCAAACGTGCAGCAAATTTTATTGTTGGATTGGTCGACCGTTTGCACCAACCGTTCGACCGTAGTGAGAATTCGGGTTTCTACCTCACACTGGTCGAACGATACCCTTGGGCGGTCGACCGGTTGTGCATTTGAGGAAAGCCTGGTTGGTTTCGGTCGAACGATGCCCCTTTGCCGTTCGACCGTGTGCACTGTTGTAGGTCAGTTGAGGCGTTGACCATCCAAACGGTCGACCACCTATTTGACTCGTCCGACCGATGACTTAAGTTGAATAGTGGTTTGGTTCGACCAATGGTGGTTCGGTCGACCGGTGTTAATTGAGCGATGGTGGATTTTACTGGTGTAATTCAGTCAACCGAGAGTGCTCGGGGTTCGACCGGTTGATGATGTTGAGCGATGGTGGATTTTACTGGTGAGTTTCGGTCGAACGGGTCCCCTTTGCTGTTCGACCGATTGGTCGTTATGTTCGTTGAACCTAGGAGGGTGACCTTATAAACGGTCGACCAATCCCTGACTTTGGTTCGACCGAACGTGTGTTGTTGGTGTGAATTGTTCGACCAATGGAGTGTCGATCGAGGCAATTGTCATGTTTTAGTAAGATTCGGTCGACCGGGACTCTTGGTTCGGTTGACCGTTTGTGTCTAATTTTGCACATTGGAGGTGCGGTTGTGGTGGTCGTCCATGTGAGACGAGTTGTGGTGCCGATGTTCTTCCGGCAAGTGTGCTAGTGAGCACGAGTGTTGCGGTGGTTGGGTGAAAGAGCTCTGGAGTCTGAGCATGGACCGCGTGATAAGGGTTGGGTGAAAGAGCCCTGAAGCCCTGGTCGCGTCGTGGTAGTTGTGGTTGGGTGTAAAAGTCCTGAAGCCCAGCTTGACGACATTGAGTGTTGCGATGGTTGAGTGAAAAAACTCTGGAGCCCGTAACTGTGTGTGGGAGCTGTGGTAGGGTGAAAAAGGCATGGAGCTCAGTCTTGTTGTTTGTGTTTTTTTGTTTATAGAATTGCATGCTAGAGTGATTCAGTTTCATGCACTGTAGAGTTTGGCTTATAGGGTTTCTTCTGGAAACTCAGGTATTGTTGCATGTTTGCTTTTCAAGCCGTAATCGGCGTTAGGGGGTGGTGACCGAGGAGAGGAGCACCGCTACCAGATCCTAATTTCTCTCATTTTGAGGTCGGAATGATTACTTGTATTTGTTATATAGTCTTTTGATGTAATCACACTTTTGAAATACTTGGATATATATATATATATATATATATATATATATTACATGTTTGTGCATATGTGTTCCTTGTATTTGAGTAATACGATTTGTTTGATTGAGTGTTATAAAATTTTAAATTCTTCTGCTGTACGAGGATGTTACACCAACTTTCTAAAGTAATCTATTACTCCTGGAGTTAAGATTTTGTCTGAGGTTCAAAAGCCGATACATAGTCAAGGTATATCATCTGTTTTGCAAAAAAACAGTCACATTTCAATTTTGTTTATAATGTTCGCTGCGTTGATGTGTGTTTGAGTTCTCAGAAAGTGAAGATGATAGACTCAAAAGAGAGAGAAAAATGTGAAAAGTACTTGTTTTCATTCAAGGTGTAATTGAATTAGCGGAAAATGATGTGCAGTTGCCAGACCAGACTCAAAACCGAACGTTACCGATACGACCTCAAGCTAAAAGAACACAAAAAAGAATAGTTTCAATGCAAGTGTAAAAGACAACGACAGGTTAAGAACACCGACAACATTAGAGGCCAAAAATATAAAATTTGCCATACCTGCCTCAGAACACTCTTCACTGTCTACAACTACAAGGTACTTCAGCACTCTATTGTTAAATTGATGTCCACGTCACAAACAAAATAAGCGTACATAAAGTCATAACATAAAAACATTCCAATACCACTTCTGTTTCCTATTTTTAAGATACTAAAATTTGTCTACAAACTAAACAAGGATGTCGACCTTCTGACTTCCCAATATCTGTCGCATTGGAACTGCTAGTTCCATATATTGGCACAAACCACTCTTGTCCTTTCAATTCCCGAAGTAACTTTTCAACATAGGGTCATACAAGAAAACCAAATGCATCGCTTCCATTCACCATGATCCACCTGACTAATAGACAGATTTGAAGGGGAAAAAAATCATTTTGAAGTTTAATCCTGAGTGTCGCATAAGCAAGCAACCATCCTCACATAGTGTTTAGGCTCAACTTCAGAAAAACAAGTCGTGCGCTATTTCTCCCAAACTCGTCGTACTAGGATTTATGCTGCTTTTCAAGTTGCATGAAATGAAATCACATTTGAGGGCTCGGTTGAGAAGCAATCTGTTAACCAACACATTTTGGCAAAAATGAATTTGCAATGATCATCTCATTCCATTCTTAAAATAGGTTTCATTAAAATTTCAGATTTACCAAAATAACTAACAATCCAATTGAGAGCTCAACAAGAAAGAAAGAAAAAAACCACTTTCACTGGCAGGGAAAAAACACACGATCAAGAATCAATTGGCAGTAGCTAACAAACAACGAACATGTACAACTACTGTCTACTGTTCACAAGCTCATATGAGCAGGGTCTGGATCGAAACCATAGTTGTCAGACGTTGGTTGTTGTGGGTTCAGTCAGTTACTCTAGGATTCAAACCTCCGTCCATTCTTGCATTACTACAACCCAATTCTTACTTTGACACCAACAAAGTTCCTTTACTTCTACCCTAGTTGATCCCGATTCGACAAAAAAATACATCGGTAGTTCCATAGTGCCAATAAAAGAAAAACGTTTCACTTTTTTTTGTTTGATAAATGGTAGGGTTAGGTCTAATTATTGACATGGATCCAGAATTCTCAGGTAACTTTCCCCACTTGGGTTAAGCAGACTACGGTTCTAAAACTGGAAGTGATCCACACTATTTTTACCGGAACGTTTGACATGCGGAGTGAAGATTCGAACATGCGTCTTCACTCCCTCGCCCGCAAACACTCTATCGTATCTATGTACTGTTGTTACTTTCATGACTTATCCAATTAACTTAATGTTTTTTGTGATGTACACATGTGATTCTATAAAATTTAATATTTGCCTCCTTCAAATTTATAAAATTCAATATATTTTTCCAATTGATAATCACGACTTTTCATTCCAATTTGTTTGGGAGTGTAAATAAAGTTTGATGGATTAATTGTATCATTTTAAGCGTTTCCACTTATCTACTTGTTTAAGTATCATTATATGATCATTTTTGCACTTATATAGATGTCTCATGTCTCTTAACACGATTGTTGTTGTATACGAGCATAGCTTTTACAGACAGGCTATGAGTATAAATATTATACCCCAAGTATACATGACTCCTCGATGTGCCACAAATATGATTATGCGTATAATTGTATTTGTCATGCACTTATTGCTTACACCCTTATTTTTTTAAGAAAGTTTAAATGATTTCAGTCGCAACATAAAAATAGTACTTTTATGATAAGTATAGTAAATACGATATTGATGATAAGTACGATTCTACGTGAAGATGTTATTTTTACCCCTTCTTTTCAAATAGCATTCTTCAAAAAAAATTGTTTGTAAAATTCAACGGTTCAACCTTTCATAGTTTCAAAGTATATTTACTTAGTCCTCATTTTTAAGTGATTTGTCTTATGGAGCTTTGTTCACTTCACCAAACCACCTCATAATCTCTGGATTCCTTGTTGTATATTTGGTAAAAAGAAAGATTTTGGCTTATTGACTCGAAGATTCAACTTACAACGAGGAACGTAAAAGCGTCACTTTCAAATAGGAGTGAGAAATTTTTGGTCCGGACCGAACCGGATCGGAATTTTTGGGTCTAGTTTTCGGTCCGGGGATATCGAAAATTCGGTCATCGGTCCGGTTCTGGATTGAACCAAGATTTTGTGGGTAAAAAAAATCGGGTTTTAAACCGAACCGGACCGGATCAACCCGAATTTATTCGGTCCAGTCTTCAGTCCGAAGGTCCCAAAAATTCGATATTCGGTACAATCCGGTCCCGGACCGCACCGCTACATTCAAAGAATAAAAGAACCCTCAAAAGTTAAAAGGACCAAAATGCAATTAACCAGACAAGGCAAATCCCAAACAAAACCAGAGACAAAACAAACAATTTCATTCCCTCCGGAAATCGATGTGTGAGGTGGATGAAAGGTCGAGTCGAGAGAGAATCCCGGAATGGCGAACGCCTCCCATTCCCATTCCCATTCCCACACACACAACACAAGTATCCCTCCCTCCCTCCCTCCCTCCCTCCCTCTCTTCACCTTCCATTCCCACCTCCCAAACCAGAGAGAGACTCGCCCCCATGTCCCGGTTCAATGGTGAGTTTTTGTTGTTGTTGATGATATTGTGTTTGTGAAATGGAATCCCGATTGGGATTGAGATTTCAAACTTTAAATAGGAATCCCGATTCAATGGTGAGCTATTCTTACATCTTGTTCTGTGAAAATATTTTGTTTTTTGTTGACTTGTTGTTGATGTTGTGTTTGTGAAATGGCGATCGGTAAGGTGCTTTGGTTTTTTCTGAATAGTCTCGCATTGGAGAATTCGATTGGGAGATTGAGAATTTGCGGGAGCCTCTTTTCAGGCATTGGGGTAATGTTGAGTTTGTGTTTGCAAAAAAGGTGATTGGTATGGTGTGCTGTTTTGTTCAGAGTAGTCTCACATTGGACAATTTTGATTTTGGAGTCATAATGTTGACAAGTGTGGTGTTACATTGAGATCGATTGGGTCATTGAGGTTTGTAAATTTGAATAGTAAAGTTGGGAGTGAGGTCTGAATCAAAGATGTTGAGGTTCTAGTTTGTTCAGAATGGTCTCACAGTGGGCAATTTGGATTCTGGTGTTGCTATTGTGGCCAAGGGAGGTTTTACATTTTGACATCAATCGGGCAATTGAGATTTAGATATTTAAATAGGAAAGTTGTGATTGAGGTTTGAAACAAAGCTGGTGAGGTTCTAGTTTGTTTAAGATAGTTTCACATTGGGCAATTTGGATATTGGAGTTCGTTAATGTTGGCAAGGGTGATGTTACGTTGGGATTGATTGGGCGATCAAAATTTAAAGAAGTATGTAGGACATGAGAAAGTTTTGATTGAGATCTGAAAAAAAGGTTTGGTTACGGTTTGTCTGAAAATAGTCTCGCATTGGATAGTTTGAATTTTGGATTATTATTGTAAGGATAGTGTTACATTGAGATCAATTGGGCGAGTGAGATTTGGAAAATGAACATAGAATATGAGAAAGTTGTGATTGCGATTTGAAACAAATGTTGTGAGATTCTAGTTTATTTAGAATGGTCACACATTGGACAATTTAAATTATGGATTTGTTGTGAACAAGGGTGGTGTTACATCGAGATTGATTACGTGGCTTGAGATTTCAAGAAGTACAAGAGACATGGGTAAATTGTGTTGTTTTGCATTGAGATTGATTGCCCAACTTCAGATTTGTAGAAGTACTAGGACATGGGAAAGTTGTGATTGAGATCCACAAATTTGTGCATTTTTCAACTTGAAATTTAACTTTTGATCTTTTCCTTATATGATTGGTAGTGCATGACATTTTTATGTATTTATGCCCTTCCCTACTCAATTTTTTGGCACCTATAAGATTCTAAGTACCTATAGAAAACACCAATTGAGAATGGATTGCATGTTTGGAAGTGATTTTTCTGCTTGTGCCGTATAAGGTTCTAGGTAGTAGGTATCTAACTAAAACACCAATTGGCAATTAATTTTGATATGGAAGACTATACTTTATAGATCAATTTGAGTTTGACTAAGCAATTGCAGTTATCTAACTTTCTTCTTTAGGGTGCTAGACTAAAATTGCTATGCAATAGAAATTGCATGGTGAACATGTCTTACATAACCATGAGTATACTAGCTCATAACAACCTCGTAATGGGCTGCTTAACTGTGCCTTAAAATGGCTATTGTTAAAGTTGTAGTGGGAGTTGGCTCATAGTTTTATGGATTTCGTCAATTCACTCATTTATTTTGACAGTTGATGCTATAACTGAGCTATTCAACATTATAGAGATTTTATTTCTTATACTTTATGTCTTCTTTTTTCAGGGTTTTGGAAGTCCATTTTCAAAACATGTTACGAAGGTACGTGTTTCAACTTTGTCTTGTGTTTTCTCTCTCTTTAATGTTAAGATGTGCTTGGACGGAATAATTGCCTTGATGTTCTAGCTGAAAACCTTGTTTCCCTGATTAATGTTATTTTGTTTCATCCTAAGTCGTAAATTATCTCTGTAAAACAAGTTTGATTGTGTGACAATTTGCTATCTTTTATTGAAATTAAAAAAAAAACCTCTATACACATCTGCCAAAAATAAGTCCCGTGTTAAGAGGTTGAAGTTAAAATTTTCACATAGGTTGGGAAAATGTGAATCTCACATTAACCATTCTGAGAAGGTTTGAGACTACTGCATTATGTATCTGTCACTGTGCATGTGTCAATAAATGACAAGAAGATAGAACAGAGCCTACAAATTATTCTCTTTCTATTAGAAAATCTACCTATATAACCTGTAAACATTAAGATGAAATGCATAAATGTGATAAAAGAAATTTGAAATTATGAATAATTGGGTATGTCATGTTACCCTCTTAATATTTTGTTCTTATTCAACATTTTTTTCTTTAGAAGAATCTACTACATCGCCACGACAACAATTTCATGAGGCTTGTCAAATGCAAAAAGGATGCAATACAGATCTTCCTCCTACAAAAATTGTAGAAATGATGAAACCAAATTGTTTGGAAGTAAGTTGCCCCTTTCGTTTATTCTAAGACCATTGTGTATTTGTACTAATATTACTTTTTTCTTCTTCCAGAATGCTCCAATCGAGTCACTCTTTAGTGTTGCTAATCGGGTGCTTGATGAAAGTTTCGAGATAAAGAATGGGGAAGCACATGATGTATGGAAGTGAGAATATTGTTATTTATCATGAAAACATGTAGTGGTAGATAAAATTTATGTCTCATAATGAAACCAAGCTTACTTTTGTATAGTTAGAAGTGCAATAATATCTTTGAACCTCCTTTATTTGTCAGAGGACGGCAGGCTTGCTACGGAAAATTGTACAAGAGATTGAGCGACGTGTTTCAAAACAACATGGTCATACTAGGAAGGTAAGACACATTTTGACGTTTTCCATTATCTTCCTTTTGTAGCCTAGTTTTAATTACTACTTTCACTCAATGAATCTCTGTTCAGGGCATCAAGAAAAGTTAATCAGGATTAAGTTGCTGAAAAACTTGTGGCTTGAAAAACTAAACCTATGAGGTTGTTGAATCTTGAATGTCAACAATTCATTCCTTTTTATAGTGGAAACCATTTGAACAATGAACTTAGAAGACCTGCAGATCAAAATATGTCATTGCTCTCTTGATCGTGCAGTTAGTACTAGTGTTTTGTTATCTTTGTGAAATTCATATGGTAGCAAAATATTTGTATTAGCTAAGTGCTTGTTTGCGCACTTAGCACATTGATAACCTTCTGTTAAATTACCATGTTTTTCCAATTCTTCTCTGATACCAATTATCAAAGCCTATTCTATGTTGATATGTATGTATGTAATATCCACAACTCAAAGTTACAAGGGCATTATCACACTTGCATACAAAATATTTGTAACTTGGTGGGCGTAGTGCTTGGTAACTCAATCTATGCAACAAAATATGGACATGTATGTGTGGAACATTTCAATTTATTCCTTCCATACAACATATTTGGAGTTTCCATACAATAATAACAAGTAAAGACTCATCAAATAAACCATTCATAAACATTTTAATTTCAAAGCCCTTCTCTCTAGTTAATAACATACTTTTGTTTCTTAGATTGGGGATGAACGATTGATTACATTTTCTTATACAAATGATTAATCACCATGTTGATTTGTATGTTATGATAATTAAAATCTTGGTCATGTTACATTCAAATATCTTTTTTCCTAAACATCTTTTTTTAATCATGCCTTCAATCTAGTTATTATGATCATACTTGATTTTTCTTACAGGATGAGAAAGTTACACATGAAGAGAAAAATAAACAAGGACAAGATTTGTCTGAAGTGGTGAAGGAGAGGGAAGATTGGGACATCATTGTTGCAAAACTCAGGAAGGAAATTAATATAAAAGATAAATTTCATGAACAATATTGCTTTCAATTGGAAAGCATGCTCAAAGAAGCCAAAGCCGAGTTAGAGGAGAACAAAAGGGAATCAAACACAAAAGAAGGAGAAACCATATCCCTTAGGGAAAAGTTGGACAAACAAAATACAGAACTAGAGTTGTCAGAATCAAGAATTCAAGAACTAGAGTTCAAAGAGAACATATATCAGAATTTTGTTCGTTTCCAGAAACAAGCACTGCAGGTACTTCAACATATACAATATGACATCTTTTTTGATGTTTTTCCGTTTGATTTCTATTTTCTAAAAAGGTACCTTTAAGAAATCCAGGACTTAAGGTCAATACCCGATTCTATCAAGGACGAAGTGCTAAACTCCCAAAGGGCCTGGAATGAAGAGTATTATACCTTGGGTAATTTCCCAATCATCGTCAACTTTTCTTAGCAAGTTAAGATTTTGATGTTGGTTTTGTTTGGTTTAGAGAAAAAATACAAAGAACTAGCAGGTGTTGCTGAAAATTACAACGTGATTCTTGAAGAAAATCGGAGGTTTTATAATGAGCTTCAGGAAATGAAAGGTGAACATGGTTTAATATTGTTCAGCAACAAACCTGGTCCTATCTGTTTTGTTTGATACAGATTTGAAACTATGTTCCAGGGAATATCAGGGTATACTGTCGAATAAGGCCGCATTCTTCCATAGAGAACGAGAAGATGACGACAGTGGATTATATTGGTGAGCATGGGGAGCTTGTTATGAAAAACCCCTCCAAAAAGGGAAGAGATAGCCATCGGATGTTTAAATTTAATAAGGTCTTTGGTCCAGTTTCATCACAAGGTTTTTCCTTTTCTATTGTATTATTATTTGCATTTCTTTTACTTTTGACGGCAAATTCTTTTTCATTAATTAATACTATTTTTGTGGACTCGGCAATGACATCATGATTTGGTGTTTATCGTATTGACAGAGGAGGTTTATGTGGACACCCAGTCTTTAATTCGATCACTACTTGATGGTTTTAGCATATGTATCTTTGCGTACGGGCAAACTGGTTCGGGGAAAACATATACAATGGTATTAAGCTTTCTTCATTTACAGATGTACTTGTCGAGTGCTGATTTTTTTGTTGGCATGGACATATTTCATTATTTTGTTGAACCACATTGGTTTCTTGCAGATTGGTCCTGAATCAGCTTCCGAGGAAGAACAGGGGGTAAACTATCGAGCTTTAAATGATCTCTTCCATATATCTCAAGCTCGGTGGAACACTTGTAGTTATGAAATAGCTGTACAAATGGTTGAGATTTACAATGAACAAGTGCATGACCTCCTTTCAAATGACGGCCAAAAGAAATATCCTTTTTATTTGTTTTGTATTCCTTAGCCTTCCTGTTTGAAACAACATATCCTAGCACCCTTTATTTCGATGATGTACAATATGTTCTTGCTTGGTCTTTTTCTTAGTATCTTCATTTAGATTTCTATAGTGTTTTATTTAACTTTATACGCTCGGGATTCGTAGTACTTTTCAACCAAGTGGAATTGCTGTCCCTGATGCAAGTGTTCATCCTGTCAATTCGGCGTCGGATATCCTTGAATTGATGCAACATGGGCACACTAACAGGGCATCAAGTGCTACTGCTCTCAATGAAAGAAGTAGTCGTTCTCACAGGTTTCCATCTAATAGAATTCTTGTCATATCCCTCTCATATGGTTGCCTTTAATGATTTATGTGGCATGTTCTTTCTGTGTTGCCAACAGTGTTTTAAGTGTTCGTGTTCGAGGCACAGACTTAAAGACCAAATCTGTGTTGCGTGGATGTCTCAATTTGGTCGATCTGGCAGGAAGTGAAAGGATTGATCGATCTGAAGTCACTGGAGACAGACTTAGAGAGGCACAAAGCATCAACAAGTCACTCTCCGCTCTTGGTGATGTTATTGCTGCTCTCTCACAAAAGAATTTTCATGTGCCATACAGGAACAGCAAGCTAACTCAAATCCTCCAAAGCTCTCTTGGTATATCATGTCTTATATGTATTAATTAGAAGACACCCTTATCACATCAGGTTTTTATGGGAAATGTTACATATCTTTGGACCTTTTTCTTCTTCAGGTGGACATGCAAAAACCCTCATGTTTGTTCAAATAAATCCCGATCCAGAATCTTATTTAGAATCGTTAAGCACACTAAAATTTGCAGAACGGGTCTCAGGTGTCGAGCTAGGTGCTGCAAAGAGCAGCAAAGAGAGCAAAGATGTGAGAGAATTGATGGAACAGGTACCTGTAGCAGCTGTTTACTCTTGCATGATTTGTTTTTATGTTGTTCATCTTTAGTATAGGATGTATCGCATACCATGCTTTAAGTTTGTCAAGTATGTGAATGACTGTTAAAATATATGAACACACACCATGTGTATTTTTTATAATATTTATTTCTTTTGTTTCTATCAAGAATGGTGGAAAGACTAAAAAATGTTTGCATGCATTAGTTTTTCATGGCTCTTTGTTTGACTCGTTATTTGTTAATATGTACTCCTTGTCTTTCTTCTATTTCGTTACAATGTGAGACTCATTAATTGGACTTTAACAACTATATCAGAGATTGTGTGAATACCTTCCGTTGCCAATGCTTATTAAATATCAGATAAACATATACTATATACATTTACAGGAAAAAATACAACAACAAAGTCTTTAATTCCAAACTAGTTGGGGTAGAATAGAAATGAACTCAAAAGAATCACAGTTCGGGCACGTGAATAACTTTCTTCCATGCACTCTTATTCAACGCCAAATCTTTGAGAATATTCCAATATTTTTGGGGTTTTCTAACTGTTTTTTCCCAAATTAATTTTGGTCTACCTCTTCCTCTTTTTACGTCTCCATCGAGGCTTAACACTCCCCTTTTAACTGGTGTCTTCGTAGTCTTCTTTGTACATGTCCAAATCATCTCAGCCTACGTTGTATAAATTTCTAATCTATTAGGGCAACTCCAATTCTCTCGCGAATTTTCTCATTTTTATCCACCACAACATCCTCATTTTAGTCACACTCATCTTTTGCATATTTACAAGAAAAAAATAAAATCATTTTACTCTACAAGCATGCAATTCCTATAACTACACTAATATTATATAACATAAAGACAAATGTTTGCGAACCAACCAATAATTTCAAAATATGCTCTATCACCACAAGCAAATTCCTGTATGTAATGGTGTCAATAATCTGTCGAATAGTGCACTTTTCTACAATCAAAGTGTGAGTTTATTTGATTACACAGTGACCAATGTGTATGCATCTTGTACATGTAGGATTTCTAGTTTAATTGTACATATATATTTTCGAAATTTTTGTACAATAATGATCATTCATATATTTTCTACGATTTGTTTTTCATGCATGCATCGGTTTGTTTTAATGATTGCTTAAAACACATTAAAACAAACATTGGGACTCCGAAATTCATACCTAGAAGTTCTTTAAAATTTCTTGAAGATCCGGAGATGATGAAGATGTTTGTCGCTGCGCCAGATGCCTTCGAGAATTTACCAAACTCTAAACGAGATTGGAGAGAGAATAGCTAGCCTCTCAATCTCCAATAGAGTTTAGAATCTAACTACTAACCCCTCTTTAGTTCCCTTGAGAAAAAGATCTCTGAAACTAAAAACTAAACTCAAGAATTAATGGAATTTCGTGGAGAATTATGGAGAGAGAAGTTTGCACAAGAAGATAATGAATTAATTAATGAGGTAATGAGATAAACTTGTATTTATAAGTTCTCTCCAAATTACCTATTCATGTGCAACCTCTTGCCCATGATTTCATGTAAACTTCCATCTAACCATCTATTATTTGCTAACAAATAATCTTAGCCACGAATTAAATCAGTTATGGACCAATTTCATGCATGATCTAATTAATTCTGCAAAAAACCGTCTGGACCGGTCGACCGTTCGAACCAAGTTTCGGTCGACCGTTCGACATTCGGTCAACTGTTCGCAACAATAAAATATTTCATCGCAATGTTCGGTCGACCGTTCCGAACAGACGAAAATTCTCTGTTATCGGTCGAGACGTGTCCGGTCGACCGTGCACCAACCGGTCGACCGTTTACCGTTGAACATTGTTCTGCTGATTGGTCAAATTTCGGTTTACCCCTACAAAATTTGACATTTCTGGATTAGTAGTAAATTCACAACTTATGTAACATATTATCATATGTAACGATAAATCATTACACCCCATAATATTTACATCACATATGAATTTAATTTAGATTCTAATTATGTTATTAATCATAACATAATTTTGATTTTGCTTGTTCACCTCATGTGTCATATTTTCTACATGAAACCCGACACATCTTATGAACTCAGAATCTCCATTTCTTGTTTCCCAGTTTTGTGGTGTGACCTATGGGAGGATCTAAACTAAGTTGACAGTGATATTAAGAACTTAATATCACAAGCTATAAGCGGTATCTAGCTACACATTATAGCTCCTAATTAGTTAGATGTATTAATTCCACTCGAACCAAAACCCGATCCATTTAGTGATGGAGTGCACCACTTGTGTATGTCCCTTGCCTCATGATATTAAGAATACAGACAAAGTAGTATTGTGTCATCTTTGTCTTAGTATTCATTTCTTGATCTCTTTAAGCTAGTTATAAATATGCGACTTAACTAAAATCACATTGTGCACATTATAACTTTGCTTTATCAAGGGGCCCACTAATATCATCACTCAATTAAGAGGGGCAATGATAATCTTTTGACTAACTATCTTCTCCAACAAAAGTCATACTTAACCAACCAATGCCTTTACACTACACTCATCGATAGCTCAAGACACTAGTTTAATTAAGCAATTCTTAAGTGATCAGATATAAGTCTCATATCAAAGGACCAAAGACACAGTAAAACATTAATGACACAGAAAACATAATTCTATAATGTTTTACTTATTAGGTCTATTCAGTATACAAAAGTAATATTTTCTCTTTTGTGTACCCGTGTTGTCACTCATTTGTAGAGCTACAATGATCGATGATCAACATGACAATCTTAACTCGGTAATTAATGTCCCATGTTAATTACCATGATTGCGAATAGTTTTTGTTTTATGTAAACCAATATCTTTTTAGAGCTCTACGGTTAAGGACCAAGAGTCTCTTCCTTAACACTTCTAAAAGACGAAGAACATAAATAATGAATAAAATGATTTCTCATTCAATTCATAATAATTGACATTTAAAAGTGAAACTTTTAGAACACATTCCCTTCAGTACAACCATTTGATTACAAGCTAGCTTCAATAGTTATATTTTTGTTGTTGCATTTACAGATTGTCTCTCTTAAAGACACAATCACAAGGAAAGATGAGGAGATTGAGCAGTTGCATGTTTTTAAAGAACTTCAAAGTCAAACAACTTATTCTGACAACGAAAAGTATGGGAACAACACCATGCGTATTTCACATTCTTCTTCCAGTACCTCTTCCCGAGAAAGCAACTTTCAAGGCCAGATTTTACACGATGAGAGGAATGGTCAACCTTCCACTAGATCCTCCTCAGATCTTAGCATGAGCAGTTCTGAAATTGCCACAAAATATTCAGACTCTGATTATTCATCAACAGTAGATAATATTCAGATGTTTAACTTTGAAAGTGGTGAACCTGAGAATAAAGCAAGCAGCATCGTCAAAGTGGTACATGAACATGCTGGATCCACTGCTAGAAATGAGTAAGAATCTTTATTACCTGAGGCCCCTGTTGGCAAGGCAGCTAGAAACTTTTCCTAACATGATACTCACCACAAATGCTCATTTTGTAACCACAAATATACATATTGGATTCATAAATTGCAATTGTATAACAAAGTTCTCCCACTAGCTCTCTCATGTGATCCGAGACTCATAATTTGGTGTAATATCTGACACAGTCAGAAGATGTTGTGGTTTACAAGATATTGGGTGCCTTCACGTTACCTAAATTGGTTTTGATACAAAAACCCACACTATAGTAACAAGTACCAAACAAGGTAAATTAAGTTGCCGTTGAAATGATACTGGGATATGCTAGACAAAAGGAGAGGTGCATCTTCAAAATGGAAATTTTGGAGATAATGTTGTACATGGACAAAAAGTCAATAAAGATTTCACCATTTACCTGGAGTTGTAATTGAAAAAAGTCAAACCGCAGAACGGATTGTTTTTCTCATTTACCTTTTTTTTCCAATTACTTCAGTTTTCTCTCTAACCCTGTATGTTGCTTTTGTGGATGTAATGTCTGAAATTTTATTTTTAATGCAGATCCAAGTTGCCTAAACTCTTCCCTCCACTGCAAGTACCAGGGACAAAACAAGTGATGTTAGACAGCCAAACAAAACCGAAGGGGTCCCCCAAGACTCCCCATTGTACGTGTTGTTGCTTTCCATTATTAACTTCAGACTATCTGCTTCTACTGCCTGATTCCATATTTATAATGATACAATTTGTCATATTAAGTTCAAACTTCATGTTTGTCAACTTATAATCTCAGACATACTTATGGAGACGATAAAATACATGCTTCACCTTTTTAATTTGATTGTTAAGGTCCGAACGATTTAACTCACATACTTCAAATTCTTATTGGTGGAGTTACGCTTTACTCGTATTAGGGTATGGATTTACTTCCCAAAATTATTTGGTTTTGAGTGGAGAGGAAAAAGTTAATGACTGGTTAGAATATTCGTTTTCTTCAATTTAGAGTCTTGATAGAGCTATCATGATCACTTCCTGAATCATTGCCAAGGTTACTGAGGGATTTCATATTCAAAAACTGGTCCACGTGACATCATAAAAAAATAAACCATTCAATTCTGAGATTATTCTCAACAACTGAAAAATCAATTGATGCATCAGAAACTTCAAATAAGAATCTGTTATATTTGTGTTCTTCAAATATTGGGTATTTAAGTGTGGTCTTCCCTAAATTGGACTTGTAGGCATATGAAACTTCCGTTGTCAAGAGAATTGTTGAAGGTTCGTTTTGGTCTTTAACAAGATCTTTGATTGCTTGCAGATCCAAAACGAAGCACCAACAGTAACAGATCTACTTCCTTACCGAAATCGCTGAAGAGATGACCACAAACTGATTCTATGTGGATGAAATATGTTCATATATCAGGTACAATTCAAATTTACTATTTGACTTAAGAAATGAGTTTATTTAGTATCAATAACATGCCAATTTTACTGAATTGTTTTTGGCTGATCAAGGAACCATATGTCCTCTAAATAAATTACAAACTAAATCCAATCACTGGGATTCGATCTTTAGTCCTGTTTATTCAAAAGATCCCCCAACTGTCCAAAAGCCTCAGTTGGTGTTTTTACCGAGTTCTACTGACAGCAAACCGTGTAGTTGATTTCTCATTTTATGAAGCATCTTTTAAGAACTTTGACACATTATCCCTAACTTCTGTGGAGTGTGTTTCAGTTTTTGTTCTTTGAGGTGTTAGAAGCTTCCATTTAAACTCAACCTCAACTTGAGTTTTAATAAATCACACTCAAGCCAAAGTTTAGGTTCATGAAACTTAATGAGCGAGCTTGAACTTGAGTAAGCCCTATTTAGCTCCACGCATTGACAGTGGATTTCAATTCAGAAATCCCTCGTCACATAATATTTTGTTGTTCTTTACTATTGGTTACCTTTTATAATTGCAGAAACATTGACCTTGCTTGGTCTACGTGATTGGAAGCACTTGAGAGTTGTGATAGTAAAACAAAAAACAAGAAACGAAACTAATGTTTTTAAAAGACTTTTCCCATGAGGTTGTGTTGAGTTGGCTGAGGTTGACGGTAGCAATGCACAGACAGGAAGGTCATAAGTTTCTTAGAGAAATGAATCCGTCTGTGTATTAACTCAAAGGTGTTTGATTTCATTTAGCAAATATTTCATCTCTGGGTTATCCAAATATGTTAAGTTCAACGATATGTGCATTTGCAATGCGTCGAAGAGTAATTTGTTTTTTGACATTTGGACAATAATAGACTAAGCCAAAATGGCGATTTAAAGTGTCTGCATTTTGTGAAATAGCAGACCAGTCGACTGTGATTTTGCTTCCCATTAATGGGCGAACTGGAAATGATCTCTCACTCTCTCTAACTAACAAGGTATGGTTACGTACATCTGAGCCTCCCTTACAAAGTTACCATGTCAGGCGAGAGCCTCTTTTAAGGCATTGGGTTAAATGTTGATGTTATATTGGACAATAGTGATACACCTATGGATTCATCTGCTATGCTTACAAGATTTTCAAACACTCAATTGTCATCTCATATATCTTCCCATTCTTTATTGCAGACGATGAAATTTGATTTGTACAGAGCTACATAGCGAATAAGCAGATTGATGGGAAGAGGTGAGAGTCCTCATTAAATTGGCTTCCGGACGCTCGAGAAGGATGGATGGATGCATCTTCTATTTAAAGGAGTCTCTTGTAAATGACATGAACAAAGACTATAACCTCTTGTACTTGAGTTTCTATTCCGGCTTCGATGTAAAATAAGTTCATATATATTAGAAATCAATATGCTTCGGTTAGTTTTGGTGTTTGTTTTGTTGCTGCAAATATTTTCGAGATATGTGATCACAACTTTCAAAGGTTGTGTCTGAATGGAGGTTGTTTTCGCAGGATTTGTGAAATTTGGCAATCATATTTTTGCGAATAGTTTCTACGTCTTTTATATTTTCGCAATTAATTTTTTTATAAAATTGTACAAAAAACAAATCAATATTATATGTCAAAGCTTGAAAATTAAATAGATAGGAACCAACACAGGAAGTTCATTGCTTCTTCTCTCAACGCACGTTGGACGTGTTGAGAAATAACAAACCTCATTAACATTTTACCCTCGTATAAATCATGTGATTGAAATTACCACTTTATTACTTTATTAAACTATAAAATTCATCGATTCTTTACTCCTTGTTATGGTAAGAAACACTTGGAAACCATTCAATTGTAAAACCTATCAATTCAGTACCTCGCAGTAAAAATAAATCCAGCCACCCAATTATAGAATTAAAAAAAGAAACAAAATAAACTCAATCTAGAGTCTGGACGAAGAGATGGAAAAGGGAAATGAACTCCAACTAGAAAATAACATTTTTTTGTTTGTTAATGAGAATAATGAATCTCCTTAACTTACATCCGCTAAATGATATCTTATGAGGACAAATTGAAATACAAAAGTCGACGAGACAAAACAAACCTACAACATCCTTTCTCAAAATTAGTCAGGGTGACATTGATGAGAATATGACATACGGCACTCCATACTCTTAAATCACTCGATGCCTGTAGGTACATGCAAAAATAAAATAAAATAAAATAAAAATGATTTTCTATTTCTTTATTAAGGATCAATATATAATTCTCATGTTTCATTTGATCTTTATTCCAAGCTAATTTCTACGACCACAAATAATCCAACTGAACTAACCTTATGATAATGCAAATATCATTTCTTCTCTCTCTATTTCGGTTCTAAAGAGAGGTCCAGACCGAACCTGACTGGTCCGGTCTCCGGTCCGGGTCCGGACCGATGCTCACCCCTAGGCAGAACCCAACACAAAAATAAAAATAAAAATAAAAAAATCATCGACCTACCCCACTTATAAACAAATATAAACTTAACGTACGAATGTGATGTTACCCATCCCATATTCCCATCCGATCCAATTTATATGTATTTGGTTGATTTTCAGTTTAACCCGACCAAATATTCATTCTCAAAGACATCACAATTATCTTGTTCACCGTTCTACCTGCAAGAACCACACATACGGTGGATCGTCGGAGAAGAACACCGATCGAGGAAGTGGAAGTTTAGGGTTAAAGAACCCAAGAGAAACGCGGCGGAAGCGAAAAGAAAAAAAGGGTTTTCTTTGATTAGGGTTTTAGTCGACTGTACAAAACAATTTATACATATCCGTTTAGACATTCGGTAATCAGTAGATCCGAATATCCTAAGAACCAGTTATACATATTCGGTAATCGGTTAATCCGACGAACTGCTTATACATGACTTTGATTAGCACTAGCTTAATGGGCTGAATTGATAAGAGATTGTTTGCCTCAGGATTATGGACCAGTGTCATCATTTCTTGGTGCACCAATTCCAAATGTGAGCTCAGGTCCTGATTTTGGCTGGTACCAGGTTTGATGCCAAGCCTAATCAATCCCTAAACCTGCATCACTTGGAAGTTGATCCCCAGATTGAATTGGTCCAGATTTCATCATAGGCTGGGGTTCTCTTCTTCCAGAGGACTTTGATCTTTGATTTCAATACTCCCCTTCAAACTAGGTCGGTGGTTGAGACCAAGTTTGTGGATGAAGGTCCGAAAGGCATCTTTTGGCAGAGGTTTTGTGAACACATCTGCTAGCTGAGAGCTCGAGGACACATGTTTGGTGATGAGAAGCCCCAGTGCCACACGTTCTCGAACAAAATGATAGTCAAGCTCAATGTGCTTAGTCCTGGCATGGAAAACAGGATTAATCGACATATGCAAGGCACTGATATTGTCACAAAGAAGAATATGAGTATTGGGCAGTGGAATTTTTAAATCCCGAAGAAGAAAGGTGAGCTAGGTGAGATCTGCTGTGGCTACAGACATAGCACGGTACTCGGCCTCAGCGCTTGAACGAGAGACAGTGGGTTGTTTCTTGGTTTTCCAAGACAGACAGTTGGCCCCCAAGAATATGCAATGACCACTTGTTGATCGTCTAGTTTCTTCACAACCTGCCCAATCACTATCACTAAATGCATATAAATCTAGTGAAGAAGCCCTGTGTATGTGCATGCCAAAGGGATTGTGCCATTTACATATCGAAGAATGTGTTTTAATAATGAGAAATGAAAGTTGGTTGGAGAGTGCATATATTGGCATATGAAGTTAACGCTGAAAGTTAAATCTGGTCTAGTCAACGTGAGGTACTGGAGAGCACCTACAATTTGTCTAAAATAGGTGGGATCATGGAAGGGAGTATGATCCCTTTGTTTATCAAATCTCGCAGGTAGAGGAGTGCTGATGTATCTAGAGTCCTGCATATGTGCTTTATGTACTATACTAGATGCATAATGTTGCTGGGACAAAAAAAGACCATTATTATCACGAGATACTTCTATTCCAAGAAAATGGTGAAGTGCACCTAGATCCTTCATGGCAAATTCATTTGCTAAATCATGAATTAAAGAATGTACACGATCTTTTCTTGATCCAGTTATGATAATGTCATCTACATATATGAGAAGAAAGAGAGGTCCATTGTTATGAGAAATAAATAGAGAGTTATCTGAGGTACTGCTAAAGAAACCTTTTGAAAGTAAGAAGGTTGTGAAACGATCATACCATGCTCGAGGGGACTGTTTGAGACCATAAAGGGCTTTATTAAGTTTGCAAACATGAGTAGGTAGACAGGGGTCTACAAAGCCTGGAGCTTGTGTCATATAAACCTGTTCATCAATGGAACCATGAAGAAATGCATTTTTTACATCTAGTTGATGAATGACCCAATCATTAATGGTAGCAATGCTAAGTATGAGTCGAATTGTTGTGGGTTTTACTACAGGAGAAAAAGTCTCCAAGTAATCCACGCCTTCAATTTGTTTGTAACCTTTGGCTACAAGTCTAGCCTTTAATTTATCTAAAGACCCATCTGGACGGAGTTTGACTCGAAATACCCATTTGCTGCCTATGGTATGCATATGTTTCTGTTTTGGTTCCAGATTCCATGTATGGTTTTGTAGGAGAGCATGCATTTCCTCTTCCATGGCCTTCTTCCAGCCAGGGTGAGCTAAAGCTTCCTTGACTGAGCTAGGCTCATGAGGTAGAGGTTGTATATGATGAAAAAGTGCATATTTGGGGTTTGGTTTAACAATTCCAGACTTTGATCTAGTTTTCATGGGGTGTGTGAATGTTGTAGTAGATGAATCATGGTTATGATTATAAAGGTATTCATCTATAGATTCAGAAATATTGGTATTGGAGGCTTCATGGGATGGTTCATGTGTAAACCTGCCTTCAGAAACTGGCTCAGTATTGTTAAAGTGATCAATGTTTTGTGATGATATTAGTAGAGAGTCAGGTGTATCATATGCAGCATTTGAATGGACTGTGTTGGTGATATTTGTATTTTCATCAGTTTGTGAATGAGGACATAAGGTAATATGTTCAGGTGAAGACACACTGCAATCATGAGTCTGAGTTGGAGGAATATCACCTGAGTTACTTTCATGCTGAGGAGGCAAAAGGCATTGTAGGGAGCCATCTGGTGCTGGGGTTGAGCTGCTATTATTAACATGCTCCCCTTCAGGACCAACACAGTTGCTGTCAAGAGGACTTAATGTAGTTGACTCTATCACAGGGTCTTTAGGAAGTTCAAGGCACTGTTTGCTAGAGTCAACATTATTATTGGTGGAGCCTTGTTCATCTTTTTGTATCCATTCAGAAAAACTTGTAATGTTTGGTTCAAAAGCATCTTGGCTAAGGGTACAAGGTTTTTCTTTAAAAGGAAAACAGTTTTCATTAAAAATGACATGTCTAGTCATGTAAATCTTCTTTGTGTGGTAATCAAGACAGATATACCCTTTATGTCTAAGGCTATAACCAAGAAAAACACAGGCAGAAGATCTATCTGACAATTTGTTTTTAGTATAGTCCCTTAGACAGGGAAAACACAAGCATCCAAAGACTCTTAAACAAGTAAAATCAGGATCCTTTGAAAATAAAGAAGCATAAGGTATACATCCATGTTTGTTTGGTAGTCTATTTAAAAGAAAGACAGCAGTGTGAAAGGCCTCCACCCAGAACCTTTTGGGTACTCCACTATGTATTAGTAAAGTTAAGCCCATGTCTACAATAAGTCTGTGTCTTCTCTCAGCCACTCCATTTTGTTCTGGAGTATGAGGGCAAGACATTTGTAGATGTGTGCCTTTTGTTTTTAACAGATTTTGAAAGGATATGGATGAAAATTCACCACCTCCATCACATTGAAAGATTTTTATACAAGTTTCAAACTGGGTTTGGACAAATTTTTCAAAAACTGAATAACAGTCAAGAAAATCAGACTTCAATTTTAAAGGAAAAATCCAAGTGTATCTAGTACAGTCATCTACAAAGCATGCATAGTATTTAAAATTGTTTCTTCCCACAATGGGTGAGGGTCCCCATAGGTCACAATGTATCTTATCAAATGGTTTAGAAGAATATGAATCAGAGTTTGTAAAAGGTAGTTTTGTAGCTTTGCCAAGTTGGCAGCTACTACATACAGTATTTGAATGTGTAATTGATTTTGTAATGCAGATAGAGCCTTTATTGTGGAGATCCTCCAACACTTTGGGGCTGGGGTGCCCAAGTCTACAATGCCATATATGTGAATCTACATTTCTTTGCCTGTTTGAGAAAAATGCCCTATGAGGTTCACTGGGTAGAGAATAAAGATCATTTCTCAGATTTCCAGTGGTGATTAATTTCCCAGTGTGTCTATTTTTAATGAAAAATTGAGTGTTGGAGAATTCAATGTTGTAAGGAAACTGATTTGTAAACTTACTTACAGACAACAGGTTTTGTTTCATATTTGGTACAAGTAACACATTTTTTAAGGTGAATGAGCCTTTTTCATGTCTTATTTCAGCAGATCCAGTATGAGTGATATGTAATAATTGTCCATTTCCTACCATAACCCTATCTGATCCATTGTATGACTTAAGTGACTGAAGCATACCTGCATTACCTGTGAGGTGAGCTGTTGCCCCAGAGTCTGGGTACCAATCCTCAGAAGAGTCTTCAACTGTCATGGCAGCCAGGGCTTGCGGTAGCTCCCTTGGTTGATAGGAGTGATTGAATCGATGCCAGCATTTGATGGCTTCGTGCCCTGGCTTTGAGCAAATCTGACAGACCACATATGGTTTTCTGTGAGGATTGATGCCTACAGACTCTGATTTTTCAGCTTCACCAACTGGAGCTGATTCTTGATTGTACTCTTGAGGGGGTGGTTTCCCTTGGGCATTAGGTTGAAACCCTCTGCCTTTTGAAGTGAAACCTCCATCCCTCTGTCCCTTTCCTTGTTTCTTTCCTTTCCCTTCATGTTTTTGGCCAAAGAAAGCCATTTGAACTTCTTCTTCAGCTTCATGGCTATTAATGCGAAGTTCATAGCTTTGAAGCATTGGAACAAGGTCCAAGTAGGAAGGAAGAGGAGGTTTTAAATGAACTGTGGTGAAGGCGTTATACTCCTTCCCCAGACCATTCAGCATCCAGAAGACCTTGGTCTGATCTCTTACGGGCCTACCGATGGCGGCAAGCTCGTCACAAAATAGCTTGAATTTACTAAGATACTCGAGAAGATCTTTGCAGGTTTTCTTGCGGAGCATCTGGAGTTGTTGAAGGAGCTGGAACTCGCGTTCTTCAGAGTTTTGAGCAAAGGCATGCTTCAGCGCTTCCCAGACATCCCTCGACGTCTCCAGACGAACTACGACGCTAAGAGCTCCCTCTCCAAGAGTACTAATGATCCAAGCCTTTAGGAGACGATCAGAACGTTTCCAGAGGTCATACTTAGGGTTTTGCACCAGCTTGGGTTCAGCGTCTTCACAGGACACTTTAATGGTTTTCTCGGGCGGAGGAAGGTCCCCATCGATGAACCCGGCCATCCCTTGTGACTCTATAAGTCCAAGGATCTGCATCTCCCATAACAAGTAGTTTGAAGTCGACAGCTTCATGGAGACGAAGTTACCTACATTTATTCCCGTCGGAAACGAGTAGGGATTCTCCAGTGAAGAAAGAGAAGCATCACCAGGCGCCATCGGACGAATCTGTGCGTGCTTTCTTCAAGATCGGAGGCTCTGATACCATGCAAGAACCACACAGACGGTGGATCGTCGGAGAAGAACACCGATCGAGGAAGTGGAAGTTTAGGGTTAAAGAACCCAAGAGAAACGCGGCGGAAGCGAAAAGAAAAAAAGGGTTTTCTTTGATTAGGGTTTTAGTCGACTGTACAAAACAATTTATACATATCCGTTTAGACATTCGGTAATCAGTAGATCCGAATATCCTAAGAACCAGTTATACATATTCGGTAATCGGTTAATCCGACGAACTGCTTATACATGACTTTGATTAGCACTAGCTTAATGGGCTGAATTGATAAGAGATTGTTTGCCTCAGGATTATGGACCAGTGTCATCATTTCTTGGTGCACCAATTCCAAATGTGAGCTCAGGTCCTGATTTTGGCTGGTACCAGGTTTGATGCCAAGCCTAATCAATCCCTAAACCTGCATCACTTGGAAGTTGATCCCCAGATTGAATTGGTCCAGATTTCATCATAGGCTGGGGTTCTCTTCTTCCAGAGGACTTTGATCTTTGATTTCAATACTACCAGTACGCCCGTGCGTGGGATGAGTTTTACCGACCAACCCGTCCCCACTCCGCTTAAGAGCGAATTGCGGTAAAAAATTACAATCCGTCAATCCACTTATATAAACATGATAGGTTACAATGATCTCTCGACTTGTTATATAAACATGATAGGTTACAATGATCTCTCGACCTGTTTTATATTTAAAATATAATATTTAAAATTTTAAGATTAAGAAAAAAATGTAGGTTTAAGTGTAACAAATCAAAGTTGGAACAAATTAAGAATTAAACATCTAAAGTATGAATAACCTGCTTAATAAAGTCACTAATCGACGTAAAAAAACACCAACACACAAAATAAGTTGACAAATTAAATTTTATAATATTAAATAATTCAACCCTTTTAACCCGCTCCGCACCCATCTAACCCACCCTTATGTGGGGGCAATTAGCAATAAGTTGGGTTTCGCGGTTTTGTCTTCATGTACTTATAATAGAACTTTAATATCCCATTTCCTTAATGAAATCCAAGTCATCTCCTTCCGGAAAAAAATCGATCAAAACCAACATAAAAAAAGGAGAAGCATAATTATTTTTCCACCTTGTTAATTTTGTACCATTCATTGGTCAATAGTACACATGAAAACCCGTCTTACTTGGCAACAAACAACAAATTAAATATAAATATACAAATAAAAAAGGGGAAACCAAAATACGATTGGTATGTTGGGTTCCTCGGTTCGTACTTTTGTCTTCTTCATCTACTTGTAATCGGCTTTAGTCTCCCGTTTGATTAATTAATGAAACAGTCCGATTGTGATTGATTAAAGAGGAGAAGTATGATTTTTTTTGCCGCCTTGTTAATTTAGTACCATTCATTCGTTAATAGTACACATGAAAATCCGGCTTAGTTTATTTGGTAAAAAATTTAAATATAAAAAAATAATAAAAATAAAAAGCGAAGCCAAAATGCCATCGAATATTACCTTTCATTTGTCACTAATACACATGAAAAAAACATAAATGTTTTTTTTGCTTGCGTACACATCAAAATGTTTGAAGACGGTGACGTACCTATAGTTTTGTGAAAATTGACGACGTACCTATCACATTCATTGATATTTGGTATCATGCATTTTTCTGTTAGCATGAGTCCTACAATCTTCTGCCTCCATTTAAGTTTCATGTAACGTTGTCGTTATGTTTCGTTATTAACCCCCTAAGTCCACTTCATTAGTGAAAATTAGCCCCAATTATTGCGATTTACGAGGTGGTGTTCATGCTCGATAACAAAGGTTGGCTCATCCCCCATGACCAATCCATGAAACTCGAGTGCTTCCTCCCCATCACCCTCAACTACAACACCTTCACTGCTCTCCAAATCTTATCCCTTTCCGTTCTGTTTTATCTGCTCACTCCAAATCCACCAACAAACCTCTCCTTTACAACCCAATTTTAATTTTTCCAACACATAACCAAAAAAATTCCACATTTCACCTGAAAACACAAAAAACAAAACAATGTATATCCGACCCATGAATCAAAACACATCCAAGATCCAATCTTTCATTAATTTTCCATCTTTACGTGTGATTTGATGATGAACTAAAGTTCTAATCACTTACATGATTCAAACTTTTGAAGATAACAGATCGCAGAGCAAAAGGTGAACAAAAGGAAAAAGTAGGCTTAGCCATGGATCACTTTGTGGAATATGTTGAACTGATTTAATGAGGTTATGTTAGGTGATTTAATTAGTAAATGAAGTAGACTTAGGGACTAATGACGAAACATAGCAGAAACTTAAAACAGAGGCAGACGATTGTGAAACGCATGATAACGGAAATGTATGACACCAATTATAAGTGAATGTGATAGGTACGTTGTTAATTTTCGTAAAATCATTGGTAGGTTGTCAATTTCAAAACTTTTAAAGCGTAAGTGAGCAAAAAAAACCCAAAACATAAATATAAAGATACAAATAAAAAGAAAATAAAAAAGGAGAAAGAAAGCAACAAAAGGCGATCCATTTTTCCAAAGATCGAAAATCCCGATTCCTCTTCTCCTTCCCACCAAACCAAACCCCTCCGATGCCTTAACTCCATTCCATATTCTTATGGGCAACAACCGCCGCAAACCCCCAAACCCTAACCCTAACCCTAATCCTAAATCGGACTGCGACCGCGCCCTCGCCGCCCTCCGCCGCGGCAACCCATCCAAGTCCCTCCGTCTCCTCAAGGACGCCCGCGTCCGCCACCCTTCCTCCCCTCTCCTCCTCCGCGCCCACGCCACTGTCCTCCTCCGTCTCGCCTCTCTCCTCGATGACCCCGCCTCCAAGCTCCGCCACCTCCGCTCCGCTCTCGACTCCTCCGCCCTCGCGCTGAGTCTCTCACCAAACTCCATCGAGCTATCCCTCTTCCACGCCAACCTGCTCTTCGACGTCGCGAATGATGGGAAATCCTACGAGTATGTCGTGTCCGAGTGCGAGAGGGGGTTGGGGATCGAGTCCCCGTCCGATCCGGCCGAGGACGCTCTGGCCGAGGAGATGTCCGAGTCGGGGTCGGGGAGTGTTGCCGACCGGATCGAGAAGGTGAGGGCGGAGTTGAGGGCGCTGGTTCAGAAGGCGAATATCGCGTCGATTTCGAGTTGGATGAAGAACTTGGGCGGTGCCGGCGGGGAGAATTTCAGGCTGATTCCGATGCATCGGGTTGCCGACGATCCCATGGAGGTGAGGTTGGTGCAGACCGCGAGACGCCCGAACGAGATTAAGAAGGCCACGAAGACGCCGGAGGAGAGACGGAAGGAGATCGAGGTTAGGGTTGCCGCCGCGAGGTTGATTCAGCAGCATCCCCCGGTTAAGGAGGAGGGTGAGTCCAATGGTGAGGGTGTTTCCGCGTCCGCGGCGGCAGTGTCGTCGAGGCGCAAACAGATGAATGTTAGGAAGACGTCGAACTCGTCCGAGAGGAATGATAGGGTGAGGAGTTATTGGAGTTCGATGAGTTGCGAGCAGAAAAGAAGGTTTCTCGAGATGAGTGTGAGGGATGTTAGGTCGCATTACGCTTCTTCGAAGGATGGGCTTGCTTTGGAACTGTTGTCGGAGGCTTTGGCTTTTGCAGAGGCGAATGGGAGTTGGAAGGTCTGGGTGTGTTGTAGGTGTCATGAGAAGTTTGTCGACGCCGAGTCGCATCTGCAACATGTGGAGCATGAGCATGTCGGGAACCTCACACCGAAGCTTCAGTCTGTGTTGCCCCAAGAGGTTGATGGGGAGTGGTTGGAAAAAATCATTAACGGCATCTGGAAGCCTATTGATTCCTTGGCTGCAGTGAAAATGCTCGAAGAGGAGCAGCTGAAGTGCCAGAATGTCGCTGATAATGATTCGGACGGTGGAAGTAAGGATAGGGACTCACTGTCTGATTATTGGAGCTCAAAAGACACTTCGGATTCCTCAGCTTCTCCGGATCTTCAGGATTCCATTTCTACGGCTGATGATTTGTCGAATGGGTTTCCTTCAGAAAGGAGAGAGAATGGTATTTCTGATTTCGGTTTAAGTGGGATTTGCGGGAATACCCGGATTTGGCCTTTGTCCGATGACTTGGAACGGTTTAAGCTTCTTGAAAGAATCCAAGGCATGTTTCAGTTGCTTGCGAAGAACAAATGCCTCTCAGCCAACCATCTTAACAAGGTGATACAGTTCACAATGGATGAGATACGTAACTTACCATCTGGGTCCCAGTTGGTGAAACTTGTAATCGACCATTCGCCTGAATGTATATCCTTTTTAGGTGCTCCACAACTGCAGAAAATCATCAAATTCCTGCGGGAGCTCTCCCATTCTTGTGGTCTTGGTAGGTATGTTGAAAGCAATAATAGCATGGTTGCGGATGTTCGTAATGCCAGTCAATTGGGTGAGTACCCAGAGAAGATTGTTCTCGATTGTGATTCCTCAAGCCTCATTTTGGATAGTCAGTTGTTTAGGAGCAAGCATGATGGTGATGATGCTGAGAACTTTGTTTCCAAAGATGACATAGATACTGATGCACTTGTGTCATGGCTATTTTCGGGGACTCCTACTGGGGAGCAGTTGCTAATCTGGAACTGCGCGAGGGCTGAAAAATCACAGCAGGGGATGGAAATCTTTTCGACGCTGGAGAAGGATTTCTATCAATTGCAGAACATGTGCGAGAGAAAATGTGAACATTTAAGCTATGAAGAGGCTTTGCATTCTGTGGAGAATTTTTGTCTAGAAGAGCTCAAGAGACGAGAGCAAGGTTCTTTGTTCATGGCTCAAAGTTATGATATCATCCTGAGAAAGAGACAAGAGGAGCTTGTTGAGAGAGAGAATGATCCCATGTTTAACGCTGGTCATTTTGAGTTGGATGCCATCTCCAATGTTCTGAAAGAGGCACAGCAATTTAATGCTACTCAGTTTGGTTATGATGATATATCTGGTGGTACACACCGACTATGTGACTTGGAATATGGCCAAGATGATGACTGGAGAATGCAGAATCTTTTGCATCAAGCAGATACCTGCATAGAAGTTGCCATTCAGAAACAAAAGGAACATATATCGGTTGAGGTCTGTGTTTAATGGTGTCTTAGTGTGCGAATAGTAATACAGAACTTACCCCTGATAGCATCTCTCTATTTCCAGATTAGCAAGATTGATGCGAAAATTATGCGGAACCTCACTGGGATAGAGCAACTGGAACGTAAACTTGGACCATCCTCGGCTTCTGATTACTGTGGAGTTATTGTGCCCCTTGTAAAGTCATTCATGCGGGTATGACTTACACTTGAGACTACTGAACTGTTATAATTTGGGAAAAATAAATAAATTACGATTTCTTTTTTGAAGTTTGGATGGTCATAAGGTTTGGACTTTTTAGTTATTATTATCTCTTCACAGGTCGTTGTTGATTTTACCGGATCTTTTGTTTATAGGCTCTCTTGGAGGAGTTAGTCGAAAAAGACGCCATGGAAAAATCTGAGGCAGCACGTGAAGCCTTTTTAGCAGAACTTGCAATGGATGCTAAGAAGAATAACAACAAAGGAGGGGATCATCCAAAACAGATGCAAGACAAAGCAAAGGATAAGAAAAAAAGCAAGGATCATAGAAAAGTCAAAGATTCAAAGGTAGATCCTTAGTAATTTCTTTTTCTCATAAAAGAATTATCACTTCTCTTAAGTCTTAACCTTTCTCTATTTTCTAATGCTACTTTCATTTTCAGGTTTTAAATGGCGAAGTGCGCTTTCATCAGGAAACTACAGAAGAATTGTATGTTTTCTGTCTATTATTTATTACTTTTTGTAGCAACTGCAAGAGTACTGCCAGTACATCGCCTCATGTATTAAGTTGTTTTTCATGGCAACACTATTATACCTCTGTTGGGTTGCTAAATGGCTAGGTTATTCTCTTACATGATATTATGTTGGAGCTTTTACATTATGAAGTTCAGATTCTTGATATTAAGTTTATTAACCATATGTCAAAAGAAGCTATGTGTTAGCTTTTCAGAACTTTAAAGTTTTGGTACATGAAAATGTCTAGGTTACCATGCAAATGCCTTTTAAAGTTTGATCGACTTAGTTCGAGATGCCACATATGAGCTATGACACTAGTAATAAAACATGTGAGCTATGACAAAATAATGGCAAATGAATGTTTCATACTGCATGACATTCAAAGGGAAAAAAAGAAAAATCAGAAATGGTAAAAAATACGATATGTACAATTTTCTTCTATTATGGGGGAATATATACTAATATACTATATATGTGCGCGTTTGCGGAGAGGGGTTATTTCATCCGCACCTCGCTCCCCACCTTTGGCCCACGCTGTTAGGAATTTGTCACTTTGTCATGAAATGTTTAATTGTTGGTTGCAACTGCATACGAATTGCCATCTCAATGTTCTTTTTCCAAATAAAACTGGCTGTGGCTCAATAGTAACTGTTGAATTGGAGTGTTTACTTGTATGAGATTGTGACGTAAGCAACCGTATAACTGTATAAGCTACGGATGCTCTTTAATTATTGAGAATAAGATAAATTTTTAGTGTGGTCTTTTTTTCGATCAGTAAAAAGGGTAAAAAGAAGATATCACTTAACCATACCATGCCTGAGCCTTCATCGCTTTATGGGGGGAATTTATAGAGAAAATTTGCAATGACATTGTCTTACTATTTATATCGCATTTTCCTTTACACATATGTGCATCACTTTTATATGGTCTCCGAAATGGTTCACGTGAGATAATTGGTTTTCTTATCTAGCTCCATCGGATCTCTTGGTGCAACTGATGTTGATTCTCTGGAATCTAAGTCTGTACCAAGTGATAATTATTTGAAACAACAAGAGGAAGAGCTTAGAAGAAAAATTGAGCTTGAGGCGGAGGAAAGAAAGCTTGAAGAAACTTTAGAGTATCAGAGACGGATAGAAGATGAAGCCAAGAAAAGGCACCTTGAAGAGCAAATTAAGAAGGCTAATGGAGTTCTTGCTGAAAATACATTACAGCGAGCAACTGTAAACTCAGACGCCACTTTAAGAGATTCCAAGCATGAATCAGATGATTATGATGAGATTGTCTTGCTAGAGAATGGTTCTGCAGCTTCTGTAAAAGGAATAGATGGTAGTGATGTTCACTCATCTAAAGCTGTCTTATCTGTAACTCTTCAAAGAACCATGCACGAGTCTGCTTATAGGCAAGAAAAACAAGGCATTCTGCTTAGCAAAGGTCCACAGAGGGTAAATGTTAAGCACCAAGAGAAGCAAATGGAGGCACATAGTGAGACAGGTGCAACTTTTGATCAGAATATTGGGGTGGCAAACAATTCAGAAGGTTCTTGTACAAGTAAGACTAATGGAACTCTGATACCTGAGACAAATCCCACATTTAATGTTTCCCATAAGTCAAGGAAAAATGGGCGGTCTCATCCAAAAAACAAGCGAGGTTAGTATTTTCTGATAGGAGTAGAAATGTTTTTTTTTCTTAACTGCATGTTATATTTCCTCACTCAAATTTAGCATTTCTGCTTTCGAACTTTGTCATTTTCTAATGGTAGGATGGTGCTCCTCTTGTTTCATGTTAGTATCTAATAAATGTGTCTTATGTGGTCAGTCGAAGGATTTCCAGACAGAAATACACCTCATGATGCAAGGCATAATCAATTAAGTAGCAGCACTAAATCAACTGATGGGGCACCTCTAGTCTTGACCGAGAAAGTAAACAACATTTCTATGCAACCTCCGAGTGAGTTTCATGTCAAGGAGCATCCTCTGAAAATGATTGTGGAAAATCATGGTGAGGAAGGACGCCATAACAAGAAATTGTCTGCCTTTTAGTCTGAACACTTGAAAATGTGATGTTTGTTTATTTATTTATTATTTTCTTCCGGTGTAAGTTTTTTGCCCTCCTTTGATGCCCCACTTATACTCAAAACTACATGCAGGTAGCATAGAAGGATCGGATCAGAAAGTTGGGAAGGATAAAAGAAAAGCTGAACCTGTTAAGATTAAAATGGAGACGTGCAGTGGTAATGGTTTCTCAAGTTACCAACCATTGTATATTTGTAAATTTTTATGCTTAAACTTATTGCCTTTCTTGTGATATAAATTTTATGCTTATGGTTCCTTTGATCTTCAATAATTAATTTTTTCGCCATTGTGCCATAATTATTTCTCATTGTTGTTATTTTTAAATGAGTTCCTTTATTGCAAGAACTTGGAAATGCATTGAATCATCGAGGAAAGAAAGCAATTTACATAGCTATCAATGAATTTATTCTAGGATTAGTTGCTGTAAAATATTGAGTTGTTAATTATTTGTGTTGATCGTGAACAATGTTGACCTAGATATAGAAGTCCCCAAAGGTGGAATTCTTATATTCTTTCTCTCTCATTATATTGTTTTGTAGTCTGTACTCAAGATCATTAACTTCATAGTTTCATCCCTTAAAAATGATATGGATGTTCATCTTTAAGTTGTCGTGTGCACACAATTTTGACTACATACAAATACTAATATAAACAAAACTATAATTTTTGCGGATATGTATATTAACCTGCATAAGAAATTTGTTGGTTTTTCCCCGAAAATGTATTAAGAGTAGGTATTGAACATTGTCCTTTGGAGCTTGTACTTTTAAGTTATAGTTACATCTTACGTGTGTTGCATTTTTAGGTTGACATTTTAAATATACAATCAGCATCAAAGTTACCAACCGAGCTCTGTTTTTAAAAATTGAAGTACCGGTAGACATTATGTAAATACCTATAACCGTCCAATATACATTTTCTTTGCACTCCTACTTTTGTTGCATCATTGTCTTCTTATGCACACTATTACTTAAAAATTTGATTTCATTCACTGTTACACGTTAAGCATGGGTTTAGTTTATGCCTGTGGGGAAGCATTATGTTTAAATGGCTCAACCAACTACTTAATCTTGTCTTTAATTCGGGTAATCAGCAGAATACAATAACAGTGAACTATTCATTTATTTTAGTAGTTGCACTTTTTCTATTGTATTAGGAGCGAAATTGAAGTATCATTTGTGCCAGACACTGTATCCGTGTTATGTTTTGACATGATATTCAACAACACTTTTGCCACATTAAATCAAATAGTTAACTTTGCATGAAATAGATTTCGGTGAAGCTAGCTAGTAATTGCCCAAAGGTAATCAATTTTTTTGAATAACATTCAAAACATTAGCTTTTAACCTTGATATCGCTAGTGCATCCTACAGTTAATTGACAACATGATCTTGAACACTTTTTAAAATGTATCCGAAAATGATAATAAATTAATAATGTGATTAATTGGAACGACCCTAATACTATTATTTAATTTGCACTTTTTATTTTACACAAATGCCAAGGTACACTAATGAGTTGTTTTAACGGTGGTGATGTACTAATGTAGGTTATATGTGTGTTTTTCTCTCTATAATTTTTGTCAGGACCATATCGTACATTGAACGAATCCGCAACAACCATCTATTCCTTATAACTAATTAAGAAATGAAGACTACATTCACTACCATCTTGTTTTGTTGACTGGCTCTGAGAGGGTTGTATCTTGACTACTTCAGATTCCAAAAAACAATCTTGTTGCCTCCACTAACATAATATTTGAATATGCTTTCTTCTTGCTCAATTTGATTTTGGTTATCCGTGACTAGCAGAGAATGGGGCAAAGACATTGAGAGAGTTACACGCCGAGGAGGATGATGAGGAGAGGTTTCAGGCTGATCTTAAAAAAGCTGTTCGGCAAAGTCTTGGTTAGATAAGTTTTTGGCGTTCATGTATCATATTCTCCTTTCATTTTTGTAACTAGACTAGTTGTTTGGTTCTTTCTTTCTGCTAAAAAATGATTTTTGCAATTTTATAAATGGCCGTAATCAGAATCCTAGTGATATTTGTTTGCTAAAATCTACAAGCAGTACTATTAATATATTTGGATGTTCTTATTTATGCATTTTTCCTTTTGAGGAAGAACAATTATTCTATAATCTATATGTCATGGTACCCTAACCTTGTCAATAGTGTTTACAATTATAGTATTAATCTTGTCTTAGACTCTTCTATTTTCAAATTTTCATCAAATTAAGTGATGCACCATGCAACTTTCTGTATGCTTTTGACTAGAGTTGTAATCTTAAAGTTCATAAAGTCAGTCTCTGATTGGAATTTTTGCTAGGATTTTGCAACTCTATGTAGCATTGTAGCAAACCCACATCTGGGCATTTTGCATAGAATTGCCATTTCTATGCAAGGATTAGAGCATTTTCCGTTTTAATGGTGATATTTAATAGATAATCTTCTCTGTGTTTGACATGTTCTGTGGGAAGCTTAATTGCTAGTACAGATGCACTGTGTGTTCCTTCCCAACGTAACCAATTATTTTGCTTTCTAGACACCTACGAGGTACAAAAGAACCTCCCTCCTGCAACTACAAGGTTGTTGACGAAAATATCTCCACCTGATGCTCACATGGTTTTAACTGCCAAAACAGCAGATAATGTTGTGGATGAACAGGATGTCTTTGGTATGGGCTTGAAAAATGAAGTTGGCGAGTACAATTGTTTTCTAAATGTGATCATTCAGGTCAGCACCTGCAAAATAATCCACAATTTTTTTTTGTTCTTTTGACTTCTACCAAATTTACCTTCTCTCTCTGATTTTCGACATTTCTTTTTCTTCTGCAAACACAGTCCTTGTGGCATTTGAGGCAGTTTCGCAATGAGTTCATGAGATTATCTCCAATGCACATGCATGTTGGAAATCCTTGTGTTGTATGTGCATTATATGAAATATTTATGACTCTCAGTGTGGCATCGTCTGGCAAACTAAAGGAACCTATTGCTCCCACTGGTCTTCGTTCTGCATTGAGCAATTTGTATCCTGATAGCAATTTCTTCCAAGAGGTATTTCTATTTCATCTCTCTAGTTGAGTTGAACGTTTTGATTATAGGGGCTCTTTGTCCTGTGGTATTGTAACTTGTGCAATTCTTTTTAAAACACGGAAGCCAGTTGGAAATGGTGGAATTCAAAGGATCGCATAATTATCTCATTCTTTGCGTGGATTACTTGAACACCCAAACTATCTGATCTGGAGAAAATCAACATTTTAATGTGCGGCCTGAGGGCTGGGGTCGCATATGCGACCCCTGCTCAGTCACACCCATCATGGTGCGACCGCATAAGGTTGGTGGAGGGATCTTTGAAGGAAAAAAAAGAGAGGGCGCACAGGGTCGGTGGAGGGAGCTTTGAAGAAATGAAAAAAATGAGAGGGGAAGACGAGGAAGAAGGAAGGTGCTGTGACGGACCGTGGGGGACAGCTGTTTACCTGTCTCCCGATTTTTTAATTATTTTTTTGATTTTTTTCGAAAAAATAAATAAAAGTACAGTTGTGCAGGCAACCGCACATGCGACCCTGGGACACCCAGCCGCACAGGGCCGCATATGCAAAGTCAAAACATTGGAGAAAATGATTGTGCCCTTGAAGTGTCTTTAGCTCATATTTAGCCCTAATCGTTTTGAGTGGGGAATGTAGAATGGTAAAACTATCGTGATCATGCAGGACTTCCTCGGTCTGGAATATAGGCCAACCTTAAAATACACATGGCATGTTTATTAGGCTACTGTAACTGTTACTTCTAGCCTCTTTGAAATTTTAGGCTGATTCTAGATGTTCAATTTGTAATTTTCAAAGAAATATGAAATCATAAGATTGTCGAAGATATATACATGTGGTGATTCTTTTTTTTTTTTTTGGATAAGCCTGTCATTTTATGGTGGTCAATATGCCCTATTGATGTTCATATGCTTATTCACGAGTCTGAAATCATAAAATAGCGATAATGGCTACACAAAGTTATACTTGTACTCCCGCGAGTCATAATTTCATACCAAAATGATTTGGCACCTGCTTAAAGTGTTTCATGTCCCGAGTCACATGGAGTTGAAATTCCTATTTGCTCACTAATGATTTTTCTGTAGAACTCTGTAATCAGAGCAGCAGAATTATAGTTCGACCAATGATCTGCAAATCTTGTCCTTTAACCGTCTAATTTTTTTAAATTGGTTCCTTTAAGAATCATATTTCCTACTCACAATGAACTGATTAAGACTTCGAGTTTAGTGTTGGCAAGTTATAATGCTGCATTCAAAACACACCTAGCGTCTTTTTACATCTAAGCTGACAATAAACTACTATGCAGGCTCAGATGAATGATGCATCCGAGGTATTAGCAGTTATATTTGATTGCTTGCATCGGTCGTTTACATCTTCACGGGATTGTGAGACCGGATCAGATGAAAGCAATTCAATAGGTTCCTGGGACTGTAAAAACACCACTTGTTTAGCACACTCGCTTTTTGGAATGAACATATATGAACAAATGAACTGTTACAGCTGTGGCCTTGAATCTAGGCATTTGAAGTACACAACATTTTTCCACAATATCAATGCTAATGCATTGCGTACAACAAAGGTATGGTAGGCCCTTTCTTATAATTTTTATTTCCTTGATATCTGTCCTTTTGCATGTCGGCCTTACAAATTTAGAGAACTCTTATGTGTAAGGATAGATAACAGATATCAATACAGATTAGGAATTTAGGATGATGTTTTGCTGACTTTTATTTCTGAGTTTGCATCCAGTCGTACAAATGACGGTTGGATATAGATTGACCCAATAGTGACCTTTCACCAACATTGATTTTGAATATGCATCCCAGAGTTTTAAAAGCTTGGAAACAAGTCCAACAAAGATGTTCACAGAGTCACAATTTTCGACTGGTTGTCAGTCTGTCACAACCTTCATGTCATGTAGCTAATAGTTGAAACAGATTGACCCGATAGTGAGGTCATTTTAGTATGTTTTTTCATATTATTCTGTCCGTGTAGCTGTAACTACATTCAATAATTTTTCATGTTTTTCAACAAGACAATGTTATAAAGAGGAAACGTAATGCGGCTTCTTCAAATTAGCAATGGAAACTAATCTAGATATCCTTTCCTTTCGGTCTGGCCTCCATGACATGCCATAGTCCAACCAACCAGTGTTGACTTCTGGAATTTGTTGTCTGTTGTCCAAAAAACTCTTATTTCTCGGAAATATAATCAACATATAGCAACGAAAAATATCTAATTCCCAAGACAAATCGATAAAAAATGTCCAAGACAAAACATCAAAAATGATATTTGTCTCACAAGAGTCCCAATTCAAGGTGTCTGAAGGGTTGCCTGCCGTCGAAGAAGTGTCCGGAGGAGCCGTTGGCACTAAAATTAAGATCTTCAGAATCATCCAAAGTTAGTGGCAGTTGTCTAAGCCCTGGTTTGTAGTTTGAGATGTGGGGTAGGGTGTGGTTTTTCCCCGTTATGCATGGGTTATTGAATCTTTATTTAGATATACTGAACTGATTATCCGAAAATTGTTTTAAGGGACTAGGCAGTCTCTTTCTTATCAGCTTTTAACCGACTAAGATCTAGTTGGCTGACTTAAATCATTGCATTGACCAGAATCACCAGATTGATTTGATGCTTAATTAACTATCCTTGCTCTCAATATATATATATTTTTCTTTCTGTAGATTACTTCAGCAGATAGTTCGTTTGATGAGCTCCTGAAGTTTGTGGAGATGAATCATCAACTAGCTTGTGATATTGATGCTGGCGGTTGTGGCAAACCAAACTACATCCATCACATCCTGTCAACTCCACCGCATGTTTTCACGACCGGTATGTAAGCCTCCCTTGTCGGTGCAACAGCTTGATCTTGAATTCAATAAAAGTTCATTTCCTGTCAAATGCTAATTTGGTTTTCATTTTGTATTTCCAGTTTTGGGTTGGCAAAATACATGTGAAAGTGCACACGACATTTCAGCAACATTGTCTGCTATAACTACTCAGCTGGATATTGGTGTCCTCTACCGTGGCTTAGATCCGGGGAACAAATATTTATTGATTTCTGTGGTATGTTTTGATGAGCCTTTTGCCTGTGATCTTGATGATATTGAATGTTACCTTTTCAATTCCTGTAATATATAATTTTTGCAATTCTCTGATCTTGTTAAAGAAATTTTAGATTCTTGTAATGGCAGATGATATCTTTAATGATTTCTCTGCCTTTGGGTTATCTTAGATTGAACAGGCAAACAGTCTCATTATCTTGTTCTAAATGATCATGCAGGTTTGCTACTATGGACAGCATTATCACTGCTTCTCGTACAATCATGAGCACGGGCAGTGGTTCTTGTATGATGACAAAACAGTTAAGGTAGTTGGGACATACATGCAACCCTCCGTCTTGCTTTTAGAATAACATTTCCTTGTTACAAAATTTGAGTTTCTTGCAGGTTGTTGGTGGGTGGGATGATGTGCTTTCAGTGTGTGAAAGAGGGCATTTACAACCCCAAGTCCTTTTCTTTGAAGCAGTTAACTAATTCTTTGTGGATGGAACGACTTTTTGTTTCCTGAGTTCCAGCACTTGCTATTAAAAGATCCTATCCTCCTTTGGCCCAAAGTGCATTTCAACACTTGGTTCTCCGTGCCATATTGCCATTGTGCAGTGGTATTAGTTGATGTCTAAGAGCTTGAATTTTCCGTGAACAGTGTTGCAAACTGAAGAGAGGATGCATCCAGCAGCAGTTCCGAGATTGCAGACCATTTTTCAGGCTGTGCTGGACCTTGTGGCAGACAAGTATTGTTTTGTTGGAGGCAGCATCAGTGAGATAAAATCATAGGTATCTTATAGCAATATTGATATCTCTATCTGGACAATCATAGCTTGCGTTCTTCAATAAGGTCAAATGGATGTGATTTTGAAAGTAAATTGTTCAGAAGCTCGTAGTTCACCATCCTGGATGTCCATTTTTTTTGTTCAACATGTAATGGGATAGGCCACTTTCAGGTAATCACGCCAGAAGCTGATGCAAAGGGTATCAGTGAGCTTGTTGGTTTTTATCAGTTCATTTGATTCATTATCGAGCAGTGCGCCTGCCAATGGTACTCATGATCATGTTGAATGTAGTCTAAATCATTTCTTAGTACAGATACAGTGCTGACTCTGGATTGTTTTGGTGTACTAGGAACTAAGGTTTGAGGGAGTATTTTGTTCTAGGGTGATGCATATCAATGTCAAAGTCTCACAGATGTTGACAAATTTAACAATCCAGTTTTGATTCGAAAAATGAAATTGAATCCGGCGGTTTGAGAATATTCAATGATTCTTAATACACTAATAATGATAAACAAAGCCACTCAGTTGTGGTCACTGGCTACTTTGTTCTTTTCATGTGGCTGTAGGTGGCGTGAAATTCGGTAATGAGTAAACTTGTCTCTTGCCAGTTACAGGACTTTTTTCTGGCATTAGGTTGGTACAGGGAGCTATTTTATCAACTACATAGCTGAATAATTGACGTTGATGTTCTGTTGTGGTGGTGATACTATACTTTTCAGACAGCAAAAGGCCAGGGTTTGGCTGTTGAAATTGAAAATTTTAATCATGATCTCAATTTTTGGATTGATTCTGTACAAACGAGATTTTTGTATTAAATTAGATGTCCACCTCGTGCATGTTTTGTGCGTTGAATTCTGAGGAACAAATCCTTCCATTGAATATGATTGTGCAGGTTACGTTGCCGTTCCCCTTAAGATGGGTATGTAAATCCATGCTTTAAATACATTGTGAATGTTCTTGCATGAAGAGATTGAGCTTTTGGACGTTGTGAGTGATGAACTAAGTTGGCCGACCGTAATGCACTATGATAGCAAAATATTAGCTGAAGGCAAAGAAAATATTGATTAATTAGGTAAAGGAAAAAATGGCCTCTTATATGACATTCTTATGGTGTGGGTTGAGATAAATTTTAGCATAAATAATGGTCCGGCAAAAGGTTTCTGTTATGCGGTTTGCGATTGAGATATTGCTTGTCATCCATCGTAGAGTCCAAACATAACTTCCCAACGGTACAGTGAGTGGACATGCTTATGTTATTGTGAGCGCAGGAACTAATTGTAGAACGCGCATACCAGGTATAAACCTCTTGCGAACAAGGAAATAAAAATATTAAAACAGAATGTCACGTGTTAATTTTGTTTTTTGACAACTGAATGTCATGTTAAATTGCTATGTTATCCTCCACGTGATGGGGTTAACATGATCTTGAAAAGGGAAGTAGAATTTTAATTCTTCTTCCAATGTAGGATACGCTGGTAGTATGAATGTAAAAGACTTAACATCAAAATAAATTTCAAAAGTATTTAGGAAACTACTATTCGTCGCCGGAAAACTACTTAAATCGCCCAAAAATTACCTTTTTGCCCTTAACAAATCAATTAATACACATTTCGTCCCGTGTCTTTAAACAAAGTATTTGACTCAGTTTTACTCACATTCCTAGTACCAACACCACGAAAATGTCTGACGAAACACCTGGATCCGGCGACGTAATGGAGGCGGATTTTTTTTTTCCGACTCGGGCGTCTGGCTAAGACGCCTCCACCTAGGTGGAGGCGTCTGGATGCGACGCCTACACCATGGTGGAGGCGTCTTAGCCAAACGCCTCCACGTTGGTGGAGGCGTGTTAGCCAGACGCCCGTATTTTTTTAATAATAAAAAATTAAAAATAAAATATAAATAAATTCTTAAATTTATACGATGTGTTATCTCAAATTATTTGAGGTTCTGTTGCAAGTTTTTCGGTGGTAACGGGGTCAAATTACAATGAGTTTTTTTGCAAGTGATTAATATTCAAAAAATTTAAGATCCAAAATCCCCGGTGGTAAAACTTCCCGACTTACAAATACCACATCGACAGGTCGTTCGGGGGTCTCGCTCCCCGGTGAGCGAGCGGCATTTCACCTCGCCGGTGAGGTGGCGGGGGTGGCAATGGGGCAGCGACCCCTGGAAATTTTTTGGATTTTGAAATTGTTGGATCTAGAATTTTTTTAATGTTGATCACTTGCAAAATCTCGTTGTAAGGTGAGATGTCGGACGATCGACCGTTTGCTTCTCGGTCTACCGAACATGTTCCATGCGGATCACCGAGTTTTCATCGGTCCACCGTGATCGTAAAGACAGTAAGTTTTTGATCTTCCTAGAATCATTGGGTCGGTTTACCGAATGGGTATCGGTCATCCGAATATAGTAATTATTAACTTATTAATTAATTAATTTAGCAATTATCTAAATTTATAATCAATTATCTTTTTAATAAAAATATATAAAAATAATAAAAAATTGCGGGCGTCTGACGGAGCCACCCAGCCTAGGATAGGGGTGTCTGGCTAAGACGCCTCCCCCATGGGGGAGGCGTCTTAGCCAGACGCCCGTCCCATGGGAGGGGCGTCTGGGTAAAACGTCTTCCTCTAGGGGGAGGCGTCTTACCCAGACGCCCCTCTCCTACGCTGGGCGGCTCCGTTAGACGCCCGCAATTTTTTATTATTTATTATTATTATTTTATTAAAAAGATTTTGAATATTTTACCAGATTCGAGTGCACCGGGGCGCCCGTTGGCTCATTACTGACCTCCAAAACATTACTTTTTATGATTATAAGAGGAAGATGAAGAGAGATGTGTAATAGAAGGGTAAAATGTCACGTTATAGCAGTAGAAATGAGAGAAGGGCAAATTGGTAATCTGTTGGGGCGATTTAAGTAGTTTTAGGACGACAATAACAATTCAGAGTATTTATCTTCCCAAGAACTGACTTTTAAGATTGACCTTTCCGTAATAAGCTCAGTGACTTTTAAGATTTGTCTTTCAGCTTTTTATGAATTTCTTTTCTTTTTTTTTAGCAAATAAAGCTGGGCTTAGCCCATGTATGTATTGAAAGGGAACTCAGTCTTAACAAGTCGAGGAAACACTACATAACCTGTCAAATGCAAAACCCATATATATCAAAAACATAAAGCATATAGGGAAGCAAAAAGCCGAAAAACGACTACCTACAAGGCTAAAACCTAGACAATAAATCTACAAATACATTTCCTCCTCACTCTCCAATGTGTTTTGGATTGCGAATATGTTAGAACACCTATTAGATGATTGGAATAACAGATGTTTATGTCATTGGTCGATCTAAATCTGAAATATCGGTTGAAAAACTAAATTTCAACCGAAGCACAAGAGTATTACCATAAATTATAATGTGACAGTAATGATTCATGAAGTTACCTAAAAGATATCTTCACCAACAGTATAATACACTTATGTGCATATGTTTTTACCCATGATTATTCCAATCCATAAAGCTGCAATATGTTTTTCCCATCATCTGCATGCACCATCATGCCAACAAAGACTGCAATTTCTGCAAATTATCAGCTAATTGTGGCTGTCAGATTTTGAAGACAGAAACAAAAAAAAATACCATGCCTGTCTGCCATGACAAATTCACAACTCAACAAACACTAAAGATTCACCACTTTCTGCAACATAAACATACAGCTCACAAGAAGTTGGATAAAATATTCTAAACTTCCTTTGCTTTCTATTCTTGCTTTTGACATGTACAGGAAATTTAAAATAGCTTCATCCCCATCACGAACACACAGCAAAAAGAATGGAAGAAGAAAACAGACAACCAATGAATGAATATAATGGGAACAAAACACCTAATAAATTAGAGACCCTCTGACTAAAACACTAGAAGGAAATAAATTAAGAATTTGGGTGGTTAGATGGGTGTCATCTCATGTTGCAGCACTGAGATTTTCCAAGTTGTAGCTTATTCCACATGCAGAGCATCTGCCGTGGGGATTGGTAGTGGGCCGTGTAGTAGCCGTCGAAACAGCCATACTGGCAGAACCTGAGGTCGTGGACGTACTCGACCGGTCTTGTTTCGTTGAATTGCTCTATCCACATTCCCATGCTCACGTCTTCCATCTTGAATAGCTGCATTTGAAGTATAACCAGGATGTCAGAACAATATTTCTACAAATTACGTTTACGAATATCATCTCTGTAACAAAGATACTCTTTTTAGTGATTCAGTGTCACATCTATGAATATTATTTCAAAGTTTGAACTTAGAAAAGAAGCATTTGTATCTATAATCATTGTTCTTCTAGGTTTAGAAATTATATTCAAATTCGATAAAACAGAAGAAACAAAAGAGAATATTCAGGAAGGAACAAGTTCCATAACGCATTCTAATATCATATTCTAAATAATGGATTGAGGATAAGTAAGAATGATCCTATAGGCACACATAACGATTTTGATACTTAATAGAGACCATCACCCATTTAGCAAGCCTTATCTTTTTCTAATGGATTAGAATTTCATGGAACTTACCCGTAATTTGTACTTTTCAAACTCTGATGTGATGAATTGTGCAATATCGGACGATATGACATATCCAGGACCATTAGCATATGGCGGATACTCTGATTCAGGCCATTCCTAGAATAAAACGAAAGTAAATCAGCATTTGATAGAGTAAAATAGAAAAAAGGACATAATCACTGATATAGACTTGGACAATTAGAAACGAAATAAGTAACAAGTAGGACGAGGTAGTTGTGTAATTAACTAATTATACATAAGGGACAAGCAATAAATTGAAACTGTATAATAACAAGGTATTATATTGAAATGGTAAAGTACATACCTCATACGTTACAGCCCATTTTCCATCCCTCAAAGGCTTGTGGTAGTAATTAATGTTCCCTACATAAAGACTTTTCCCAGAAGCTACTTTCTTCACTTGCCTCATGACTGCACCTACACTAACAAATGTGTCGTCATCACACTTCATGATATACTTGGCTGCAGCAACACGAGCCTGCACCATGAAGCAATAAGGATGATTGAGGACAAGTTGACAGCATAAATAGGCGTAAGATAGAAATGTATTTTTTAAGCTTACCCCATACTCGCAAATAGCTACAGTCTTCAAAACAACAAGATCATAGTTGTCCATGAATGGCACTATAACAATGTCTCCAAAGAACTCCGCCTCTTTCTTTAGTTCCGCATTTATCTCCTTTCTTCCATGCTAAACAAGAAAGAGAAATTAATGGTAACTGAAGTTGGTATTTTAAGTGGTAAAGTTTACAAGTAAGACTCTTGAAGATGAATAATCACCATTGCGACGAAAAATCTTGCTACTATACGTTGAGACTTGGCTATTGACTGCATCCACGATTTTCGTACGGCCATTCGCTCTGCGAAGTGGTTTCCAGCTGAAAGAATGCCAATGAATAACTCAATGGACCCATCAGGAAGTGGTGAGACTTGCCATTGGCTTGACATCTCAAGATGTTTCTGAGGGGAAAAACTAGGATGAGTTATTGGCAAAGATCCCGCAAAGATGGATTGAACATCAATATCACCATTTAAAGTCAGTCCGGTTGCATCCTCAAGCACGAATCCCTGTTTGTTTAAAGGAAGATAAGCTTAATGTGTACACCTCACAGTAGAAAATGAACGTGAAAATAAATTCTAAGATCATAACTGACCGTACGATAAGGAAACGAAGTGATATGTCTTCCATCAACATTAATATGGTAACCTTCTAGACCAGCACTAATTGTGAGGACAAACAATCTATCTTCGATAAATGGGTAAGGCCACTCAACAGAAACCTTCTTTGCTCGACCAATCAGACGTCGCAACCACCATAATGTCTTAGACTCCTCTGACCGGTCGTCATCATCACGGATCCATTTTTCGCACTTCGGAAATTTATCAACTGCACATACAAAAATCAGTCGCTTTTAAGTTTTAACCGAATTCAAAATCATATTCAACGAAGCCCAAGATGACCTTAAAACCCCAATTCCAACAATGTTACTTGTTCAAAAAACAAAGTTGAGCACAAACATTTCGAAAAGGGATATATTTTGATTTTTTGGGTAACCTGCCAGTTTCACAGAACACCCTTTTCATTATCACACAAAACCTAACACATACCAAGCAACTTAAAAACCACAAGAGCAAATAAAAGCAACTGTGACATGTTTTGAAAATTTTAGGTTTCTGTATCGAACCAGACATTGTTGGAAACTTTTCTTTTCAGAATACTTTTCTTATTGGTATTTCTTACCAGACATTGTTGGAAACAAACAATTACCACCTAAATCTCACTAAACTATACATTTTCTTATTATCAAAGATGTAAAGGCATACATTTCATACAGAGGATTTTTTTTTTCACACGAAGGTTTCAAAACTACCATAATTCCAGTCAAACCCACCTTCAAGTGGGTTCTTACTCTAGAAAACGCATTCAGATCAACATAACTTCACTTCAACTAAATTTCAAAATTGGCAATTTAACACCAACTAAATGTCCAAAACTATTCCACCATTTATCTTAACAACGTGCACTGCATTGCATTGCATCAAAACCAAAAGAATAGAAGAAGAAAAGCAATCACTAGAACTAAGTTTAAAAAATTAGCAATTCAACACCAACTAAACTACCAAAACTAATATACCATTTCCCCCAAACAACACACATTCCATAACTATATATATATATATATATATATATTTGCATTGCATTGCATCAAAACCAAACCAAAACACAATCAATGAAATCAATCATACCAGTCTCTTCATCGGCCCTGGACTTCCAGCCGTCACACCTCTGCGGCGCACTCCACTGCATCCGATAACAAGTATTCATCTCAATAACACTCCTCCCACTCCAATCCCCTTTCAACCTAGGGTTAAAATGAAAAATCCTTGGCGGATCCTCTCCGTCCACCGCCCTAACTCCCCTCAACTCCACCATGAACTGTGAAACCATAACCCCCTTCTCCCCATCCTTCCTCAACCTGATCTTCGGGTCGTACTCCGCCTTCGCCTTCCCGGCCTTCGCCACCACCGTCACATAAGATCCCAAACTCAACCCGCAGGGAAGGTCCAGAACCTTCCCTTTCTCGAACCCCACAGACTCGATCGAGTGGGGACACGTTTCGTTGGACATTCTAAACGAATTTCGGTTTCCATTTTCTTCTTCTTCTTCTCCGATCTGGAGGAGATCGGAGAAGGCCTTTTCGCCCGATCGAAAGGCTTCCGAGGCGGATCTGTGGAGATCCGAGAAGGAGTCGGAGACGGGGATGGAGTTGAAGGATAAGGAGGAGAGTTGGAGGGGGATCCGGTAGGGTTCCGGCGAGGTCGGGGGGATGGGAACGGAGGGATGGGTGGAAGGCGAGGAGGAGAGGAGGGATGGGGGCGGGTCGAGGAGAAAGGGGAGGACGTAGACGACGGAGAGGTATAGGAAGGCGAGGAGGAGGAATCCGGCGAGAACGGAGGTTGTTCTCGCCTTCTTCATCGCCGGAGGGGAAGAGGTTACCGGCGAGGGACCGAGGTGGGAATAGGGGAAAGAGAAAGGGTTTTTTTTATAAGTTTTTCAAAAAGTTTCTTCTTCTTTTTCGTCCCAACGGGTGGGGGTGACCGTTTGTTTTGGATACCGCGGCTTGTGGGTCCCACTTGATTATGTTTTTTTTACATTTTTTTTTAATTTCCATAATTCCAATGTCTGACCATCAGCGTCACGGTACTTAAGATATAATAAAAATGTTTACCATTAATTAAGATATAATAAAAATACATTTATGCAAAATGAAATGACATTGAAAATATTTTGTGTTTCTTAACCAAATCCCATAGTGTAGTTCATGATGTTTAAGTTTGAGCAGTAGTAGTTCAAGTTAATTTAAGATTAAAGATTTACCTTCCAGTATAAAAGTGTTCACATTAGATGCGTTGATTTCTAACCATGATATTAATAACTTTTTATCAAAATATATCAATAACTACGATTTAAATAAGATTCCATATGAATTTTTGTACAAAAAATCCATGTGATTGTACATCACCTGTTTGTTGAGTTTATAATGTATTTAAAAAAAAATTATGTTTCCCAAGAAAGACACAACCATAGGAATATTTTTTTCTCACAAAAAACGACACAAGACTGATTGGTAGGGTAGGCCTCTATACACATGAACGCTAAAGTGATTTAAAAAATCTTAATAATTGTAATAATCCACCAAAACTTGATCTAATTAATGTACGTACTGCGAGAAATTTAGCATACATTGTCTGAAAAATTTGTATCTTATATGACAATAGGTTGATGCGAATCTACATTGATGACTCGAAAAATGTTAGATTATTCTCCAATTTAAAAGTGCGAAAGATTGTGAAGATTGATGGTCGGCCGAAGTAGTAAGCAAACCCACCTCAACTAAATTACATTAAAAAAAAAGTTTGGTGAGAATACCAAAATATACAGTAATTTAAGTATTCTGAAAAACATTTTAGAATGCAATTGCGTACCCAACATATGATTATTGTTTGGTGACAATTGCAAAGCTGGTGACAGAATGGAAGTGATGATAATCAGCGAAGCTTAGGTGTCCTACTTTGCACATTATTTTTGTATTCTATGTCATAATCCAATATTATATTTTTCGAATTGGTGAATTATACTTGATTAAGCATTCCACGCAACCTGGATTTTGACTTTTGATGTTAACCGGAGTTAGCGGTTTGATTTCCTTTTCAAAAAACTAAGCTATCTATTGTATTTAGCAAATATTTCTTCAAAAAAAAAACTTACAAACTTACTGATCAATTGTATTACAAACCTACTAAATTGTATTACGACCAATTGACTTCTACTTACTTCTAGAAGAGATGTGGCGTGTGAAATTAAAAACTATTCCATACTATAATATGAAAAAATCAAGAACAATAGAAAAGTAAAAGTATTATAGCGCCGTGACACTGACGTTTATTTTTCTATAGAGGTGGTCAATAATATACATAAATCAAGCGAAAGCCATAAACCTCAGCTTCATCCAAACCGAAAGGGTTTGGTACCTAAACAGTTCAAAACTTCTGGATTCCTAAGGTTTACGGCGTAATTTATTTAAATTTATTATTGATTTTTGGCTTATATTATTATACACAATGTATTTTCCAGATGTAGACTTATTTTCCTTCAGATGCAATTAAAATTTAAGTGGATTGTGGGTCTCATTATCCCATATATACCTTATTCCCGTGGAATCTGGAATTATGGGTAACAGACCTGCTAAGAAAAACAAAAGATAAGAAAAGGAAACCTGCTACAGCAAACAAGAGTGAAACAATTATGGGGGGGGGGGGGGGGAACGAATATGGATTGCCGAAAACATATTTCGTTTATAATGACCCCAATCCATCTTAACAACCAACAAACACAAACCCAGTCACTTTGCAATAACCAATATCTGAAATTAGTAAGATTTCACGCAACCAACTATATGTATAAAACACAATCAGAATATTAACATACATACATACTCCTATACAACATCTGTGGAAGATTGTGGTGAACCACTTTTTAACCAAAACAAACCATCAACCATTCCAGATTGCTGTCTTTGAGCAATTGATGAGAATATCTACTGATGCAACTCTTCAGAACAACGTGAGCCTAAAATGCTATTCTATCTAGACTCTTGAGATCAGAAAACATCAGAAAACACAACACAACAGAGCAAAAATTTATCCATCAGAATATCATCATCCACTACCAGCACAATAACATTGATAAATAACATAAAACAACTTGCACATCTTCCAGTGCTAGAGTAATCCTTTCTATTCTCTAACTCACAGGTATCTGTTGCAGTAACTCCCCCAGAATGTTACAACTCAACCATGACCAAAAAGAAACAAAAAGAAAAGAAAGACAAAACCCAATACACCTACTAGTTCCTACCTTGAGAATCGGCAGAATGACACGGAAATGAGACAAACCTAAAAAAAGAGAATTAGAAGGAAACAAAAGAGGAAAAATGAATGGGACTTCTAGAGAGGATTTGTTAGCTTCTCAATGGCATGCCTAACCCCCTCCAAAATTTTGAACACCCTATGTGGGGAACATAGCTGACTAACTGGCCTATGAGCAAAAGACAAAAGAAACAGCTCTATTTACTCTTTCAACTACCGGAAATGCACACCTCCGACAAAAATATAAGTAGGTCACATAACATAACGGAGAATACCATCAACAGGTAACAAGCCTATTAGTCCCATGCACTTGGCCCACCATAGCCGCCACCACCACCACCACCATAGCCGCTGCCGCCCCCGCCACCACCACCATACCCACCTGCCCCACCATAATAATCACCACCTCCACCACCACCTCTGTCCCTTCGGAAATCACGACCACCAAATCGACCACCCCCACCGGATCTGCGGTTTCTACCGCCAAACGTTGCACGAGATGCATAGTGTGAAAGCCATGCTGGCACCTCCTGGTTTGCTTCCTGCATCAGCTCTGACAGAGGCCTCGCCAAAGAACTGTTGTTTTCGTTGAAAAAGGCAGTTGCCAAGCCCGACTTGCCAGCTCTCCCTGTCCTTCCAATTCTGTGGACGTAATCATCAATATCATTTGGAAGGTCAAAATTGACAACATGTGCAACATGGGGAATGTCGAGCCCACGTGCAGCAACATCAGTGGCCACCATAATTGGTGTAACTCCAGTTTTGAAGGATCTCAGAGCATACTCCCTTTCCTGCAAAAAATAGAAAAGACAATGTCAGCACTCATTATACTAAATAAAGAAATCATATTCCAGTAAAAAATGTATCTGGACGTGCTCAAGGGAGAATTTCTGATATCAATTTACTAAGATCAAAATTTGAGTAGCCCAGAACGATGCCTACTTGCCTGGTTTTTTTATCGGTAATATTGCCTTGGTCAATAATAACAATTTCTACATTAGCAATAATAACAAATAGCCTACATTAGCACTGGACATACTACACAACAATATCTTGTCGGTTTCAATAAATTTTATTGATTTATTCTAGTGGAAGCAGATTTGTTCTGTGTTTTTTTTGGATTGGTGATTTGTTCTGTGGATCTATGATGGTGTTTTGTAATATATAAAAAAAGTTTGTTTGGATCTCATTGTCCAGCCATGGAAAGTTGGAAAGTTTGGTATATTTTCAAAGCATTTTCAACTTGAATATCAAAGCCTAACCTTGATGGTACCTTAAAAATCCCTACTTTGAGAGAAGTTCGAAACGATACCATAGAAATGATACCCTAGAAAGATATACACATTGGCATTACACTTGCCAGACATGCTTAAGGTAATATATTTAGTTATTTACATATAAAGGACAAGTAGATAAAGACACTTGACATGCAAAGATACCTAAACACCGATCGGAGAAGTAAAGGGTATGATTCCCTTGACATATTTTGGCATCTTATCTATCTACAAGACATGTTAGAAAAGATAGAAAAAGCTTACAGGTATCTCTAGCCACTAAGAAATAGTACTAGCATACTAGAATTGAATTGTACTCCAGGAGTCCAGCCAAATAGCCAATAAAGGGAGCCATGGCAGTAAAAAGCCAAAGCACAAATTTCGCAAAACAACTAACAATATAAAACCGAGGCAAGGACATTACAGTAAGAGGTCGTCCAAAGCCCCAGCGCAGTAACAACATATTCAAATAAATATTCTAAGCAATAAAACTCATTCTTGAAAGCAGATTTCGAACAAAGAAGGAGAAGCATATACACATGAACAAATTGAAGACCTTCTACTCCAACAGTCTAAAGCACAAGGCTTTGTAAGAGGCCAAAAGATCCACATAATAAACCAATAAAAACACGAAGGTTATAGCAGTAAGTAACAAAATTAGAACAATACGCATCATTATTATTATCGGACTAGCATAAAGATTTACAAAAAAAAGAGCAACAATGCCAAAAAAACAGCATGCAAGCCATCAGCAAAAACACTTCAATTACGTATCAGCAGAAGAGGACTTAGAAAGTACTTTTAAGTTGATTTTAGTTAAGCATATCCAAAATAAAATTACATGTCACCTGCTGTGATCTGTCTCCATGAATGGTGGTTGCTGGAAATCCATTAACGCACAACCAGTGCTCCAAGGAATCAGCTCCTTTTTTGGTCTCCACGAAAACAAGAGTTAGTGCTTGCTGCAAAATTAGAACAGCAATTAAAATACAAGGTTCAAAATAAATGGCAATTAAGAAGATGATCAAATGTAGAATCTTGAAGTAGCAGCCTATAGGAACATGAAGTGTACCTTCCCATGAGCACCATTTGCTCTTTGAGCATGCAGAAGATCCATCAGGTGGCTTCTTTTGTCAGACTCCTGAACAAATTCAACTCTCTGGACAATTAGATCGGTACTTGATCCAACCCGTCCAACAGCAAGGAAGATATACCCTGCTAGAAAATCTGAAGCCAGTCTCTGCAGGTACAATAAAGCATTCAGTTTGAACATGTGGAAACCAATTGACACCCAGATTGCATTAGAAAGCAAGAGCAGATAATAATTCTTGATATTTTACTTTGACATTATAGACATCATTAAAATATTAGCATCAGTCGTCCATGTTCAATAATGTAAATTAGTAGCAGAGGCACCAATCAAAAAAAAAGTAGCAGAGGTGAAGTAGATAGCATAATGAGAAATTGTATCATTGTGTACAATCACAGTAAGGAATAGAATAAGGTGAGATGGTTGGCCTTGTTGAGGCGACCATTGTATCACCACAATGATTAGCACCTTCATTAATCCCAACACATGATGCCTATTAATAATGACTCAATGCAGGTCACACCGTGCATGCTTCATACAACAGAAGTTTATTCTAATTTTATCACATGATTAAAAATAATTTTTGGCCATTCATGTCATGTCACTATTGATATCCCTTAAAAAATTGGTTAGCATACTAATTCCTATATATACTTAATTAAAGATATTCAGATCACCACCCTAGGTGTAATATGGGTTTGTTCCTATCTATCTAGGCAAGATCTATATTCCATGTAGTTAATCTTATCTATGTATTATCTCTACTATTGCACTCTAGAACCGACAATACATTCCAGAGCAAAACAATTTACAGATATGCTGACAAATGAGTCTTCCTGTCTTCCAGAGTATCTCTTCAGTCAATTCATTCACAATCAAAGGAACCAAAGTATTAACTGTAGTCATTCATCCAAACATGCCCAGTTGAAACTCATTTCCATAAAGATAGCAACCACCAATACAACTGCAACTATAAGATGTTTAACCAGCATTTTCAACAAGCCGACAATTAAGCACTAAGCTCAAGCTCAAAAGTAGTATGATACGAAGGTAGCTTAAATTCTTTAGTCCCGTTTGGGAACCATGTTGGGGTTAAGGGTTTCCTCAAGAAACCCAGATTCCTCCAAAACCATCACCACCAGAGTTTCTCTCACACCTCAACTCTAGAAATCAATTGTGTTTGGCTTCCACATTTCCATTCCTCCTTGCTACCCCAAATACCCAAATCACCCTTTCTTCAACACTTGGCATACTGATGACATGCAACGTTCGGTCATGAAATGGGGCTCATATTGGTCATCATGAAAATTTTAGGCATAAACCCAAACAAGGTTCTAACTTAAAAATTAAGACACCTAACTCAAATACAAATTTGAAGTCAGTATTCAAGTTGAGTTCGGACCATAAAACGGCGTATGAAGTAGGCCTGACAATCGTGTCGTGTCGTATACTTTTGTGTTGTGTTTTTTCGTGTATATTAGTTACTATGACCAAACACGAACACGACATGAAATAAATTCGTGTACCAATACCCGGTACACGAACACGACCCATAAACTTTCGTGTAAACTCGGACAAGACCCGATTAAACATGAAAAATTATTTAATTTCAATAATCAAGTATTAAATTCGTATTATTACAAATTCACTTGATTAATTTTATAAGGCCTAGCTTCTAAAGAAGAAGCACCAAAGCCAAATGATGTTTCAGCTCTTGTGCCTATGGTGACATTATATAGGCTGGAGTGGGAGGTAAAGGTTTGGTTTAGTCGATGTGGGACTAAAGTTCCCACATTTTGAATCCTGTTTCTTAACTATGTATGTAATAGAAGACTTTTCTACAATTACGGTGGGTTGGTAGGGTGGTAATGTGCATCATTACGTTCCCATCCAACACAGGTTCGACTCCTACGAGGAACCTTTTTTAGACTAAAAAAATTAAATCAAAAACTTAAGCAAGGATTGGATGGTTCCAACCTGGGTCGCGACAGAGAGGTAACACACCTGTTACCACCACACCATTGTGTGTTTCTAAATGTTTATTGCAGTATAATAATGTTATCGTGTATTTCGCCATTTCGGGTACTTTCGTGTACCCTTTAGGCGAAACACGAAAGCATCATCAACATCAACATAACCCCAATGCCTCAGAAGAGGCTCCCGCCTAAGCGAGGTAAGGGGGGGTCGGATGTACGCAACCCTACCACTGTAAAACAGTGAAGTTGTTTCCAATTGACCCAAATGCTGCAAATGCAACTAATGATCTGTGATTCCACAATAAAAGAAATGCAGATCGTTTAGATAGACCTTTGATATAGTCCATGATGCTCCAAATGTCAAAAAACAACTTAATCTTTGACACAGGTGAAACACGAAAACAACACGAAATTAATTTCGTGTACCCAAAACACGACACGAAACACGAAATTCTTAAACCCAAACACAGATTTTTCGTGTCATGTTCATGTCGTGTTTTTGTGTATCGTGTCAAATTGTCAGGCCTAGTACGAAGATACACTAGGACAACTTGAATTAATGGGACTTCAAACACCAAATACGACCAAGTGTATAACTTATTATCATTCCAAAACACATAAAATAGAAAATCAATTATTTTCCTACTGATACTAAAGCTACGATTTTCATAAAGCCTATGTTTAGACAGTGAAACACATGCATCACAATCATACTTATGCGACCAAAGTTTGGTCCTAATCTTCGATATATTGGATTGCAAACAACAGATGCAGGGAACATGGAGCCTTCATTCATGCATAACCATGAAACAAAAACTGGGGTAAATGCGTCGCTCCTCTCGTCAACGCCATCTTTCAGGGTTACAATGCCACTGTCTTAGCCTACGGACAGACTGGTTCAGGCAAGATCTACACCATGGGAACCACCTCCACCTCCACCTCCACACAAGGCGTCATACCCAAAGTCATGGATGTCATTTTCAACAAAATCCAACACTATTCTAACACCCAATTCCTCTTTAAGATTAGGGTTTCCTTCATCGAGGTCAGCCTTTTTCTTTTCTTTACTGGTTTACCCTTTCCTATCAAATCTATCAAAACTTTAGTTCACGATGTAAGTTAATAGGTCTTATTTCCACTTTTGATTTCATTATTAATTGCCCAGGCCTCAAATTGGGGTTCTCTCTGGAAATTGATAGCAACTAAGTGTTGTTAATTTGTTATACCTTCGATGTGGATCCCCGTATTGCAGATTTCAACCTCTATTGTAGAACATATGTATGCTAGTTTTTCCAGCACCGAACATAAACATGTTAAGAATCTTTGACCCAATATGTTATCTTAACTGTCTTATCTTCCCAAATGCTTGTTGTTCAAATTGATTGTATGATCTTGGCAGGTTCAAATTCGAAAAATTGTAAATAAGTTTCATGTTCATGGTAATCTGCATGTTGTTGGCTTTTCTGAGAACATCATAACTATAGAGCTCGTGTTTAGTTTTTATTTATTAGACATGTGATTTTCGTTAACTTCTTTCTTCTGATTACTTTTAGTGTGATTTTCCCTGTTAAGGAATCAAATCTATCCATATGTTGTTATGTTTGGACAAGATCTTCGGTCTTGAGATTTTCCTATCTTCATCTGTTGTACAGTTGAGATACAATCTACGAGTGGGATTAAAAATATACACTGAAGATTATTATAAGCTATCCTAAGATGAAAATTAATATTGCATTACCTGAATTGGTTCTACTAGATAACTGCCAGCAAACATTAATTTGAGGGTAGACTACGTTTTACTCTTTACAGTATCAGCATTTTGTAAAATTTTGAATTCTTGCATCTAAATCGGATATCCGGAATCTTATCCGTTTATTTGGATATCCGGAAAACCGGTTAACCGGTTTTATCCGGATCGGTTTCGGATTGGATTTTTGGTGATCCGGAAAACCGGATATCTGGATTTCGGGTATCCGAAAAACCGGATATCCGGTTTTGCTCACCCCTACCGGTAATGTTGATGTTAACATGACAAGAAAAAACAAAAACATGTATAGCAAACAAATCAAAGGCCACCAATACGAGCAATTGATAACTTGTCCTCTGCAGTATAAAGTATAAACTATATTTTTTTGATAGGTAACAAAATCAAGTATCAAAATTCACCAAGTATTTAAGTACTTATCGCATAATTTTGATTGATAATAATATGTGCTTTTAGCATTATGACAATAAAATGAACAAAATTCCTTGAAAGGCATACTAACTTGAGGGAATATTTACCTGAATTTCTTTTGGAAAAGTCGCACTAAACAACATGGTTTGCCTTACGCCAGGGGGAGGCATATCCATCTGTTGCACAATCTTACGAATCTGTGGCTCAAAACCCATGTCCAGCATTCTATCAGCCTCATCAAGAGCTAAATACCTGACCATCTGCAAAGATACTCTAGCTCTTTCAAGTAAATCAACAAGACGCCCTGGAGTAGCCACAAGGATCTCAACACCTCTCTCCAGCTCTCGCAGCTGACACACATAAAGTACTAACATGAGTAAATTCCAGATATGCAAGTTCTTAGAGAAATTATGTTTCCACTTGATTCACTTGACTACAAGAAAAAACGATGTACCAACAGAAACACCCTTTAGCAAGACAACATACTGTGTTGAACGTACAACGGTGATGACCAACGTCGAAGCAGGAAAATGGTGTCGTCACACTATTCATATAAGCTCAGTTGTGGAGGTTCTGGCATACATATTCTTGTATACCGTTGCAATGGCGAATAAATGGCATAACCCTCTATGCTTAAAAGACTATGAAATGGCGATAAATGAAAGCTAAAACACTAGTCTATGTGGCATGGAAGGGTGTAAGATAAAAGTCAGAAAGATAAAAGGATATAATGCAGGAACTTTTTCAAATTTCAAGCAATGATCAACGAAAACATGAAGAAAATGCGGAATAACAGTTGGATTCAAGAGGAACTTGCAGAATAGTGTAGTCTTGAATCTCAACAACTTTAGCATGGTGGCCTTTTGTAATTAGAAAACATATTACACAGGTTTAAAAGAAGAAGAAAATTAGCTTACTATTATTAAGAGAGAGAAAATCCATGGGAGTATATTTTAAGTAGTAGGAATATATCTTGGACCTAATTTTTTTGTTGCATAAAAAAATGTTTGAAGTTTTTATTCATGATGATTAAAATCATACTATGAGTAGGAGAACACTTCAAAACAATCGTTTGATGTAGTTTTACAGATGTGGATGTCAATACTTGAGGTAGATACCCATATAAATATCATAGTTAGCTCATTATCGATTGGTTTTCGTTTGGTTCTGGAAAACTGTACTAATAAAACATTCATATAATTCCTAGAGAATGAAATTTACAAAGAAATAATTCTACGAGATACAGATATTGCCATGTAGAAACAATAAAATTAATTCACAATTTCACACTAAATACAATAACTAGATGAATGGCAAGCTGCTAAGGTGGAGCAAGTGAAAGCATGAAGCAAAATAGTGAAAAAAACATGAGCCAAAGTGCAAAACCTAATGTGATAAAGTCTACAACAATCAAATTATCAACTGTTTTTCTAGCAAAAGCAGAATAACATGAAAATACACGACAATCTCATGGATGAAAAAACAGAAGTACCTGCTGGTTAATAGGTGCTCCTCCATACACGACTACAACCCTAACACCGGTTTGGTAAGAAAATCTCCTGGCCTCTTCATGAATCTATAATGCAAAAGGAGAATATAAAATGTTTAAAAATATATGGAGAAAACACATCACGCTGCTTTAAGAATCTTACTTGGCACGAAAGTTCACGAGTAGGTGACAGAATAAGGGCAAGAGGATAGGCTGTCCTTGAACCTCTGGGCTGCCTCTGAACTGGCGGGCCTTTCATGATTCCAGCTACTATTGGGAAACAGAAAGCCGCAGTCTTGCCTGATCCTGTCTGAGCACAGGCCATCAAATCTCTTCCAGCAAGAGAGATGGGAATGGCATGCCGCTGGACCGGTGTAGGCTTCACATACTTGCACCTCCTTATATTCTCATTCACCGCTTGCCCAAGATCAATCTCCGCAAAAGTGCTGACTGGTGGAGGCACATTTTCCCCACTAGTTTCAACGGGAATGTCCTCATAGGCATCAAAATTAATGCCACCATTTTCCTCCTCGAAAGAAGGCTCCACCTCATCATTGGCAAAGGGATTGGCTTCTCGTTCCCTACCACGATCCCAGCCACCAGTCCTATTGTTCCACCCACCACCAACACGGCCACCACCAAAAGAACCACCACCACCTCCACCTCCACCTCCGCCCCAGCGACCCAGACCAGGTGGAGGAGCACCAAAAACCGAGGCCTTCGGAGGTGCAACAGGAGCCTCTAAAGCAGAATGTGACGCAACACCATCAGATTGCGGACGATTACGGAGGTGCGGGGGAACGTAGGACGACCTAACGGGACGCGGCACGGGGACGTCGCCCTTCTCCTCGGAGTTGGCGACAGAATCAGCCCATGAAGTTCGCATACTTCGACAAACGGCCACAAACAAAACCCTAATCTGTCACTCCAAAGAACCAAACTTTCTTCACAGAAGACCACAAAAACCTAGATTTTCCACACCAAACAAAGTAACAAGCAGAAGATCAGCAAAAACAGCCAAATAAAAAACCAAAAACCACCAAAAGACCATCCTTTGGAGGAAAATAACCTTATATTCCATCACAAATCCCAACATAGAATTATCAAAACATAAATAAAAAATCGACCTTTTCACCCTTAAACCAAAAAATAGACCCGAAAACGCCCCCCCCCCCCCCCCCCCCCCCCCAAGAAAACCTAATCGAGAGAGAAGAACCAAAATCATATAAAATCCAACCTTTCCTCCCTGAAACCAAAAACCATCCTCGAAACACCTAGAAAAAAGCCCAAACCGAGACAGAATCAACAAAAAACAGACGAAAAAACCAATCTTTTCGCCCTAAACGCCCCCCAAAAAAGCCTCAACCGAGACAGAATCAACGAAACAAAGATGAAAAAGGCCAACCTTTTCGCCCTCAAAACGCCCAAACAAGCCCCAAATTGGCCAAGAAAACGACGTTCAAACGAGATTACGGCATCGAGACCATCGAAAGGGGGCGTACCTGAGGAAACCCTAGAATGCGGGGTCGTTGCGGGAGCGAACCCTAGAAATAGAGGAGTTTGGGGGACGAGAAGAAGACGAATCGATCTCCGATTAGGGGATTCCGAACTTTTTTATCTCGACGCCGACGAGCGGAAGTGGTCTGAAATAGAAAGGGAAATAATAACTCCGGTAATTATGTATGGGTGATGTTTACACTTTTTGCGGAAAAATTTGCCTTCTTTTGGGTTTTCGCAAAACTGCCCCTGCAAAAGTCAATCCTTCTTGGTTTTGCTGAGCTCAACCAACAAATTGGGATGTTGACTCCAAAAATATTTTCTAGTGATTGATTTTTAAAAAGACTTAAAATAATTTTATGACTTAAGTTTTACGAGTTTTAAATCCTTATAAAATTACATTGTAAACGATTTTTACTAATTTCACTGTAATTTTCAAGAAAGTCGTGATATTGAGTTCTGAATTTTTGACCACTTCTTGAAAATCAATCACACATTTAAGATTGGATTGGTTCGAAAGAATGAAGTAGAGGAAAATCTAACAATTAAGCGGAATTTTTCTTCTAAAAATAGCTAATGAATATATAAAGTATAGATTATCAAAATAATAAAAATGATAAATAAAAGATAAATCAGTGGGCTATGAAAAATAACTCCCAACAAAAAGTACATAAGATATTTGATTTTTGATATGGTATTACAAAACATATGCTAAATAATAGAGAAGATAAGTCATTTTAAGTATCTTATGAGGTTGTGGAACTTTTTTGTAATTAAATTTCCCCAAACTTTATCAAGTTTCTTGCAAACCAATCACTGAAAATCATTTTGTAAGTTCGAATCCTTTACTTTCAAATTATTTCTACAAACATAGCATACCCTAAAGGTCTATTTCGGAACCTGGTGTCTGATTATTTGGAATTTTGCAAACTCAACTTGACATATGTAGGTGAACCCAAAACATAGGAAGTGGCAACCATCACAAGTTTTGCATAGAAGTAGATAATTTTTAAGCATTTCTCGAGAAAACTAAGAAAAATTAGACGTAATTAATAAAAAATAAAATAAAATAAAATAATCTTAATAATAATAATTAACCCCACCAATTATCAAAAAGAAAGAAAAAAGAACTCATTCGATTCCTGAAGTTCCAAGATTTTTGAATTTTCTGGTTCTAATAAATTATGTTGTCCTGTTTTTATATTATCATTTTAAAGTTGAAATCAAATTTGTAAAGCGTCATGACCTTAATTTTATGAGTTTGGTGTGTTTGGTGGACATTTGTTGAAATAGTGGTCTATTAGGATACAATGAGGTGAATTTTTATTTAAGCAAAAACGAATTTGAACACTCAATGATTCGAAACCTTACGAAAGAAGTAACGAACACTCAAGAGGTTAGACGCCTTTCAAAACAAGTAATGAAACAAATAAAAATATATATAAACACTCGGTTTATAATGTCGTGCTGCTAAAGAATAATTTTTTTAAAAAAATTGGTTTTTTAGATAAAGAAGGCTCCTGTTGTTGGGAGCGATTTTCGGATAATCGATTTAGAAGGTGACATTTCCTATGCAAAGCCAGTAATAACATCATTAACAGTGTTCGGGTAGTTTCCGGGCACTCTGATTTCTCTCTCAGTCACGTCAGCTTCTTTTTCCGTCACGTCAGCACAAACCAACCTCCGTACAAAATCCTTAACCATTATCCAATCCACCAAGTCACTCTACAATATTTGTTGTCAAGTAATTATTTTTATTCTTCTCTCTAAAACTCTTTCAACAATCAACAAAATCTTTTAATAATCATTATCGTAACTATTTAATATCAACAATTCATTCATTATTAATTAACAATTAATATATAAATACGAAAATATTATTAAAATTTAGAAAACCGCATTACATAGTACATTAACTGGAAATATAAAAACTAAAACGAAAAATACATCATTAAATGCTAAACTAAAATATGAAACTTAAAATACATCAAGTCGCAATTCCTCCAAATCGTTGTCATATATTGTCAATCAAATCGGCTTGAAGGTTCAAATGTGTGGTGCGATCACGCAATTGATCTCTCATTCTCAAGTACCTAGTAATATCCACTACACGTTCAGTGGAATACCGAATCGGCTCGTTCACGGAATTTCCAGGTTGGTCGTCAACAAATTTGTTCCAATCTCCGAAATTACCGAAGGAATCACGTTCATCATCCACTATCATATTATGCATTACAATGCAAGTTGTCATTATTTTGTTAAGCACAACACCGACGTAATGGTTGCTTGGAGGGGCCAATATCAAGGGCGTAGTGGTAATGTCACTCTTGTCCTCGAGGCAGTGGCGTCGTCTGACTTGTGGATATGACACTCGTTTTTTGGCACACCAGGTTCATTCAATGACTTAAATGTCCTGCAACGATCTTCGATTTTTGACGACGTAATGGAAGGACGAGCTCCACCTGTGATTTTTGAGGTAAACAGTTCTCGATGGTATTTATCCAAAATGGTATTTAACGGTTCGGTGATGGAACGATGGATGGAATGAATGCAACCGTTTACCTCAAAAATCACAGGTGGAGTTCGTCCTTCCATTACGTCGTCAAAAATCGGAGATTGTTGCAGGACATTTAAGTCATTGCATGAACCTGGTGTGTCAAAAAACGTGTGTCATATCCACAAGTCAGACGACGCCACTGCCTCGAAGACAAAAGTGGCATTACCACTACGCCCTTGATATTAGCCCCTCCAAGCAACCAAACAATTTTTCCACACCCAGTGCATGCAATTGATACTTCCCATCATGCCTGGGAACCCACGCTGCTCACCAACATGAAGTAGTCGTGCTAAATCACTTGCATTAGGTATTCAGAGGTACTCACCGCCGAAGTTGTTAATTACACCGTCGCCGAATTTTTCAAGTGCATTTCTTGCCGTGGATTCGCTTAGCCTTAAGTATTCGTCCACCTCATCAGCCGCAACATCGTACGCTAGCATACGGATCGCCGCGGTACATTTTTGCAGGTCAGAGATGCTCATCCTACCGGTGGCGTCTGGTGAACGTTGGAAGAAGACATCAGACACCTCAATGACACTCACAATGGGAAGAAAGACATGCTTCCGCATCCTAAATCTTCTCCTGAAAATGTTGTCAGGATAAACATGGTCGTTAGAAAAATAATCGGCAATCAAACAGTTGTAACCAAGCTCCCTATCTCTATCTGGGTTCGAAGTTCGCCTTCTACGCCTCTGAGGACGTCGGTCCACCACTTCGGAGACATACTCCGTTAAGTATTTCAACACTTGGTTGTAAGCTTCGTCATTGGATGTTGGAGATGATGAAGACTTCGAATTGGAAGACTTATCGGATGAAGACATTGTTCGTAGATGAATGAGTGAGAACCAACCAGGAGGACTGCATTTATAGTTGCATCGAGTCTTGGACTTCTCAAGCATCGAGGACCTACAATGCGCGCGTGACCTCACAAAAGACAAGACGATTGCATCGAGGACCTACAGTGTGTGCATGACTACACAAAAGACAAGACGATTGCATCGAGGACCAACAGTGTGCGCGTGACTACACAAAAGACAAGACGATTGCATCGAGAACCTACAGTGTGCACATGACTACAGAAAAGACAAGACCATTGGATCGATGACCTATAGTGTGCGCGTGACTACATAAAAGACAAGACGATTGCATCGAGGACCTACAGTGTGCGCGTGATTACACAAAATGTTGGCCTTTTGGCCTTAATCTTATGTTTTGATGATCTAATCAACCTAATCTTAATTAGAGTAACACACACTATGCATTGCATATATATTGTATTGTGCTAACCTCTACAGGTGATCAAGACTCAAGAAAGATGGAAATGAAGTCAAGACATGTAATTAAAGCTATATCGAAGACATGTAATATTGATTTCTTTTGAGTCTTAGGAACAAAGTGTAATTGGGCATACTTGAGCTAAAATCAACTTAATCACACACTAGGTTCCTTATAGAAGTCACACACGAAATTTCACATAATTTGGACTTCAATAGATCACCCAAACTTAGACCGGAAAACACCGAACCTGAACTGTAAAAGTCTGCCCACATTCGGTCGACCGCAACATGCCGTTCGGTCGACCGAATGATCAAATCTCTTGTTTGTGTTTTCACTGCCATTTTTCGGTCGATCGTGTTTTACCTTTCGGTCGACAGTCCGATCATATTTTCCCAACCGTTACTTTTGTCGTATATACCCAACGGTCGTATTCGTATTAAACCAAAAATACCCCAAATACATTTCATGTATCGGTCGACCGAGGACCACGATCGGTCGACCGTTGGTTCATCTCTTGACAAACCCAAAGTGCCTATCCTTAATCGGTCGACCGCCAAACCTGTTTTGGTCGACCGTTCACACATTTGTTTGTCAACCCCAAAGTGCCTGGTCGAAATCTGTCGACCGAACCCTATCTTGTGTTCGACCGATGACTTAAGTGAACCTAAGTCGTAGAGTTGGGCGGTCGATCGTTGCTTAACCGGTCGACCGAACTGAGTGTAAAACTGACAAACGGTCGACCGTTCTGCCCGATCCGGTCGACCGAATTCAGCCAGAATTGGGTCCTGTCTTTTCTGTTTTGTGTAATCACACATCAACTCATACCCAATCAATCCCAACGATAGGGCTGTAAATGGGTTGAAATTTACCCGCAACCCGCCCCGCCCCGCTTAACGCGGGTTGTGGACAAAAAATTGCTACCTGCCAACCCGCCACCCGCACAACCCACATAATAAGCGGGGCGGGTTGCGGTTTTCTCCCAACCCGCCCCGCATAACCCGCAACCCGCATAAGCCTTACATGTTTTTTATTTTTTTGTATTTAGTTATGATTTAGTTTGTATTTAGCTTTAATTTTTTTTATATATAGCTTTAAAAACATACATTGATTAATTTTTTCCTTCATTTTTGTACTTAACTTTGATTAAAATAGATAATATTAAAGAAAATAAATTGATTTTTGTATTTAGCTTTAATAAAAAAATTAAACCCGCCAACCCGCCCCGCATAGCCTAGTCCATCCTTACGCGGGGCGGGTAGCGGATTTTTTTTTTGAACCCGCCCCGCCCCGCCTACCCGCTTAACTTTGGCGGGGCGGGTAGCGGTGGGGCGAAAACCCGCCCCGCCCCGCTTACAGCCCTACCCAACGACTCTATTCTCTCTAATGCCTATATAAGGAGTTGTAAAACACATTTTAACACAACTCTCCCACTACAAACTTGTCCCAAACATTAGAGAGAATCCCAAACGCTCAAAGCTTCAAACCTTACACACATAGTGATCAATTCCTTAATCCTACTCAAGTGTGCTCAAGATTTAGAGAGTGTTGCTCCACTCAAGTTTTCATTTGTTGTCAAAAGAGTAAAGGCTCCGGTGAAAGCCCGAAGCATCCTTCTCGGATTGTGAGAAGAGGATTCCAAGCTCGACGAGGGTTGTTCGCGAGTTTGACGCTTGTAAAGGCGTTCTCTCCCGGCCCGGAACGGGGAGTGGTTAGTGAAGTCTTGAGCGGAGCTCAGTGATCCGAGCGGAGCTTGCAAGAGAGGACTAGGACCCGTGTGGGGGTGTCGAACCTCTATAAAAACGCCGAGTCTCTTTGTGGTTTGCATATTCCTACACTTGCTTGTTTTAGTTTTAAATTCCGCTGCATTTCTTTGATCGATTAAACGAGTAGGTAATTAGATTAATAGTGATTAGTGAACTCATAACCCACACGATCCCACACAAAAGACAAACTGATTGCATCGATGACCTACAGTGTGTGCGTGATTACACAAAAGACAAGCCGATTGCATCGAGGACCTACAGTGCGCGCGTGACTACTTGAATATATATACCCCAACAACCTTACTTCTCTACTCACCTCAATTCCGATCTTACTTCTTCCACCCTCGTCTCACAATGTCCTCTTCAGAAGGCAATGGTTCACCAGAGTACCGACGATCTCCACGTCGTCCACCCCCAACCCAACACTTTTTCCCATACCAAAATGTTCCACAACCAGGATTCCACCCGTCATACCAAAGCCAATTTACCCCACAACCAGGATTCCACCCGTCATATCCAAACCATTTTTCCCACAATCAGGGTTCTACCCAAACCATCAATACCAACAATTCCCGCACAATCCATACCAACCGCCAACTCAGGAAGAAGGTCAAACTCAATTTCCAATGGGTATGTATAATCGCCTCCTAAGTGGCGAAGGTAGTGCAAATGTAAGCCGCATGACACCTGATGTGAATGACGAAAATGTCGTTCAACCTACAAGTCGTCAAGGAACACGCAAACCCGCGACGTCAAGGACGCAAAAATCGTGGTCCACACAAGAGGATCAGCGACTCGTCTCGGCTTACATGACTGTAAGTGACGATGTTGTGGTTGGGACAAACCAAAAAATGAGGTCCTTCTGGAGACGTGTAGAGCACATCTTCAATGAATCAGACGAGTCAGGTTCAGTAAAGCGTAACGATGAGTCATTGAAAGGACGATGGCGGCGTACATCGCCGACTGTGAACCAATGGGTCGGTTGCTTTTTCCCAGGCGGTGCAGATGAAGAGAAGTGGTTACAACGAGGACGATGTCATCCATGATGCACACACCATCTACGAACGAACACACAACACCAAATTTCAGTACATTCATGTGTGGCTTATGTTACGCAAGTACCATAAGTGGGAGTCAGTTGTGCTTGCACTTCCCACCGGAGACGTCGCTGTAGAAAGTTCGGGAGTTTCAGCAGCGGGGAAAGAAAAAGCACCAACGACGATGGGAGTCACGCAACACCGTCAACAGATGAAATGGTGTTCGAACCATGTCCTCGTCCTGAAGGTGTTAAAAAAGCCAAAAAAGAAGGGAAAACAACTACTTCAAGCGCAACTCGATCCCGATGTCTTAGAACTGGGGAAACAAATTGAATATAGCGCAAAAGTGAGAGAGGACAGTTACTTGTGTTACGAAGAACGGGTGGAGAGGAAATGCATTGAAGTTGAGGTGAAGTTCCAAAGAAACTCAACAGCAAGAAACTCGACGCCCTATTCTCTCTGCTGAAAAAGGAAAACAAGGACAAGATCGATAAAGAAACACTTGTTGAACTCAAGGCGTGGGCCAAATCAGAATGATTTCTGTAGATGGTTATGTTTTCATTTGGACTTAACTAAATGTATGTTTCGTAGTTTATCAGTATTGTGGTCGTTTAAATTTCGCAGTTTATCAGTATTCAGATAGTTTATCGGTAATTTAAAATTCATAGTTTATGTATTGTATTTCGTTTCCGTATTTGCATTGTATTTCGTTTCCGAAGTTTATGCGTATTGTACTACTATTTCGTATTTTGTATATGATTTTTTATTTTACTTTTATCTAAATAAATCAAAAATAATTTAATTAATCATAAAATAATTTTTTAATTAATTTCCAAAACCTAATTAATTTAATTACAATTTAACTAATCAATACATTAAACTAATTATATATAACTAATCTTTTTTTCTTTATAACAAAAAAACTAAAAAAAATCAACCAATAGGGGGGACGTGCCCCCCCCCCTAAAACGACCGGGTCGACGACCCGGTCATCAAATATTTTATTATTTTTTGATTTTTTGATTTTTTTTTTGTGTTTTGTTTTGATTTTTTTAATTTTTTGTTTGAGTTTTTTTTTAATTTTTTTTTCCGAAAATACGTTTTATAATTGTTTTGATTTTTTAGAATTTTTTTTTATATTTTTTAAATTTTTATCAAAATGGACCCCGAAATGATGTGGAGGAGAGAGGTAGGTTGTTGTGGGTTGTGTTGGGTTGTGGTTAAGATGTGAATAGTACAGGAAAGAAAAGAAAGTGGGTTGAGGAAAGAGAAAGCTGATGTGGAAGAGAGAGAAAGCTGATTTTGAAGAGAGAGAGCTGATGACCGGGTCGTCCAGGTCATGGTTAGTGATGGTCTAAATATGTGAATTTGTTCTTAGAAATATCAAAAAGTGAATTAAAAAAAATGGGATCGGTGGCTGAGGGAGCACCAGCAAGAAATGTTGTGGGATTTGATTCCGTTGGGTCTAGGGCTGCAACTCGGATAATATAACTCGGATACCTGCTGTATCCGAATTCGAATCCGAATACCATATTCCATTACCAAATTCGAATTCGAATCCGAATTCAGTAGAACTATCCGAATCCGAATCCGAATTCAGTAGAACTATCCGAATCCGAATACTAAATTTTTGTATTAAAATTTTGGAATACTAAATTTTGGAATACTAATTTGTGTATTTGACCATGTATTCGAATAATTCGGATAATTCGGATAATTCGAATGTTAAATAGCTTGTATCCGAATTCGTATCCGAATTCTAATTGGTAAATTTTTTTAAACCATATTCGTATCCGAAATTAAATTGGTAACATTGAACATACCAAATACTAACTAAATAGAAATTTTCGAATCGGATACTCGGATACTTGGTAACCATTTGCACCCCTAGTTGGGTCGGACCCATCTAGAATTGGGTTTAATTGGTTGGACATCTTTTAAAGAAATTGACATCTCAACAAATTCGATTTGATTTTGCAGTCTTGTCGATTTATATTACTTTTGGCGTTGGTAAGAAAAGTGTTTTAAGGGGTCACTGACGTCTTTAAATGAGTACAATATTTGATCATTAATCAAATAAGATCAAATACTTGTGCTAATCATTTTACAATCTTTTAATATGTTTTTGGCGATTTTGCCCACTTTTCGACCTTCCTCTCCTACACTTAAACACATGATAATCCAAGGTTGTTGCATTAAGAAAATAATAAATTAGTATTCTTATGAATCAATTTTGGAGACATAAATTAGTTTTTTGATTGCAATAGATCTGAAAAATTGCTCCATGCCTATGATATTAAATGAATGCGTCCAATATGGTTTGAGTCACAATAATAGTTTTATTAGCCGAAGTGTTAGTGCTATAAGAATATAACTGTATAAGTTAGGTCAAATGAATTTAATTTCTCCAAATATGTAGTGGTTTAGGTGGCTTTAGTGCATTTACATTTCCTATTTACATTTGATGTCATACAATTAGTTCAAATGTGTAGCATTAAGATGTGTGAAAATGTGAATCAATTAGGTCGGGTTTGGCTCTCCTAAACTTTGACTCCACAAGAAACTAATTTATGATTAATGGAAAGACCTAAAAAAATTGTTAACTTACAACAACAATCAACATTTATCAACAGATATGAGTTTTACATCTGCAAACATATACAAATTAAGATATATGATATTTATAATTTCCACAAAATCCAAAGCAACGCACACCAAAATCAAGGAAAAAGATGAAGAAACACTAAGCATCTGTCTGTCATTTAAGTTCACTTAAAAATTTGCACATTTTCAACCAAGAATCCTCTTAATTTACTCTTCACCCATGCAAGTAACTTTTGCTAAAACTCGCCTCCTCTTGCTCATATTAAGTGTTACCTCGAGGTTGAGTCACTTGAAGAATATATATGGCGCGCTCTAGAGTTGCTTGTTGGATGTACTTTTAAGAGAAACATATAAATCAACGATGTCGAACCTCTTCCGGAGATGCAAAGCTATTGCTAGAGAGCCCATGGACGTCGAACGCCACATCTTCTATGCTCCATTCCTCTTCCATCCTCACCGTTTTGTGATCGTTTTCAATTCCCCGCCCGAACCTAACGACACTCACAGTCGACCTCCCAGCATGAGCAATCAACATTCCCCTGTCGACCCTTCGATAATCTTCGATCCAAGAAGCCATTCTTGTCTCCCAAAATGTTGGTTGGGACCCTCGGGTTTTGATCCGACTCAATTGGAAGTCTTCGAGGTGGATTAGTAGTCCGGTTTTTTGGCTGAAGTAGCCCACCACGATGTGCTTTATGATCTCCGAAGTGTCGTCACTACGAGATGAAAGTGTCGATTTCTCAACTTCGGACAACAATGCAAAGCAACTTTCGCCTTCCATCCAGTTCTCTCCCATGTATCGAGCCGTCGAGAAAACCAACATCATAGTTGAAGGATCTAAACCCTGTAAAATATTTATTAGGAGCGACATCAAAGAAAGAAATTATTCATCTCTAAAGAAATATATATAGTTGCAATGAAATTAAAATCTTTTAAATTTAGTGTTACGGCTAACATCAACATGTTGAACTAAACTAACTTAAGCTCAGATGTGTTTCAAACCTAAAATGTTTAAACATAAGGCTTGAATCCAGTTTGGTTAGTAAGATGGAATTTGAATTGAGCTGGAGCTTGAATTGACATTTCGGCAAGTCTCACAAGCTTATCGATGTTGTCATTTAACATGAAGAAATAATTGTGTAAAGCTTACATATAATAACTTAAACAAAATATGTTTAAAATTAACATGACTTGAAATTTGTATTTTGTTTTTCACATAACCATTTTTGTAAAATAAATATTATGAATTAAGCACTTAATCCTTTACCAGTCATGAAATGAAACGAGTCAGGTCGACTAAACTTGATTATTATAACGAGCCTAAAAAACAACTTAGTTATCGTCATCTGCCTTAAGTTTAATTTCGAGATTCCACAGAATTCTCAACACTATCCTTAAAAATTGTTACTATCTTAACATGTAGACTTATTAAGTTCTCGAGAGAAAAATTAATTTCGTACATTTACACTGTAAATTTGTAATGAGTCAATCGTCCCACGATATGGTCAATTATACGAAGTGATTATGAAGCTTGTCCTGATTATCTTTATTTCGTACTTACTGGCATTTATACCAACTACTTGCCAACTTGGCAAACAAATAATGTACCTATTTAAGTTTTGAGAGTGATACATCACACCCAATGTTTTGCACACGATGACTCACTAATCTTTCCACAAATTTATCAACAACTCATGTCTCATTAATATTTATATATAAGTTGTCTCTTATTCTTATTTAAGTTGTATAGACATCATATCACGGGTTAATAATAAACAACCTATTGTGACAACCGTACATCCGACTTTTCCTTACCCTACTTAACGTGAGAGCCTATTTTTAGGTAACGTTGACGTTCATGTAAGTAATCTTTATATAAGTTTATATAAGTTGGACAAACTTATATATATATATATATAATCATATAGAAGCTTACAAATAACAAAAGGTTGGAAACTAAAGCTTAAACCTAAAGAGAAACATAAAGATACAGAAAAGAAAAGAAAAAAAAGGTGTAACTAATTAAAGAACCAATCACATAACAACACCTTCACATAATTAAGTTTGCCATGGAAGCAATCCAAGACGTAAGAATCTAACAATTCCAAGAGTAAGCCGACAACAACAATAATGATAATAATGATTACTGTTAGAGAATAGTCTGACATCGTAAAAAAAAATGAGTACATTCTTCTAGGTCATAAGTTATAAGGTCCCAACAATACTATATTATTATTATTACCTGTAAAGCTCGCCGGAGCGGCCTCGCGCCTCCAGGAGCCGCATGTGTTCCAAGCCATGGAGTGTGGCGCCAGGCGACTTTGCCATCGCTACCGGCCATAACTTGGCATCCACCCATAGCCATCTCCATCATCCACATTCCTGGTTCCATTTTCCAAAACACGAAATTACCTTTTCCGGTCTCCATTAACCTGCCCTCTTCCAGCTCCGTGGCTGCCACCATGGACATGGACACCTTCCCTGAGACATACAGGTTGCTTACCGACTCCTCTTTCTCTCTCCTCCAACTCCAAGTTGCGGCTTTGTATTGTTGAAGTATATATTGTGCTTTCGAGGATACCTGTAATTAATATATATTCATAATAATTATCGACCTTGAAGCATGCATGCATGCATGCGCGCACACACACATATAGTTTTGCAAATATTTTCGGAAGTATTGAAGTGTGACACCTCAAAACCAATTGGTTATATAAATGGAAGAACCTTACAACATATGAGATTTTTTTTTAAAATTTAACCGATATGAGACTATTTTCTAACACGAAGTATGTGAATTACAACGCGTACTTACTTCCTTTGGGATGGAAGGAGGGACCGAAAGCGGAGATAACGGGCAAGCGAGGACGCCGAGAAGGAGTTTGAGGTTTGATTTCTTGGGAGGGGTAGTGGGGAGGGAGAGACGGAGCATGTTTTTGAACTTGACCCATTTTGGCCAAGAGTAATTCTTCTTAGATCTTGATTTCCTCAATGCTTCCTGCTCTTCTTCTTCTTCATTGATAGGTTCTTCCAATACTGGTGCAAGTCGACCCATCTCTGTCTCTCTCTTTCTCTCTCACTATGTCTTTCTTTTGTTGTTGTGGTGATGTGATCTGGGATTTTGAAGTGTTTGATTGTGGTCTTGGACATGTGTTTGGTGGGTCTTGTTCTTTTAATAATGTGGATAAGTTTAGTTATATGTGTTAATTTTTGTTTCCTAAGTGCAAGTGATTGCTTTTTTGTTGAAGTCACCTCTGAAGTGGTTGGTTGAAAGCTAGGAATATAAGTTTGAAGTACGAGAAATCATCTCATATTTTATTATTTTCAGACAAGGTATAAAAGAGGAAAAAGGGAGAAAATTACCTCATATATATGGTTAGAAACTCTACTCAAACTCAAATAATTAGTTGGACTCTACATGGAAGTAATACTAAATGAAATATGAGTTATAGAATAATAAAATTTAATATCTGATGTAAGAGCCTAGTAGTTATTAAATGTGGTTTTAATTGCAATGTGGTGTCCATGTGGGGAAGTTGAAGAGGAAACTATTATGAAGACGAGTGGGGTAAGGTTTGATGGTCCAATTATTGGGTTATTTAGAACATTAGTGCAATGTCCGTTTGATAAAGAATGTTTGTCTCTGGTGATTAAGTATAATTTTTTGGGGGGTTAAAGAACCAATTGGTAACCATTTTACATGGTCAAATGGCCATGAATATGGTAAGAATCTCTTAAGAGAAAATTGTTTCTAGGGAAGGTCTTGAGTAGCTAGCAATTGATGGAATTGTGATGTTTGAAGATTTTCTGCTGCTACAAGTGAATTTCACATTACAGTTGTTGCTAGAGTTCAACAGTAGTTGATCCAGTTAATGAGATTAAGCACATTAGTGAATTACGAACAAGTAGTAACTTTATTTATTTATTTGAACTGCCACTACCGGTTCATTAATATAAACACAAGCTATTACATGCCTCCAAACAGATACAGATAAAAACTTCAAAAAAATAAAATAAAACTAATAGTCACCAGACAATAGTTATTCATCCAAATAAGCATCACATGACAAAAGTCTGACTAACTACTAGTCACGATTAATGATCGGAACAGATCGGTGTTGTTATTTATTGTTGAATAATTATCAAACGATTTTACACATAGGGCGTCTCACAAGTCTTAACATATATATGTTTGAGGTTTAGACAACGTATCAGAACACCCATTGATTCTTTCCAGTACCAATTTAATGTTGTGAACTTCAATCTCGAAACAAACTAAAATCGATTGGAACACACAAGGTGTGAAGTCACGATAACATCCCTTAATCATTCGTTTGAGATAATTCTCAACGTCTATAATCCATTTACAATTAACAACTTCATTTCCAACTTACAAACTCTACAGACGCGGGCGAAGAGAGAGTTCCTGTTGCATCTGGTCCCTCAGGACTCTCCTCAATAATTTATTCGACGCTGTTCTTGGAAATCTATCAACAATCTTTACAGAGCTCACCTGCCCAATCAAAGAATAAAGCGTGATCAATTTTTTTTGGTCAATCATATAATGTGTAATAGCAAATACATACCATAGATTAAGAGGTTGTGAAAGATGAACAACAAATGGGAATAATTCGCCAAATATGATATTTATGATGAAATTCAAAATAACTTTCAGAAAGTAAGCAATTAATTCCTTTGTTCTTACAGAGCTCACACATCATTATAAGTTTATAACTCCTAAACAGTAATAAAGCTCTCCTAAAAGAGGCTACAACTACATGCAATTCTTTAATTTATTTGTCACAGAATACTTGACTATTCCGTCAATTATCTTCCACACACCAGTATGAATTTAGAGTTTTAGACAAACGCGACTAGGTAAGAGATGCAAAATACTTCTTGAAGAACGGATGCGAGAAGCTTGTAAAGAATACCTTAAACAAAGGATTGAGATCATCCCGTATGACCTTCTGAACTTTTGTTCTCAGCAGATCGAGGTCACACTTCAACTGGTTTTTCAGCACTACTAATATAACCAACTGCTCTGGGCCAGTGTTACCAATTTTAACACTTACTGCCGCTGTCTCTAGTATATTTTCATCCGCTTTGTTGCATACTCTTTCAATCTCCACAGAACTTGTCTATAAATAACAAAAATGGATAATGAGAACTTGAGAAAATTAGTTTTCCTTCTTTCTGTCACAGAAGAACAGACAAAGCGGGATATCTTCTGTCTACCTTGATACCTCCGAGATTCATGGTGTCATCAGCTCTACCCTGTACGACAAAATAGCCTCCAGGGGTTCTTCGAATTACATCTCCATGTCTCCGTAGTTTCTAGTATCAACAAAAAACATCACATGATGAAACACATTACTTTGCTAATTGAACATTTCAAGTAGGCATTCTACGTTTTCGACAATTGATACATTTGACCTGGTCAAGTAAACGATGATTATATTGGAAATGCACGTTTGAAATGTTTATGTCAGGTGTGAGGTTTGTTATAAGAAATGCGTGATACACAGATACCAAAAAATCTATGCCGTTATGATTATAATCCTTCCGAATTTCACATATTTGACCCAAGTCCAGATTGAGATGCAAAGTGCTGAAGATTATCCTTCAACACATATATATGATTTCCAACAAGCTGCACTTAGGCCTATTTTGGTTATGTTCAGCACAAACAGTTTATTGCAGGAGTCAATCATTCTGGGACAGCATAGCGAGCTTTTGGGGAAGAAGAGTTTTGTCACGGGATAAGCTTTTATAAAGAGATTGTGAGAATCACTTCATAATTTTTTCTCGATCAAACTTAAGAATTACAATTGAACATTATGGATGGATAATTGCAGAATCAATGATTAATTATTTCTGTAGAATCTTTTCGAAATTGTTTCCTCAGAAAAACTATATACGAGTATTTTTTATGTATGGAAAATAAAAAATATCGGAACTGTATAATTATTTTCATCTAAAACGAATTAAAGAAAATAGAAATTGAGGATCCAAACTGAGAATAGTTTGGCCATTCACTATCCAAGCTTCTAAGCGAAGAGCAAGTGATCAAATTAGCAAGGACCTCATACCATTCCTTTGAAAGTTGGCATCGAGTCAAAGTAAACCTTCTCATGGTCTGCGTTAAGTAAACTTTGGGTTGCACCCATGTAAATAGGAATTAGCCCAACTTCTCCGGTGCATGGTTGATCATCAGGCTGATACATAGAAGTAAAATGGACAAGTTACTTTCTGCCAACAAAGACACTCACGCAGAACTAGAACTTATTTCAATCTGGAAAGATTAAAAAAACTCCACAAAGAAGAGAACTCACAAAAGCATTCCCATGCTCATCAAAGATCAAAAACCCTGTTGACATTGATGCTGTGCTGAATGCTCCCAAAGCTTGTGGCTGCAGCAAGCTTCCCATGATGTAAGAAGACGCGAGCTCCGTACCACCGCAACACTCAATGATTGGTTTATAACCAGCTCTTGATGAAAGCCACAAGTCGTCATCAACATCAGATGCCTCCCCCGTGGATGCAAAAACCCTGGCAAGGGAGAACGTGTTAAGCCACCATATTAAAAGGAGGAAGTGGGTTCTGAAAAGATGTTGCAAGATAAAATTCCCAAAACACAAAGTAACCTTATCTTAGTCCAATCCAGATCTTTCATGCAGTTGGTATTTTTCCAGTACTTCACTAGACTAGGAACTGTACCCAACATTGTTACACCAGCATCCTGAAAATAAAGCTTTATGTGTAAACATTTCACATTGAAGAATGTTTGTCATTGTTACTTACTCACCTGAACAAATTTGCCAAAACCAGCAGCAAGAGGAGAGCCATGATAGAGTGCAAGAGTAGCACCATTCAAGAAGCATGAATATAGCAGGATTGGTCCCATGACCCATCCCAAATTTGTAGGCCAACAAAAAGCATCCCCTTCTCGAATATCAATATGAGCCCATGAATCAGCAGCACTCCTGATTGGAGAAATCTGGGTCCATGGAATTGCCTTTGGTTCTCCTGTAGAAAGACAAGTGTCTTAGTGGTAAGAACCTTGAGTAGGCTAGAGTAAAAAAAATTGTCAACCTGTTGTTCCAGAAGAGAAAAGTATATTGGTCACGGACTCTACCCGCTGATAAACTGGAGTATAACCTCCTCTGCCAAAGTAAAAAAAAATCCTTATTACACTCCACCAAAAAAATTAAGGCTGACACTAGAGAACGTACTCATAATTCCCAAACTATGAAAGAGTTGTTATAAAATAATAGAACAAAGAAGATGATAATTTGAGAGAGAATAATTGTTTGTATTTTTTTCTATCCACAAAGTATTACAATGGTCTCCTATTTATAGGTCATAGGAGGCAAATGAAATGATGTATGTTAAAGAGTTTACAAATGAGAATGTGATAGGTTGATGGAGTTATGAGAGGAGAATGTGAATTATCCAATGACCTTTGGATTTAATAACAAGAGTTTTATTTTTGTTGAATATGATAATGATCTCATTAATTGGCGGCATTACAGATGAAGGTACCTTGCAAGATGAGAAACACCTGAAAGAAAAGCCTTCCATGACAAATCATGATCTCGTAATTTCACACCAACATCTCCCCCCATTACAGGAACCACAATTGCCATACAAGAAGCTCCTTCTACAACACGACTGCAAAAGTATATAGAAACAGTAATTTTGTGAAGGATAAGAAAAAAATCATGAATTATCACAAAAAAGAAAGGATGCAAAAGGAAAGGTAGAAAATGTTATATTTTTGACCTCCGAAATAGATGGCGATGTAAAAGAAAATACAAATATGTTTGCAAGAACATTGTGCTTCTCCTTTCATCCATATAATAGAAACGAAAATTCTTAAAGATCTAACATAAGTTGCCACTTCACCAGTCATGAGAGAATTAGGTGGCTAAGATGAAATTGTCAAGTTTGCAGAGACAAGGACACACAGGCGTCTGTAAAATATAATTGTAAATACAATCTGTAACAAGCTTTACCTGTATAAAGGAAATCTCTTTCCTCCTCTAATTATAAAATCCTGAAGGGAAAATAGAAGAAAAGGTGGCATCAAATTTCTGGAAGTAACAGTGACAACTGACAATCAATATTATCTAATCCAAATATCCAACTAATGAAGCCAAATAACAGATCATAGGCAGGCAAGAGGGCAAAATATCCAGATCATTAAGCAACAAAGCTTTTTTCTTAAAGATAACTATTGCTGCAGCAAAACCTTATGATTTCATCAAAGGATGACCATAGAAAATAGTTTCAATATCCAAACTTGCCACGACACTGCAATCTGGTAGATTATGTATCAAGGAAAACCATCATGCTGATGATAGAAAAATCACTAAGATGTGGAGACATCTAAGTTCCAAAATACCTGGGTGAAAATTCCTTTTGCTTTGGATATTTTCATGCGTGTTTCAATTTCCTTTCCTGCAAAGCTATCAGCAATCGAAACGACAACACAGCCAGCAAGGATAATAGCAAGATAAATGATAACGGCAGTAGCTGTCATTGGCATGTCTATGGCAATAGCATCTCCCTTGCTGAAAATTGCATCCAGTGCATATGCCACTGTCCTGCCACCATTGCACAAGTAATATATTTCTGAGTTAATACTAACAATTATGTATAGAGAAAGATACTGAATCGTAATATATATTATGCATCATCAACATATTTAAGCACCAATTGCTGAATGTACAATAGACCATGTTGATTATAAGAAACTCTTGCATAGGAAGAAATGGAAAGGATCCAAGAAAAAGTACATACATGACTTGCTCTCGCAATTCCTTCAAGGTAATGCGGTTAACAGGGACATCATCTTCCCCTTCTTCTCTCCACAAAATAGCAACACTCTCATCTCCTTTCAATGGGAAGTATGTGGGCACAAGACAACACTCAGCTATATTCAAACTGGAATCTGGAAGCCATGTTCCTCCACGCTTAGTTTTATCAGACTTGTCCAGGATACATCTTGGACCCTCTTGAAATATAACAGAAAGCTCTCTCAGAACAATTGACCAATATACCTGAGGAATAATGATCTCTAACGGGAAGTCAGCGGCTTTTTGAACTTAGTTCATAATTATTCCAAGTTCATAAGATCATACACATCCAAACAAATATTGCAAGTTTTAATATGTTAATGAGAGAGTAAAAAGAGAAGTAGGTCACCTCAGGATGCTGAACTGAGAATTTCTGAAACAAGCTAAAACTAGCAACGGGATCATTATAGGAAGATCCTAAAATCTTTGGACCATGAATCTCCATAACTCTCCCAAGATTTGTTTTCTTTGAAAGATCTCTGTCATGATAGAAATCAATTATCAGCCCCACTTGATTTAGCAAAAAACATGTCGGAAGTCCATTATGGCATTATATCTTACTAAAATCAACTTCAATCATTTCGCAAGTCTGGCTGTGTTTGATAAGAGATTCGATTGTGTGAGTTGACTATCATAAATCATACAACATTTTGAAGGCAAAAGCAACTAGATATAATAGCGAGATGTTTTGGTGACACGTAGCAAAGGAGCCTTATTAGGTTCTCATACTACAATCGCAAACATTGGCAAGAAACATAACTTCAGGAAAACAACATTTGTGGTAAAAGTAGTATGTCATTTTTTTGGCATAGCAGTGCAGAGTTTATCAAAGTAGGAAGTGAAGGCAGTAAATTAGACAATGTGCCTGAACAATTTGGGAAAATCCATACAGACACTAATTGCTTTTGGTGAATTCACTCTTCACAAGAACACAAGGTGCCGCTTGTGCCAAGGGTATTAATTTGACCTCTAGGAGTAGCATTTCAATTAGAATTTACCTTTGGAAATCGTAACTACAGTTATGGACTTCTCTTATCACAACATCAAAAAAAAAAACACAACTTGTGCATTTTCATTTCTCTGTCTTTCATTCTCCCATTTTTATCCCATCTGACCATAAGTTGCAGGAAATGGAGGGAAATGAAAACAAGTTTTCCTTGGTTCAATAATGGAAATTGAGGAACCTCTTCCCACGGGAGTTTGTGAGATCTCGAAAATCTAGTTCCATTTTCTTAATTGCTTAGTTCAAAAAAAAAGTTTCCGGTATTTTTATTCCCCCCCCCCCCCCCCCCCCCCCCCTACAAATCAATCGTAATCATTTCATTAGTTCAATTCTCCACTTCCTTACATTTTTTACAAAAGGTTTGGAGAAAGTGGAGGGAAGTATAGAACCCTTAAGTCATGAAATTCTTATTGGGACTCTAGTTCTAGACTCTTCTCGAAACTTCCTGCAAATCAATCACTCAGAAGTCAAATTCCAAAAAAAAATTGAACTCCACCCGCAACTGAAGTTCCATTTTTAAACTATTCTGACTACCAATCACTTAGAAATCACTCCAAAACTCAAATTCCTCATTCCCTTAGACTTTTACTAGGCCACTCACTAATCGTGTACATTGAGCCCAAGTCCGCCCATCACCCGGGAGTCAATTGGTCTACAATACTCTCCCAGAATGCCACAAAACTTAAGTCGAGTTGGTTGGTGTTATGGTAATAGACTCGTGTCTTTATAACTCACCTTAACAATCTTTTGTTAAGCAAATGAGACTACCAATGCAGGTCTAACCAAACCACTTATGACTTATCATCGCATCACAAAACCACAAACACACAGAGAGAGAGAGAGCTCACATTTGAGGAAACCAGTACGGCGGCGGCCCACGCCGATCGGAATCCCACCGGGCGTAAACGGAATGGTACACAAGCCGGTGGAGAGCGTGCGGATGCGAGGGTTTGAGAACCCGACTCGACAGCTCCCGCCAGATATCCACCTCCGACCGCCGATCCTCCAGCACGTCCCGGATCGCGGAGTGGATCGCCTCCGCCTCCGCCGCCGGAATACCCTCAGCGGCGAGGTCTGCCGGCGAAAGGTCGGCGATGGACTTCATGAGTGGTTAGCGGAGAGTCCGTTGGTGGGGGTATTTATAGTTATAGGTGCGGAGTGAAGGTAGGTGGAGTGGTTGTTTGTTGTGAGGAGTTATGTTTTTTTGTGTCTAATTATATAAATTTATTTCAATTTTTTGCGTCTAAAAAATTGACAGACCTACTCGTGGTTAACACTATTGCTTCGGTGGTCGAATCTCAGACTTACATAGAATTCAATTATCATTATTCTAAGGTCTATTTGGGATACTTTGCTTTTGGAGTCTAGATTCTAGAGGCTTAATTATAATATTTTGGATAAGTTTTTATTCCCACTCCAAACGTAATTTTTGGACCAACTTTGGGTGGTTAGGACTCATGAATATAGATTTGAAGATCAAATTCCAAACTTACATATAATCCGATTGTCGTGGTGATTAACACGAGTGTCCTGCAAGATCCACCTACTTCGTCAAAAAGGTTTTGTTAGTTGGTGTTGTGGTGGTAAACTTTTATTTTTATAACTTAGACCGACATTCATTTATAAGACGGTTGAAAGACAAGTTATATTTGGAATGTTACAACTTATTCCACTTAAAGCTAGCTCTCACCAATCTTAGTGGAGTATTTAACTCCTGCAATTTCGGTTGACTAAAATTTTGAAATCATTTGTTAACATTTAGTCTTCAGGTTGCAAACCCGATGTTGCTTGACACGACACAAACGATACAAAACGTATGGTCGTCATTGTTCCAGATGATAAGGCTATTAATTAAAACTCTTATGTATTAACCACGAATGTTAGTTAGTGTTAGCAGGGGTGGGCCTACGTATGGGCCGGGTGGGCATGGATCCATCCACTAAATTTGTTTTTAAAAAAAAACCTAAACCCTACTTGCCCAAACCCAATCCGAGTCCATGTCCCAATCTCAATTACTGTTTGTTTGTCTATTTTTCTGTGATTATTTTTGTTACTTAGCTTTTAACGCATTATATTTATATTTGTTGATATTTTTATTTGTCTTATCAGATATACTGTGCATTTATTTGCCTAACTAGCTTAACCACATTAATGTCTTTCACAATTGATGACAATATGAAAATTAAACTTGTTACCTTAGTTGCATGATTTAAACATACTATTAATGATTGACAAAATCTATCTTTATTTTAGCAAAAGGTCAAGCTTTTTCCCGACACTTCAATTTTTATTTTCCCCGAAGTGGACAAACTAGAAGAAATTCTTCAAGCTTAGCCCAAGATATGTATGAGGTACCATCTTCGACCTAGTCACCTCACTACGTGATTGGTTCAAAGGAAGTATATGCTTATCTAGAAATCTAGTTCTTAGAACGTAACGAGTTGTTCTTATGTATGACGTGTTTGGATTCCCGAAACTCCTTTTCAACATTTGATACACACAGATTATGTGAATTTGTTAACTTTTATCTTATAGAGTTTAATGAGAATGATCGTCTGATGCTTAAAATTCAACTTGACATCTATATTACTTATGTGAGGAAGTCTTCATATTTTGTAGATTTGCATAGTATTACAGATCTTGCAAGAAAGATAATCGAAAACAAACTCAATGTGGTGTATTCTTTAGTTTATTTGCTTACGAAGTTAACCTTAACATTGTCAGTAACTGCAACTGTTGAAAGAATATTCTCAAATACGAAGATAGTCAAGACTAGGCTTCAGACTCAGATGAGCGATGATTTATTGAATTATTGTCTTATCACATACATAGAAAATGAGGTTTTTCGGTCTATTGAAAATGAAACAATTTGAAGACACGAAGCCACGAAAAATGTTATTATAAAAAAAATTATGTATGATTTTTGACATTCCACAATTTCTAAATTTTGAACTCACGTCCAAACGAACTAAACTCAAGAAAATAATTGTGTTAGAACTGACGTGGATAGTAACTAAAAATACAATGCCTAAACATTTAACTTACGTGGTTTACAATTTTTCCCCCATTCACTTGCATCTCTCATCAAGGCAAAACTTACCCTTCACAATGTGAAAATGCCTCGAGCAAAATTGGAGATTGGAGAAGGCTTCACAAGTTAAAACAAAACAACCAACATTGCTACAATACAAAAGACAAACCGCGGATTATTAGGTGCTGCGTCGCCGCTGCTGGGGCTCACTGGGCCACCCGCCGCAGGAGTTGAACCATTAATATCCGATCCAGAGCTGAAGATTGAGTTGAAAAGAATAAAAAAGATACGTCGGGAACATGCCAAGTTAAATTGTTTATAATCACGAAAAATGCAAGTGAGAGATGTCGTACCTTCCAGCGAAAATGCAAGAACCATGGCCTGAAAGAAGCATGTAATGTTAGAATTTTGAGTACGATTCAGTAAGCATGATGATGGTATTTTCCAAACAAGAGATTAACATTGAAATTCATGTTTCCAGTATTGCGATATGTTCCCATATAAATGTGTAAGTATGATTACGAGTGCATAGGATTCACCACAAACAAAAACTAGTAAGATGAACTATGTAAATGAATTCAGTACAATTTGGTTAATTTCTTCAATATTACAAGCAATACATCTCTAAGATTCTCACGCATCACAAAGTATAAGCCTAAAACAGAAAAACAAATACCTACAGAGGAAGGAAATTTTAGACAAAGTGGGGGTGTCAGATGCCCAACTTAAAAGCAATTTGTGCTGAGCGGAACTACCTCGGATTTACAAGTTGCAGTACTAATCCAAATTGTTCGATACGAGACTACCAATACTTGTTAATTGTCCAGTAGGGACTCATACAGGTCTGGGGGAATGAACCACTGAAAAGTGTTGGGTGGCCACTTACACAGAATCAGTGTCAACACTAAAGAGTTTTTCTCGTGTTCGATCACCAATTCTAGCATATCGGGCCAATAACACAAGTTGGCAGTGTCATGCTGATTTAGAAATTTCAATAGGAAAATTTCGAACACTTTGAGTACATGGATTGTCGAGGATCCAACTTTGAGTAACCTAAACATCAATGCAGTTTCAGATGAAACACAACTAGAGAGAAAATTATTCATGGAAATTGGCTACTCAATGGCAATAAGTTGATATTGATAAAAGGACTTCATTTGCCCACTAGAATGAGAATGATTGTGCTCCCACATTTGAGGGGAAAATATGGCTACAAAAAATGCAAGGATGGATTTCAACTTGCAAAAGAAGTTGCATTGTTTGATATTTTATGATTTCGAAAATCAATTAAGGTTTCGAGGATTAGGATTAACTCTTCTGAAATCTAGTTTGTAATTAGTAGGTCAGGTTGTTCCTCTTAAGAAGCTTGCATATTTAGATGAAAGGTGATCGACCAAATTTTGGTATGACAGCAGTTTACTTTCTTTAGCAATCAATGTAAGATTGCACCTTTACATGCATTCCCTCACACGAGTGCTGAAGTTATATTCATGTTTATACGTAAATAATAATATGGTTCAGAGTGCCTCGGCAAGATTATGGCCTCCTCTAATACATAAATAGAGCATTTTCTCCGCTCTCAACAGTCATACCCAAGTACTTCACTAAATACACTTGAGTCAGACACCTTTACGGGATTAGTCTATTCACCCATAGCATGTACAGTTTTTCAAGTATTGATTGTCAGCAGACCATGAAGATGCAAAAGAAAAGGGGTGGCAAAGCCGATATTTATTTTGACTTGCAAATTTTAGTGGGACGTAAACTAGTTAGGTCAATCCATTAAATAAACGAACTGAAATGGGCTGGGTAACATGACTCATATAACAAACAAGTTAGGCTCGACCTGACCACTTTTTGAGGCTTGACCATACAATGATCCAACCCTATCTGTTTGACAGGTCTAGACGGTAGCGTGACACAACCATAAATCATAGTGACATGAAAAATCATCTTTAGTGCTCAACTTGTTTAAGAGACTTACTCGGATTTTTGGTAGTAACGAATGCAGTGTTGTCAAAATTGCAGGTTCCACCAGAAGACTGTGTTCTATGATAATAATCATTGTAAGCGTATGAAGCAACAACAGCAACGTCGGTATCGTAGCAAGGCTGCCCGGGTTGAATGGCACTGCAGTCTGCTGATCCAGGACCGCAAGCCCAGTCTAGCCCAGCTTTCAATTCTTTAGATTCTGCACTTGAATTTGCGATGCAGAACGTACCAACCATTCCTGAAGAATTAGACAAGAGATCTGTTTTACCACTAAATCTAAGAGAATACGTAGACGTTCCATTCGAGAGAAAAATCCCCCAATTCCGTGCAGATTCCGGCCCAAGCAGCTTGTCCTCATTGAACAGCTCAAAGATGTACGAGCTTAAATCAGCATCCGGTTGGCTTGGTGTCCCAGAGTTGTTCAAGACATGTTGAATAAGATTACTGTTGTAAGCCAACGCATTGTCCACAACAGCAGAAGTTTCCTTACTTCCTCCGAGCCAAGGCCATCCGGTTGCAGTCACGATGACTGGAATTTTAGAAAAATTAAGTGCTTGAATAGAGTAATAAGCAGCATCGACCATCGCATCAAACATGTTGTTATATAACAAATCTGTATTTGCGTCCACAATTTGCTTGTTCGGTGTTAGAGGTTGGAATAGAGCGTACTCGATGGGGAAGATTCCGTTTCCTTGTACATAACCAGCATATGGATGGATGTTCATCATCAAAGGTGATCCGGTTTCCTTAAGAAACCTAAGCAATTGGGACATAATAGGTGCCCATGTCGAGTTAAATGTAGCAGTGGATGGAGGGAATGCTTTTGGGATCATTTCCATGGAAAACGTAGTTGAGACTTTAACTTGGAAGTTAAGATCAGCGGCCACGAGGGCGGATTGGATGAAATTCATGGCAGGAACCAAAACAAGCGCTGCATTGGGTATTGCGGTTAGGACCTCGTTGCCCACGGCTATGTAAGTGATGTTGGTGGCAGGAACGAATGTTGCGATGTTCTCTTTGACCCACCTTGCTGCTTCCGCTCGCGATCCTCCTATTTTCAAAATCTTATTGTTTGGAACACCGACAACAACCTCAATTCCGGTGTTTGCAAGGGCCTTCACCATCTTATGGTCTGCATTGTATAGCCGAACATGGCGAATATTCTGATCTTGGAGAATTGACACTGTGTCAGATTCCGGAGGCATATTTGAGATTTCAGTTCCGATGCATATCCCAACATATGCACCTGATGTTTGGAAAAAATCATGAATATGATAAAAATTTTGAAAAAAGAAAAGAAAAACAGAAGCTTATTTGTACCTGACACCTCTATAAGCATGAAGCCGAAGAATAAAAGGACATTCTTTAGCCATATTCCGTGCAACATTTGTCAGCAAAAATAACGTATTTGATAAATGTAATCTACAACTTGCAAGGTCTATGGTACCACGATCCTGAGCTGAAAGGAAGTTAGACGTTCAGAACTGTAAAATGCTTTCAGCAAAAAAAAAAATTATCTTCTAACTTAAGTCTTAACATTCTGTTAAGAAATAGTCTACATCCTTTTTATAAGATTGTCGGCCATTATATTCAAACTTTCGGGTTGTGCATAAGAAGCAACGGTAAGTATGCCAAAATTCTACTTGATTGTACATCCTATTACATGTTTCTTTACTTTAGGCCGTCCTTGACCAAAGTTCAGTCATTAAGCAGGTAATTGGTTTTCCTCAATTGAAATGTCAGGTAAGGCCCTAATCACATTCTATGACCATTTTCTTAATAAATGCCACCATCACTTTTAACACTAGGGTCATGTTTGATTTATCATAATCAACGGTTTAACGTAATTTTGTTACCACCTCAATCACATTACAATGTGAAGTTTGTATGGTAATCCATTATGGTAAGTTGGCAAGTGAATATTAATTGCGACTTTAAACAAGGAAAAACTCTTGATGGATGGTACCCTCATTTTGTTAATCATGCCACCATTTTTGTTACTTTCAAATATAAAATGCTGGCACCTTGATTTCATTGGTATCCCAAAATCCATCACTTAAGTAAACTCAAGTTAGTAGCTAATGAAATTTCATCATCTTAAGCGATGCACCCTGAAGGCTTGTTCCATCGTGGCTACAAAAACCTAATGAAACAGCATCTATTATTAAGAATCCAACAATAACTCAGACACAAGCTCAAGCCCAAGCCAAACAAGATAAATTACATAAACTAATTATAAGCTCAATCCAATAGGCCAAATCTCTAGAGCTTTCATACTCTAGAAATTTCTATTTTCTCTGTCACTTGGAGAATTATAGAATTTTTTACTTTAGAAATTTCTTCATTCTCCACAAGCTTTCATCTCACACTATGAACAGAGGTGTCCATCTTCATTTCATGCATTCTAAGCAAGAGTTAGTATGTACCACTACAAAGAAAGAGTATTGTAGTTGTGTTAGCTATAAAGTATGTATTGTAATAGAGAATTTTGTATAAAAGTGAATATAGTAGTAGAAAGGGTATTTATGAGTGTATCTCAAAAGGTAGATAATGTGTAAGTTAGTTGTGAGTGTATCTCAAATGGTAAATTAGTGTGTAAGTGTAAAGTATTGTAACATTAGTTGTTATAAATACAAGTTTACAATTTATCTATCTTTGAGTCTATTCTACTCAACAATGATTACCTAAATAGATGAACATACATGAAGTTCAACACGTACACTCAGTGAAAATCCAAGAACTTTGCACAATTAAACGAAGTTTCACATGAAGCACAGTATTTTTTTTCTGGAAAATAGAAGTAATTCATTTCTTAATCGCAAACAATTGTTCCAGCCATCAACTGCCAAAACAAAAAAAGTAAAAATTATAAATAAAACTAAAACTCCAATAAACTTGTACTGAATAAATAAAACACAATTATCCAAACAGAACAGAAGCCTCAAAAAACAACAAAACCCCGCCCAACAACACCAAACAAGCAAACCACAACTCAAAACCCAAAACCCACAAAAAAAATCATTTTTAGAATCCCAAACCAAAGAAACCCCCCAAAAAAACAAAATCACAGACCACCATTTGAGGAGAGCCAAAAACTGAAAGCAGGAGCAAAAGAAGAGGAGCCCAAGTGGCAGGAGGGGGAGGGAAAGGGATGGAAGTGGAGAGACGGCACCTGGATTGCTCTGGTCGTGTTCCACGAGGTGGGGAGGACAAGGAACCAGAGTGTTCTTGTGCTAATCAGACTATCAGAGCTTAAAGTCTTAGCTGAGCTTCAAAGACTTAAAGTGGATTTTGGGGTTTGTGTTTTATAGCTTCATTTTCACATATATGTCCTTGAGGTTTCTCTAATTTAAAATAAATCCATTATTACCTTGAATTTCCATTTTGGTGGAAAATTTAATTATAACGTTCCAATGAAATCCTTATTACACACTAACTTTTGTATTCTTATAGAAGTCTCACAAAAAGAACTACCTGGTAAGACAAGTTTCTTCAAAAAGACGAAAATTGTACTAACAGGTTTAAGCATAAATTGTCAAATGCAACCCAAGCTATTAAGACACAAAAAAAATGCTTGGACAAAGTACCCAGCCCAAAATGAGTCTGAAAAAAATAGAAAATTCAACCTTTCTTCAATTCAGAAATAACTGAGGTACTGGATATCAAATCAGCACTTTTATAACACAAAATGCAGATCCAGGCTTGAAGTTTGGCAGGGCGTGTGAGCTTTCCCACGTCTTCAATCAAAGACGAATACTTCATAAAAAAAGTGTTTATATATTGTGCAAACCAAGAGAACACACAAAGTACTAAACTTTGTAGAAATTTCCATGCACTTGTGGTATCGAGACATCGTTCAGAAATCAAAAGTAGATGATCTACTCTGCAAATTGCAAGATCACTTACTTGCATCCTAACGATGTGATATCTTACAAAGACACCAACATTTCAAGTCTTGTGGTATTAATCCTTAGCGGCATCCTCCTAATGATTTTTTTTTGGGTGTTAAACGAGTCGAATCAATTCCACTTATTTATTATTTATTTTTGCAACGAAAAGAAAAATTTAGATTACTGCAACTTCGAAATATTTCATAGGCTAATGTAATTCTCAAAAATTGACTCCGCAACCTTTGACACTTGAGTACTTATTGTACTAGTGAATTACTTATACTCTTGGACTGCACTTCACATTTCCACGTGTAATCATTCTTCTCTTATTAATCATTTACTTTAATATTTGATTTCTTATTTCTAACCATTTAATCAATCAAGTATTATAGTGGTCCTCACCGCATTCACAAATTTGAATGATAGATTAGCAGTGTAAATGGGGTGGGACAAGTTTTTGCCCCCACCATTATTTACCCCGCTTAAGTTAAGTGGGTAAGCGAGGAGGTACGAGGCGAAAAAATCCTGCTAACCTGCCCCGCCTAAGGGTGGACCAGGTGAGGTAGGTTAGGCGGGTCGTGCAGGTTTTCTACCTTATTCATTTTTATGCTAATCTTAACGTTGTAATGTTTATATATAATATGTATCATTTTTTTAAATATGTATCACACATACTCTTATAATATGTCAATATTTTCCAGTTTTGCTTATCTACTTTTGCATCATGTTGTTAAAAAAATAAATGTTTTTTTGGTGTTTTACATACAAAGATTGTTTTATCTCGAGTATTCAGGGTATGCAGAGTGAGACGTGTTATTGCGAGAAAACCGCAACTCGCATAATAAGCGAGGCGGATTGCGAGCTGGTGGTGCTAATAAGGTTTTTTTCTTCATTTAAACCAATTTATTGACTTATTGTGTTTTTTTTTTTTTGCGAGAACAAACAATAATAGCAAGGAAATGTAACGTAATTAGACTTGATATACCCATATCATAAAGAGGAACCATAAACCATCATTCAAGTTCAACCAATTGATAATTTTAGTTTAATAATTCGTTTAATTTTCTAATAATAGAATTAGAGGATTATAAGATTGAAACCCTTAGGATTAGGATATCTTGTTAAGGATTTTCCCTAAGTTTTGTTGCGTCTACCATTTTTTATAAACACAATACCTTATGTTATGCATTCATAATTACTCTAAAAGTAACTACATTTTACACATGTATATGTATCACATTTTCAAGTTAGCATCAGTCAAACTTGAGAAAAAAAATGGTAACCGAGATACCAAAATCTCCTTGTACTTGAAAATACTACCAATTAAACGATATTAGTAACCGAGATACCAAAAGTTCCAGTTTTTAAGCTGTTGGGCCTGCCTGATTAAGCCCCACTTAACCCATAAACCAATACGGCCCAGCTCTCCACCTTCTAATTGTTGGACTCTATTTTACACAAGCTCAAATTCAATTTCTATATGACATAAAAAATCATTTATCTCTACATTATAGAAAAATCTTAGTGGTGATTATTTTTGAGTTTGAAGAAGACGATTAAAAACTGTCAGCATTTTAACCACATTTGTTCAGTTTCATTGTTATGATGTTATCACAATCTTTTAGTTACTTGGGAGTGGAATGCAATATCATGAAAAATATTCTTTTTTGTGATTTTGTTTAGTTTTTGTAAATTCAATTGGTTCGATTTTGTACAACATCACAATCTTATCTGTTGATTAGTTTATACGAAAACACTACAAGAGTAAGCAACAGAAGTCCAAAATAAATTTAAAAGAAGCAATTTGTAGGAGTTTCAAAAATATTACTTATTTTTTAATTCAAACACATTTGGACACCTTTCCTTTATATATTCTAAAAAAGATAAGTTGAACTCGGAAAATATTAATACAAACATAAACAAAAATCTTCTAGCGTTTGAACAATATTTGACTCACAACGAATGGTTTAGAGTTGGACAACTTCCTGCAAAACAATCATTCTTCTAAAGAACCCAATCCAATCAATTTAGCGAATTGCAAGCATGTCAAAAGTAAGCAAAACTACGACGACAATTTTAATTAGATTTTATATAATGCTTACCATCCTTAAGTATTCAACAAGTGCTGAATAGATCAAATGCATTTTATACAATTTGAAGGCCACATTTCAACTTGATTTGGTCAAAGGCGTTGACAAAATTGAAAGCTGTGGGAATGTGTGCCTTAGCTTAGCCCTACAAAGTCAATCTAACCCTAATCCAACAAAACCAAACGTCTTGTATTTAGTACTTAATTAAGGTTTGACGTGTTTAATTAGAAAAGTGATGGAGGGGAGAGAGTGTAGAGATAGAAAGAAGACAGCTATTGTCATTGACTCTTGAGCTCTAAAGTGGGCTCGTTTGGGAATTGGAGGCATGTGTATTAGATTAGTTGATATTGGTTGGTCTGTTGACATCTAAACTTTCGGTTTAGGTTTGTGCCTTTGTGGACATATAAATATGTGGGGTTTTTTTTTTTGAAAACTTGTAAGAGAGAAGAAAATCAGTTGCATGCAACTGAGAAAATTCTCGATGAATTGTCAAACTTATAACTCATGAAAAAGAACATATGTTCCACATTGTGCGTCGATGAACTATTAAAAGTGTTCGTGAATGCGTGAACGTCATAAATAACTTAGACAAGTTGTAATCAAATTTCTGCGTGAAAGTTTTGTAAATAAGAATCATAGAACAAAAAGAAAAGAAGATAGTACATGTTTCATCTTGTATTTGCTTTGTAGTTTTACTTACTCACGTAGTATCGTTAACCGAAACAATGACGCATTGAAGGACTTCACGAAGCACTCGGTAAAAAAGTAGAAACCTTTGGGAATATTTTAGGGAGTTACTATTCGTCGTCGGAAAATTACTTAAATTGTTCCAAAAATTATCTTTTTGCCCTTAACAAATCAATTAATACAAATTTCGTTCTGTGTCTTTAAAAGAGGTGTTAGACTCAGTTTTACTCACATTCCTAGTACCAACACCACGAAAATGTTTGACGAAGCACCTGAATCCGGCGAGGTAACGGAGGCGGATTTTTTTCCCGACTCGGGCGTCTGGGTAAGCCGCCTCCACCTTGGTGGAGGCGTCTGGCTACGACGCCTCCGCCTAGGTGGGGGCGTCTTATCCAGACGCCCGGTTTTTTTAATTTTTTTTAATTTTCTGTTAAATTAAATTTTTTAAGGTTCTGTTGCAAGATTTCGGTGGTGATGGAGTAGATTACAGTGAGCTTTTTGACAGTAAAGAAATATTTACAACAATCGAGGAAACTTGTAAATAGGCGAAACAAGTTGCAATAGGCGAAACAAGTTGCAATAGGAGCCAGATTTTTTTGGTTATATCATCATACAAACCAAAAGCAGATAACCGGATGGATTGTTACCTGAGATGTGATCGCAGACGTGAGTTCTCGTGATACGAGTATTGCACTACGAAAGAATACAAAAAGAAAAGGTTGCGGTTGTCGGTTTTTGGTAAAAGTGGTGGAGCGATGGGATCATGATGAATGTGTTATTGTTTCTAGTAGCACATATGGGCATCACAACCACATACTTGCAGTTTATTCAGAGGGTCACCGACACGTCAGCGAACTTAGTGCTGGGGCAAAGCAAATTGTTCGTGATATGACAGACGCACAAGCAAGACCACATAACATTTTGTTAGCGGTAAAAGAGAAATTCCCGGACGATAATCCCAATCAAAGATACATTTATAACTTCAGAGAGTACATGAGGATGACGAAATCTGAAGACAGGAATCTCGCGCAGCAGTTTCTCAGGGAGGCAGTGCAACATAAGTATTTGCATTGGATTGTGGCAGATGAAGAAACTAATGTCCTCACTCACGCATTTTTGGCACATCTGACTTCAGTTCAGTTGTTGCGTACATACTCATTCGTAATCTGCATGGATTCGACGTATAAGACGAACAAGTACAAGATGACTTTGTTTGAGATGGTTGGAGTTACTCCAACAAACATGAATTTCCTCGTCGGATATGCGATTTTGCAGGATGAGACTGAGTCTCACTACATCGATTGCCGTTCTCTACACTCTTTTCGACCGTGTGAACTCGGCTATTGAAATGCAACTGATGAATATTCGGAACTTTCTTGAAGATTCAAGACGTCGAATTGTGACAAACTACATATGTCCTTTGTTTCAGCATATAAATGACCGAGTTTCGCATCACTGCTTGTCGTTATTGACTCAGGAATTGAAGAGAATGCAAGACTTAAGTGATGAAGTTGAATATCGTTGTGGGTGTGCTTTTCTGACATCACATGGGATTCCTTGTGCATGTACCATGTACGAGTGTTTTGCATCAGGTGATGGAATTTGTTTAGAGCATATTCATCCATTCTGGAAAACACTTGTCATTGGAGAAGGAGCCCAGATGTGAGAGTTTATGGATCAGTCAGCACAAGACGTCGAGCATTTTCGGAAGCTCGTTGATGAGATTTCGGAGAGCAACCCTGCAGTAATTCGTAGTGTCTCTCGTATTTTATACGAACAGTTACACCACAATCAGTCGAACTATGGTGAACCCGCAGAAAATATTAAGGTACGAGGTCGACCTAGGGGAAAGTCGACATGTCGGGACCGGAGTGCCTTCGAGTATGCTGAGCGAGGTCGTGGTCGGTCTGGTAGTAGTGGAAGCAGTGGTCGTGGTCGGTCTTCCAATTCGTCCCGATCCTCCGTGAACACGGGCACATGATCTTCTGGTATGACGATATCTTTGTTGTTATTTAATATATATCAGTAATTTTGTTGTTTTAATGAATTGTTATTTACCTATCTTACAGTGTCTGGACGGATTGACGTGGACAACTTCCCATATGTTGATAGACTGTCAGGAATCATTTTACCATTTCTGGAAAGGTGGAATGACGTACGTGCTGATGGCAACTGTGGATTTCGATGTGTTGCCGATGTCTTCCATGGTGGTCAAGACAATTGGTCGTATGCCCGTCGTGCGATTTCTAATGAGATAGGTGCACATCCTATTTATGAGAGTGTCTATTTCGGCAATGTGGTAGAGGCTCGTCAACGAATTGATTGGGGCGGGGGAGCTTGTGGCGAGGATCATTATATGAAGGTTTGGGCCGACTTGTTTCCTATTGCTAATTTTTACAAGTGTGTGGTCATGTATTTCGCAATGGGAACGGATGGTTCGTTGTTCCCTTGTCTTACTGTGCTACCTTGGGAGAGTCTGTCTGTCATGACGAGGCATGTCAGAGAGTTAGTCATTGCTCATTTAGGGAGTTACAGACATTTTATTCGTTTGGAATTAGCTGATGATTTCCCAGTACCTCCTATAGCGACCTTATGGTATCAAATGTGAGATGAGAGTGTTGTTGGATGGGAGGATCAGTACGAAAGTAGGATGACGTATTGGAACCAGTTACGTAGTACACTTTGATTGTAATTTGTAATGCATTTGTAATGTATAATATATCGTGTATTTGTACTTATATCGTGTTGTTCTTTTACCATATTTTATTTTAAATTTAAGTATTATTTGATATCTAAAGAAATAAGTTGAAGATATGTTCGTGACAAATAAGTATTAAAAATACGATAGTCAAAGAAATACGTAGAAGATATGTTCGTAAGAAATAAATAATGAGAGTACACAGATAAGCATAAGCAAATACCAACAAATGTAGTAACAATGCAACATATATTAAAACGATAGTAAAAGCAAGTCAACTAGAGCTCAGCATCCGAATCCTGGTCCGAAATGCCCAACTGGTTGTTCCAATCCTCGATGAGGCGATCCCAATCTGTAAATGCAAGTATCGTATCCTCAGTCAGCATCATGTCTCTCTATCGCAAGAACGACTGCGTATACCGTATCGCCCTACTCATCCACTGTATGTAACAAAAAAATTAGCGTACATTAACAATAATAACAAAATATACATTACAAATAAAATTAGATAAACTTACCGCATCGGCACATGTCCTATCCAGTGGTCTCTCCGGTCTCGGAATGATACTGCGTACGATAAGTGGATGTGAGCACCTACCGAACCACTACAAATAATCTGCATCATAAGTGGAGGGGTCGCGACTACGACTCAAATCGTCCAGGTGAAGTCGTCCTACTCTCGGAAATGTCCTCCAAACTGATTCCGCGAACGAAACGTTATCCCTGACGACGTACGTCGTCGCAGTCGCAGACCGTACTGCATGCTCGGGCGTCGGGAGTCGGGATATCAACCGGGATTACCTGAACGTAACCTAACTGACGTAACACGCGATCAGGTAAATAAGGCTCGGTGATATCCCTATAACGAATAACACTCATAAATGTAGTCCTCGGCACAGCTACAACAGGCTCGGGACCATACGACAACCACTCCACCTAAACGTTTATACGTTAATAATAATAAAGTTAAAATTTAAATAAACGTGAATGATATATACATTATATACCTGCGATGCAGTCATCTGATCTAGCCGTCTACGAATAGAAAGAAGTCGACCCTCACTCTTATCCTCGGCCCAGACAACCCATATACGCGAACGAGGATGACCACACTCAATAATCTTCTGCTCCCGATGTGGGCGGAAAGCAGGAAAATACTCATAGATCCAAGCTTGCAGTAGTGTAAGACAACCCGTAATCCCAGAACAATCAGCACGACTAGATATACCCAGCTGACGATACAGATATGTCAACGTCGTCGACTCTCGTGAGTACTGACCAATGGTATCTGACTCCCTCGCCTCCAATAGGTCGCGTGGTCTGACTCTGGAACCGCTCTTGTCGACAAACAAGACACAACCTAGCAGTAAGAAGAGGTAAGCAGTCATCTGCGTATCCTCAGTCTGTGGTGGTCGCCCCCGTCTGCAACACTCGTCCACAACATCGATACTAACACCACCGCCACTCCAAAATGAGCTATCCCGCCCAAGACCCTCCAGGATGACACCCAACAACTCAGATACATATAACTTCAGCTCAGATGTCGGCGCCTGCGCACTGACCATAGGACCCTCAACAGGAATGTGCAGAATCTGAAAGACGTCATGCAACATGATCGTCATCTCTCCGAACGGCAAGTGGAAAGTGTTGGTGTCAGGCTGTCACCACTCCACGAAAGCCGAAATCAACGGCATATCGATGCAGGAAAACATGTTGTACGGCAAGGGACCCAATCCACTGTCACTGACGGTCGTCGTCATATCATGAGTCATCACTGAACGCCATGCTTGCAATGTCGTACAGACTCTGAGCCGATTATGGCACTTCAAAACCTTCCGATCCTCGTCATCCCAGATGCATCTGGCGATGTGGCCTCCGAAACTCGGAATGACGCTGCCATCTAGAGGACTACCGGGCATAATATCCGTGACGATCCAAGACTCGTCCTCACCCCTCTTCTTCTTCTGAGCTCAGGCGTCTGCAGTGCACGAACTCGAATCACCGGTCACAAACCGACCACCTCGACCATTCCTAATGACCCACTCAGCCGAAGGACTACAATCTTGCCCCCGTTCTCGACCAGACTGATGTATTGCCTCCTCCAGTGGCCCCAAGCTATACCGACCCCCATTGTCACTATCGTCGTTACTCCTCAACTCATCTGAATCATCATCGTCGTCGAAAGAATCTTCAGGTGTCTGACGACGACGTAACAGATCTCTCTCTCTCCTAACTGAAGTAGAAATACCACGTGTACGTGGATGACGAGGACCTGACTCGTCTGCTACACTACGTACCACGCGTAAGAGAATTGATTTCCCTTTTCCTCCACGGTAACCTGATGACTATTAATTCAATTTTAAAAATAAAATTTTATTAATGGATTTACTAAAATAATTAAACTAATTATTAACTTAATAATCGATTTATTTAGCAATTATCACAATTAATCAATAATCATTTACTAAAATCGTACACAACTAATTATTAACATAATAATCAATTTATTTAGCTATCATCACAACTTTTAATTAATAATTCATTACTAAAATAATTAAACCAAGGAGGAGGCGTGTTAGCCAGACGTCCGAGTCGGGAAAAAAATCCGCCCCCGTTACCTCACCGGATTCAGGTGCTTCGTCAGACATTTTCGTGGTGTTGGTACTAGGAATGTGAGTAAAACTGAGTCTAACACTTCTTTTAAAGACACGGGACGAAATTTGTATTAATTGATTTGTTAATGGCAAAAAGTAATTTTTAGGACGATTTAAGTAGTTTCCGGCGACCCTAGATAAAAGAAGGAAATACATGTATTTTCCTCTCTTAATAGTACTGACCGTGCATGATCCATAACGAATAATCTTACATAAGCAAAGAAATAATTAAAACGTTTAGTAGTATATGAGGATAAGATCCGAACCAAACCCCAAAAAAAGAAAAAAAAGGGAGGACTGGAGAAGGTATGGTTTGAGTTGTGGATGTTTTTTGTACGGTATCGTATGCATGCATAATTGCGTACGTATGTGATAAAAATGTCAATCTAGAGAGAGAAGAAACGAGAGTGTGTTTATGGTGTATACACGTGTCGGTGCCGTCCACATTACAACACTTGTATTATTTGTTTTCCTTTCTCTAATTTGGGAAGAAGAATTTCTCTGACCGTGATTTTTGGTTAATTGTTACCTATTTTTTGCTAACGAGGTAGTCTAACTTAATTTGTCACAATACACACAATTTTTATTTTTCAAAATTATACTCAAAAATTACTTAAAGTTGAAGTTAGTTCAACAAGTCACTTAAGAATATCGTGCAATCACAATCGTGGGATTCAATCCCTTTTTAACGCAAGGCACCAAATTGTTTTTTTTTTCATTTTTTTTTGTTTTACAATTTTTCTACAATATTAGGATTTCCTAGCAATTTCTACTTATCGATATCCCCAGAAGTTTTTAGGATCTTCCTACTCTTGGAGTCAAGAAATCGAAGTCTTTCAAAACTTCACGTACCAATCTTTGGAATAATTTTCACAACAAACAAAGATGAAATTTCCTTACTATAGACTTGGTTGACATCATCATTCCAAGGATTTTGACTCACAATTAATTACACTTCAAGTCTTATCCTCTTGACTTTCACAAGTCAAACTGTCATATTGTTGTGACCCTACATTGTTGATTGTCTCGCTTTTCAATTTAATTAACGGAAAGCTTTCTCTTGGAATGTATTAGCGACTTGAGATTTGGTTCAATAACAAGAAGAGATTAAATCCGATTATTACATACAAGATGAAGACAATATTAACTCGACAGAAGAAGTTGTTGCTAGTGGTGGTAGGTTGTGATAAAAGAATTTTGTGTACATGAAGGGCATGTGGTTGGTTAGTTGCTAGTGGTAAGAGAATTTTGTGGAAAAAAATAGTTATCATATTTGTGTATCTTATTACCAGTTTAATTCATCTTGTTGAAATTTTTGTATATATGTTGTGCTCAGTATGTTAAAAATTTGTTGGTACTTACATGTAAGACATCAATGTTGATAAATATATTTGTATTGCAAATATCAAAAATATATTGAACATTATTTAAGTGCTCATTTCCAAATTTTCAAAGGACAGTTTGAGTGTACTAACTCTGAACATTTAGTATATTCCCAACCAACTTTGTTTGCACTAAGGGTTACGGCTGGAAACATTTACTGAATTATTGAGTACATAATATATACACACACACATGCCTCCATGGGTTTTGCGTTCAACCAATAAATTATTCATGATTTATTTATTTGTGTTTTCAATATATATATTTTTGGCTCCAAAACCAGCTATATTTCCACTTTTTCCACGCTTCTTATTATACTTTCGCACAAGTCAATACACCTTTCCAATACTTAAATTTTCTTATTGTCCCTATACTTTTTATCTGACTGAAATATCTTTGACCTTTACAAACTCTCCTATAATTTTGATATACTTACATTTCTCATATTTACATATCCATATTTTTCCTATCATTTTCACTATCTTTTCCTTCTTTTATTTTTTGGTGACCCAAAAGTTTAAATTTTCTTTTTCTTTTTCAAAATTGTATTATTTTTTGGAATAACATAGACAATTTTTTTTGAGAAAAAAAATGATGAGTTTTGTAGGTGAGGCAGAATAAAAAAATTATTCCACCAACAACACAAGAGTGTAACGACATGCAACAGTTGGCAGCTGACAACAAATCCAGATCCAGCAAGAACATGTCAAACTTTGGAGAGATCCACAAAAGTACAAACACAGTAGTAGCTAGTGGTGATCCAAAAGCCTTCTTCTCAATCCAAACCCTGCATTTATTTACCCAGACCTGTCCTTGACTTGTTCTTAATTAATTTCATGGCAATTTAAAGCTGGAAATGCTTCACAACTAATATAATGAGCAATGGTTTTTGGTCAAGAATCCGTGCAACAAGTTGTTGGTTTTCTTCTGAAAAATAATAATTATATTTTCACCATCTCTTTGGACAATTTTGTCTATTCTCGTGGCTTATAAGTTTTCCAGTTAAAACATATTATTTTTTGACACACAATTAGAATTCAAAATAAATTCCTAACAATGAGTTCGCATATGTATCCACCCATGATGGATGTACGTGTTCTACAGATGAGACGTACAAATCTGGCTCACATACTCAACCACGATAATGACTATTTCCATGTATATGTGTGGAGATTAAGGTAACGGGGTAGACATTATTTAGACAATTCAATACATATTCCCATGGATAAAAGAATTTCTACAAAATGGTATGGATTTTCTTTGAAAGACCAAATTAAGACTTACTCCCCCACCAATTTTTTTGATAAAGACCCAAGCTATATAATGAAATGGAATGGAATGGAATGCAAACCAGTGAGCAAGTGTAGTGGAAGTTTACAACACTTGTAATTTACTACCAGTGTGGAGTGTCCATTTTTTTCTTTTCTGCATGGGAAGAGGAGAATAGTAGTATATCATAGAAACCACCCACCATTTTTTCTTGTAGGAGACAGCAAGGAAACTACCTCGTAGTTTCTTAATTTGATTTTCATAACCTTCAAAACCTCACTTCTGTTATTTCATATATATCATATCCTCTCACTTGGTTCATCTCCATTTTCTTCCTCCTCCAAATACTCTTCTCTGTTGTATGCCTTTAAGAGGTACTTTTTTTCTTCTTTCATGCCCTTGTGTTTGTTGATGCTGTTGTGTATTTTATTTAGATTTCATGAGATGAATTGTCTTGTCCTAGATTCAGGTGTGTTTTGGATATTTGTTTTGGGTCAAAATACTATTCTGTTTTTTCTTTGAAGACAATAGTTTTTTTTGTCTTTTCTTGGTTTTGATTTTGTAGAGAGTGAGCCCCTTTTTTGTTTTTCCTCAAATATGATGATGTTAATTTTGACTTCTGCATTTTGTTGGGTTGTTTCTTATTCTTTGATTCACTCCCCAAAGTCTGATTATTATCATTTTCATTTTGCTTCTAAATTTCGATGATGATGACGAATTATGTTGCATTTTCCAGTAAACAATAAAACATTTTCATCTGTCATAATAAATTTGTGAAGTATAGTTTTTGAGAAAGATGCAATGTTCATATATATATATATATATATATATATATATATATATATATATATATATCAACGCATTATTGTTTGGAACCTTCTATTAGTCTGACATCTGACTTTCTTATATATGTTTCAGGCATATACCAAGATCAACTTAATATTTGGTTGTAATGGGCATATACCAATCATGTATGGGAGGTGATTCAGATTCTTTAGACAACATATTCAAAGCAATTCCCAAAAGATCCATTAGCTTCAAGGAAGAAGACGTTAACGCAACGATACGTACGCTCAGTTTCAAGGACTCTGTGACTTCAATTTCGAAGAAAAATGGGTCGGGTAGAATCATACTCGAAGGGTCTCTAAGCTTCAAAGGGCCGCAAACCGATCAAATCGAAGTGCACACGACATTCTCGATAACAAACCCTTCATATGACAAAGAAGATTGTAGTGAAAGTAGTAGCTCTGATTCTAATGTTTCTTCGGTAAAATCATTATTATCCGATCCCGATAGCCCAAAGCACGAAGCTGCCCTTAAATTGCAGAAGGTTTATAAGAGTTTCCGGACGAGAAGGCAGCTAGCGGATTGCGCTGTGCTTGTGGAGCAAAGATGGTAAATCTATTAATCATGTTTTTATATTGTTTTTTTATGTTTGTTAAATGGTAGAAGCTAATTAAATGTGTCTGTCTTAATTTTGTGATCGATGAAGGTCGAAACTATTGGATTTTGCAATGCTTAAACACAGTTCAGTGTCCTTTTTCAATGTTGACAAACCTGAGTCAGTTATTTCTCGGTGGTCGAGGGCGAGAACAAGGGTTGCTAAGGTACTCTTCACTTACATGAAACTTGTATTTCTCCACTTAATGGTCTTATTGCTAAGAATCAATGACATGGTGCAAGATATTTACGCAAATAATATTAGAAAATGTTCATTTCCCATGAACTTTAACTTCTGGAACGGGTTTTTGAATTTGTTTACCTTGTGTTCTGTTAATAGGTAGGCAAAGGACTGTCGAAGAACGCCAAAGCTCAGAAACTTGCTCTGCAACATTGGCTCGAGGCGGTGCGTAATTCTCCTATACCATCAAAAAAATATGACAAATTTAATAGCATTTGCATCTCACATTTCAATTTTGCTTTGCACAGATCGATCCAAGACATCGATATGGACACAATCTCCATCTGTACTATGTTTCCTGGCTGCACTGTGAGAGTAGACAACCTTTCTTTTACTGGTAAGAACACATAAGTATATATGTTATGTTATGCACATTAAATTTAAATTTCTTTTACAATCTACAACTAATTAAATGGATCATATTGTAGGTTGGATGTGGGAGACGGAAAAGAAGTAAATCTCGAACGATGCTCGCGTTCGAAGCTTCAACAACAATGCATCAAGTATCTTTGTCCAGTATGTGCCTGTGATCATTTTGCAATTTCTTGGTTAACTTTTTTTCTTTTTTCTTATGAAGTTCTAAATTCTTTTATGTTATTTGTAGGAAGAGAGGGAGGCCTACGAGATCATCATCGAAAACAGAAAATTCATATATAAACAAAATGGCCAAGTTTTGGATACATCTGAAGGACAAGATGGTCTCAAGTGGATATTTGTTCTGAGTACTACCAAGGCCTTATATGTTGGACAGGTACTTAGTTAATTCCCTTTATTAAGCACAAACTAACAATATGAAATTACAATACTTTTCGTAGAATTTATAAAGTGCATGAATTCAATTAAAATTTGTTATTGTTGATTTGCCCTTTTCCTACCTAAACCAAACAGTTTTTTGCTATTTCAAGTACTTCTCATTGAGTTTGAGATCTAAACCATCATATATCTTGGATGTAACAAAAAAAAGAGAAAATGTTTATAATTGATCTTTAAATTTATTTTAATTAATCTTGAAGGAGAACTGAATAATTTTTTTTTAATGTGTAGATAATACAAGTCAATATTTTGCTAGCTCAGACTGAACTTAAAATTTTAAACCAGACTCAAACTCTAGTATATGAAATTGCAAAAACAACTATGGTTCGTGTCAAACTTTTTAAGTGATAAATGGTTAGCTGAATTAGTTTTTTTAAAATTAATTGCTGCAGAAAGTGAAAGGCAAGTTTCAGCATTCGAGTTTTCTGGCGGGGGGAGCGACTTCCTCGGCCGGAAGATTAGTAACAGAAAAGGGAATTCTGAAGGTATGTTGTAACTTATAAGAATTGATGATATGGATTTTTGTAACTTGTAATGTAGTTACTCATTTCAGTTTCTTTTATGTATGACCAAACCTATAGGCTGTGTGGCCTCACAGTGGGCATTATCGCCCGACCGAGGAAAATTTTCAGGAGTTTGTGAACTTCCTTGAGGAGAACAATGTGGATCTTACCGATGTCAAGGTGCGATATTTTATATCTCTGCCTCTCCTGTTAGTGTTACTTCTACATCGTGGCCAAAAAAAAGTTGTTTCCAAATTCATGAAATACATACCAGAAGTTGAATTCTGGTATGTTTTTTTTTATCACAAAGAAATTGAATTGTGTTTCTGTTTATGTTTTCAGAAGAATCCGACGGACGAGGACGAGTTTTCGAGTGCTGTCAGGGCAACTTCATTCAGGACCAACTCGTCCCAATTATTTTCATTCAGAGATAAAATGACTTGCAAGAATGAGACGGCCGAAAACAAGCAAGCATTTGAGTGTGATGATAAAAACAACAGTTCAGAGTCTGAATTTCAGCAATTAGATGAAGAGTCGCTTAAAGGGCAATCAACTTCACACGAGGATTTATTCAGAGGATCAGATGAAGAGAACGATGATGACAACAAAGCAGTCATAACTGACGCCACAAAGGCAACCGAGGGACCGGATTATATTTTCCAGAAACGGAACTTATTTGAGGAAGAGCAATACGATACTGAAGAGCCCACGATAAAGAGGGAGTTGATACTACACAGGATGAATTCCGGGAGAAGGACTAAATCACTTCGGTTGGGGAAACAGTTGTCGTGGAAGTGGTCTAGTGGTGTCGGCGCACGGATTAGCTGCGTAAGGGACTACCCTTCAGAGCTCCAGTTCAAAGCTCTAGAAGAAGTTAGTTTATCTCCAAGAAGTTTGGGTAACTCCAAACTTAGTCTGAAAGATTTTTTTTTTTTTTTGGCAAATATTTTGAAAGGTTATACATTTTAGGCAGCAAAATGACCCACAATTGGTCCTATACAGAAACATGATTCTTTCATTTCATTGTAGATTTGCAGAGAAACTGTAATTTCTAAGCTACTAATCCATTCTTTTATTGTATTCATTGGCTCTTTTCTTTTTAAATATTGTGCCTGAATTTGAGACATCAATTATGTTGTTTAGGCATGGCACTATTTTATTCATTCTACGGAAAGCCAGAGTAGAACCTTATTAAGTGTTAACGTGAAATTATACGATGTTGACAAGTGTTAAGAATTAAACTTCTAATAACACAATCATAAATTATAAAACAATATCTCATATTTTCTAATAGTAGACACAAACAATAGAATTTATTTTCTATCGGATTCCAAAGATAAACACAAACAACATAAATCAGTCAAAGAAAAATTATTTTCCACTGTATTCTGTTTTCTTTAGTTTTTCATTTGACTTCGAAAATAACGTTCCAAAACTTTACTCGTCACTATCACTCCCCTTAACCCATTCATCATTCAGATACAGGTCTCTGTCTTTTTTAAATTTAGTTACAGGTCTTTGCCAATAGATGGTCTTAAACTCCACACAGAAAGGTGTTGATGAATCAAAATGATGCTCTTGAATGAGTCAAGTGATTATGACATTATGCTTACTTTTCTCATGTGATATGACAAGGCTATCAAGGCATGGTCCAAGAATAGTTTCAAAAGTGAAACTTGTTTAAAAAATATCTGCTTTGACCTCAAAACGCTTGGTTGGAACCATTCAGCATGGGCACAGTGACAGAGAATAAATCTGCAAATGAAAGCTTCTGAAGTCAACTGTTTTACAAGAACACGAAACTAAAAAATTAGTACATACAAAGATGTTCAGGGAAACAAATAGTAGTTACTGCACAAAGGTTAAAGTTGATTGCATATTCATGCCAAATATCTTGGTTTTGGGCTGTCACCAACTATGTCCATCCCAGGCAGAAAATGGCTCTCTTAGACTATGGCTGCAGCAGACCTGGTTCAGAGCTTCAGGAGCTTTCTTGAAGCCGGTACATGGTGATTTCTTGCTGCTTGAAATATCTTCTATCCTCCTCATCCACGAGGACGAGATTCAAGTGGTACTTCACGCTGAATTTGTTGTTTGTATTGCGATAGGTTGGTGTGAGTTCATAAGGGCTCAGAAATAATCTGATGGGAATGGATTCGCCTGTGACAGTTGAAAATGCATTGTTAGATACTAAATATACATTCGTATCAAACTGCTAAATACATGGTTATGGAAAAGACGATGACCAATGCTATATCAGATTGTACCTCTAACTGGAGCACCATCCATCAACTCAAATTTTGCCAGTGTTTCGGTCTCCACGTAAGTGTTTGCTCCAGATCCAGTTGATTCTCTCCTTCTAATCTCAAGTTCCATATGTTTTATTTTGATTCTCACAAGTAGGAAGTATATTTTGCCAATAATCACATCCGTCAGATGATACCTGAAAAGGTAAATGGTTAATTGGTTGTACCAGTCGATCTTCAAGTACATCGGAAAACTTGGAGTTGCAACTGCATAGAACCTCACTTGCTTTTACTGTACTCAAATTCAATGTGAAGGCAGTCCTCAATTCCAACTTCCATCTAAGTAAAACAAATACACGAAAAGTTAACACACATAAGTAAACCCCTTTTTACCCTCTGCAGAACAACAAGGTATGCTGCTCATCCAGCCAAAAAAATAAGGTATAACGTTGCCAACCTTAATACTGTTGTTGATAGTTGGTGGTGGTGTATAGTTACGGACCTGTAAAAACAATAATAAAATAAGCTCATTTAAAATGAGAAGAATAATAGGTGGTTTCCTGTAAAAAGAGGCATTGAACTGAAGAACTGGACATAAGCTGACTTAGAATCTTCATTCAGATTATTTTATAAAAAAAACTAATGTACAAGTGAAACACAGAAAAAGTGAGAATGAACAAGATATGTTCAAGTGACTTACCAAGAAATCCTGGTACTCCACAATATTGCTTATGTAATTACGGCTTATTGTCACCTTTAACACATACCTGTGATTTCCAAATAGAGCATTTTAGATATAGTTAGGGAAGAGGTAGGAAAATATAAATGAATCAAATGCTTTGACTTCGTATTTGCAGGTTTTCGGTTCAGGCAGTGTAGAGCTTGGAAATTACACAATGCTAGAGTCTAGTACACATATAGCTTTGAAAAAAATACATAAAAGGAAATAACTACCGTGTCTTTATGGTTTCCATCCCAAGAAACACCAAAATGTTCACACAATCAAGTACAAAAATCAATTTTTAATATTTCTTTATTAGGTGATGATACTTCAATAAAAGCCCTTGTCTGTATATTCTACTAAAACAGCAAATCATAAAATTAGTGAAGGCACCGCACCTCAGTCTGACATTCACACCATTGTATGACTCATAAGGCATCTCAACTGAAGAGAATTCAAAAGGATAAGTTTTTCTTTCATATATTTCACCCGGCACATCCAGCTCCCTAACTGCAAAATGAAAGATGTGAATTTGTCATCCAAAGAAGAAATTTGAGAAACAAATAAATGGAGAAAGGATCTGCACGTGTCCAGCTACATGTGTGTACAAAAATTGGGTCATACAACTGGTAATTTACTTATTTAGAATGGGATGGCATATCTGGCTGCGACTATTTAGACTGAAGCAATAAAACTGTTAGGTCTGGTGAACTTCATGCACCATATTCCATAACTATTCACAAGTTTCAAAGAGTAAGAAATCAGTTGCCAATTAGTATTAATTGTAAGTTTAACTTTTGGAGAATGAATTTGTTAAAACTAACATAATATATGACATATACCTAGGGGAATGCCACATAAAGTACAGTGAGGAATTTTAACTGAAATATAGCAATCCAGCAGTGAAGCTTGTTTTGTAAGAAAGAAAGTCATGAAATATTAATATCTTAGTTTAGTAAGGTCAACCAATATATAACCTTTTAAAAATTCTATATTTAATTTCCACACTATATATTCTTCCTAAATCTTCACCGTGTCATTAAAGAACTATGAGCTATAAACTGAGCACGCCCCTCAAAGTGCTCATAGAAAGCTAACAAATGAAACAATTGATTATGTTACACCTATGTAGTAGCATAGTAATATTTAACTCACCAAGGGATGTAAAGTCGTAGAAGTTGCCTCTGTCAAAATACAGCTCTGCATGGCAACAAGCATCATTACTCTTAATATTACTTGTGGAAAATGAGAATTAAGACAATCATACTATTTGCCTCAAGGACCGATTTATAAATGAAACAATTTACAGACAATTGAATGCATTCACAGTTAAGTTTTTTGTCAATAAAATGTCAGCCGATAAATGACTATGAAATCAGAATATCCCACAAGTTTCAAAACAATTTCGTAATAGATATATAATTCTTCACGAAAACAGTAAAGTCACATATAAAGTCCCAAAAAACAAAGTATTTTCACTAATTAAACACAGTGTACAATACTGTGAGTAATCAAACCCATATTGCAAGAGAGGATGAACTATAACCTAGACATATGCTACTATCTAGACGTGTTCAAATGAATGCAAATGGTATTTGCCGTACACTGACTCTCCAGGTATGAACCATAGTATGCTGTTGCAAAATCCACATTACAATTCGACTACCATGATAACCACAATATAAGTTGTGTGGGTTATGTGGTCCTGTAGGCAAATGTGTTAAACGCAGAATGGTAGTCCTGCAATCATACAAGTCGAAAGACATCAAATGGTCCAATAATTTAAAATCTGGTCAATGGAGGCCAACTCTCTGCTCAAGTATTGGAAGTCTATTTGATAAAATAGGCACTTTAAGCGTTATAGTAACTAGGTATGTCTGACTAACATCATTTCAAGTAGGTAATATACTCTCACTGTCTTGGTAAGTGCTATTCGTGTATGCTTAAGTTATTTTCAAGACTTAGGTGATGAAATTACAGAGAGAAAGTTTGGGGCTCAAAGGAAAGTATATGGACCTATGTGAGAGGAGTTTGGATCTAAAGTGAAAAACAATTGCTGATCTAAGAGCAAGGAAGAACATGATTGTAATGCTTAACCTTCACTTAGTCCTTTAAAAGTTTTATTGCAGTTAGATTCGACTCCAAGACTCAAATCAGAGTCACGATAAATTATTACTTTCATGGGACCAAAGAACAGCAATCAAATCAGGGACAGACAAGACCGGGATCTGGTGATATCGGTGCCAGGACCAACATCACCAAATCTAGGTCATCAGGGACCCAGTTCTGATGGCTGGTTTGGACCAAACCGGGATCATGCATAATGTGAACATTGATTATAAGTTACAACAAAATACTACATTCTCGAGAATTCAAGCTCACCTATTTGCCCAAGCAACTCAATTTTTATGCCCATATGTTCAACTTTCTTCCCTCGAATAGGCTCAATATAAACCTGCATTGCAAGAGAAAAGCCACATCACAATACTACTCCTACTTTCCGATACAAATTACAAAGAGTTGGTTTATGATCGTCGATTGACATACACAACATTATTTTAATAAGTTGCACTACCTCTCCTGCAATATTTTCATGGCTAAGAAAAAGTGGCGCCATCGCAGTTTGACCATTTTCCTTCTTTATGGAAACCTACAAAATGAAAGATAAAGAGAGTAGATAAGAATGTTCTTGTTATGTTAGAGTCTGATCGTAGATAAAGGTCAATAATTACAATTGTTGAAACTTTAACAGAAGATTAACTTGAGGATCTCAAGATTTAGGAGAGAACTTGAATCAGTGAAATTACAAAACTTATCAAGGACATGGTCTATATGCATGTCAATTTTTCTTCATGAAAATATACTTGAAGTTGGCAAGGAGGGAAAAACACAACTAGTAAACAACCTCTTTGGATTTCACAATGCATTGGGCCAAGAAATGAAATGAATATATATTACCATCCCATGCAAAGAAGATTAAAATGTATAATTCATTTGCACTAAGCTGTTTTTAAGAAGCAACAGATAAGTCCTCTTTGTGCATCTCACAGTTCCTCATTAGGATGTTAAATATACTTATATACCCACATGGTCAGTATCTAACCCAAGTGTCAGCTGGTGTTTGATAATTTAATGTCATACAAGTTCAAGGAGATAATCAAAAGGTACCATCTTGAAGAAAAACTTATCCACAAAGCGAAGTGTACAGTCTTAAATCGGAACATGTAGGTAGCCATGCACTTGTTCAATATGAAGTTAAACATGATGACTTTTCCAAAATATCCCGTGTACAATTATATTATGAGAAAAAGAAACTGGAATAACAACAGAAATTTAAGAAAATAATGCGAGAGAAATGCAAGTCTTACCTTTTTTCGTGTTTTCCCATCTACAAATGTAATACCAATATTACAAGCTGGCTTGAATGCTCCTACTATATAGTTCTGAAACAAAAATTGTATGAAAAAGTGAACAGAAGGAGAATTGGTAGATCACTAAATACACCAGGAAGATGACCCAAAGTCCCAAACGATAGTAGCATTTAAGATCATACAAGGAAGTTAATGATAAAAGAAAAGATCATACAAGGAACTTGAATCATACTCCAATGATTCTATTGTACAGGCATAGCATAAAGGAATGCGTGACATGATAACTGTGGCTCAATGCATAGCAAAGATCACTTTCAGTTCTTTGTACCACTCCCAAAAAGGTGAATTATTATTTTAAGATTCAGAAAGTGCAGAATTGAATCGTTTATCCACTACTTAGATTGGGTTTGCTCGATACTTTTAAACAAAAATGGTATTACCTACAAAATCGCCCAATTAGACCATAGAGCAGTTTATATCCCCCCCCCCCCCCCCCCCCCCCCCTCAGTGAAACTACATTTCCAACAAATTCCACGTCCAAACATATGGAAATACTACAGAAGTACAGTGTTGGGTGCAGCATCTGTAAGACTGTAACAATAAAGACCACCATGCAAACAGTTTGGTTTTACATGATATTAGACGAGAAATAAGTCAATGACCATTATTTGAAAGTGTAATTATACATAATTGACACGATATTAGATGACTGGGTTTGGGTTGTAAATGGATTTGACCCGAACATGATACTGTAGCCTATATTGCCACCCCTAGCAGTAGTGTTTACATATGCTTTGTTCTTCGGAAAAGTAAATTACATGTTCACAAAAGAAGAAGAAAAAATAAATAAATCATACCATTTCTTCTTCTTATTCTCCTACTCCAAATCTCTCGGAAACACTCCCTGTCAAAACGAATATGAACCAATGAAACAACACAAATCCGATATTCCAAATTACTCGACCGTCTACAAAACTGACCATTCCGGAACCGGAAAACAAAACGACTAACATAAAATCAACATCAAAACCCAACTTGACATTTTGAACTTGATCTGGCACCAATCGAATCACTCCAGATGCGTAAATAGGGAGAAATCAAGGAGATTAGGACCAAAATCCGATCAAAAATGTGTGATTAACAGGAATTCGATCTCATTCGACTCGAAACAGTTCAAAATCCACAGAAGAAGAAAAACGATTTTGGACGCGAAAACTGTGAAGATTCGACTCGAAACACTCCGGAAATCACAGAAAAAACGGTTTTCGACGAGAAAAAACGGGAAATGTGAAAATTCGGGTAGAGGATTCGATGGAGGATTCGAAAAATCACCTTTTGGAGTGAGATTCGGTCGGCGGAGAGGAGAGATCGATCTCGATCTCGATCGCGAGAGTGGTGAGTCTTTGGAGTTCGCAAGGCAACAGTTGGGGATCGGGAGGTCTTATTCGGATCCTGACGAATCCAATTAATTTGTTCCGATTTTTTATGGAGATCCGATTATATTCGGTAAATGGATCTTGAGTATTTCTTGTGTATTCCTTTCCTTAGTATAATTGTCATTTTGTAGACGGTGTTGTTAGTCCACTTGCTACCCCCATTTCATGTTTTGTTAGGAAAAAAAATGCCAGCTTCGATGAGAGTAGGACGCACGCACGTTAAAGACTTGTAGAGCAGTCCAATTTTGATGGCAGTCCAAAAAAAAGAAGTGTGGTCATGCATGGCACAGCTTTTGTCACACAAAATCGGGTAAGCAAATTTTGGTGTACTTCATCAAAAGATTAATTTTGTTTTAGCTTAATGATGTGGTTTAACAATCGTTATGCGCAACATGCAGAATGACAACCTTCAGGTTGAAAGTGGCGGGTAATTACGTGACACACAAAGCGATTAGCAATGTTCCTAGCAACATCTCTGTCGTCGCGATGTCTGGAATACCGAACAAAGGTTCGATAACAGAACATAACAAAGAGGATAGTAAGTGATGATGATGACGACGACGACGACGTCGATGATGATGATCCAGAAGGGAAGGAATATAACTCAAATGAAGAAGATGGAAATAATTGTTCAGAAGGAGAAGAAAACAACGACTCTGGCCCTCGAAGGCCGCCTACCAGACCCCGTCCCTCTCCTCCACCGGGGCAAAACAATTGAAATCTTGCAAGAAGTATTACAATGGCTTCATTATGAAGAACTGAAATTAATGGTGATGAGATAACACAACTATGTATGGCCCTTCAGGGATTGTAAATTGTAAATAAAGTATAAAGAGTTGCATATTTAAATTGTTATTAAGAAATTGTATTAGGGTATGATATATCCATGTCTATATCCAAACCAATGATCAACCAAAGGATAATCATCAGGTATATTAGGATAGACATATCCTTCTTACAGTTATTAATCTTATATTTACAGTACAATACTCACTGAAAAGGATGATAACTCGTATCCTAAAATTCGAGAAAGTTATCAACTAAACTCAAGAGGAAAAGGGATTTTTGCTTGCGAACCACTAAAAAAAAAGAAGCCAAAATATCACCAAGTTATAGTTATTTTCTTGCATACAACTAAAAAACACAAATAACATCTAAAGTGTCGTTACGTTTTTCGATTTATCAATCTGTTACCTATTCTCCATTATAACGCCCAAAATACCATTAAGAGGGATGATAATGCTGATGAATTCAAGCAGTATTGTATAATCACTCACATTTCATATTCCACTACAATGACGACCTTAATTACCATGACCTGTGTTAGGTCCCGTAAAACAAACGAAAAACTAATTATCATACGAACTCCAGTATATTATATCATTTCATATTTTTACAATTTAAGTATATATAACAAGTCATTGAAATAAACGAAAAACTAATAATCGTCAGACAAAATATCAAAGCTTTATTTTATCTTGGGATTGATTAAGTTAAGCCACTTGCTGCATGATATTGTTAGAAAAAAGTTCCTGACTTCCATGAATCTATATATATATAGTATGAAAACAGGTTGGAGACTTATAGAGCAGCCCAACTTGGATGGCAATAATGACCCAATTCAGATTACACTTCAGAGTGTTTAGATGAGTTTTGACTTTGGATGAAGGTTCTTGGAAGTTGGAAGCCTTGACATCTCCAAGCATGTATATATATATATATATATGAATTTATAACCCCACTATAGTTCATCTACATCTTTTTCAAGTCTTCAAAAGAAAGAGAAGAGGAAAGCTCAAAATAAGTGTTGTCATGGCACTTCTGTCTTATAAATTCGGGTAAGCCATTCTTGTTGTAGCGACTTCTTTTATATTTTTGGTTATTTATGTCGTAGTTGTTGTATATACACACTGTTTTTCATTAGCACGGCATCAAACGATGGCTAATTCGTTTGAGAGTAATGATGTGATTTAATAATTGTTATGTGTGACATGCAGAATGACAACCTTGAGGTTGCAAGCCGTTGACACCGTTAGGCACAACAGAGCGTTTAGCAACCTGAACCCTATCTCTGTCGTCGTGATGCCTGGAAAAGCAAGGAGAATTGTCACAGTCGTCAAGGCCAGGGGTGGGCCGACTAGAAAAGCTCCGAACAAAGGTTCCAAAAGTGAACACAATAAGGAGGTTAGAAGTGGTGATGACGACGACGATGATGAAGAAGGCGAAGAGGAAGGATCCACTACCACGCCTGAGACGGGAGATGGCTCGAATGAAGGAGAAAAACACAATGGTGACGATTGTTCAGGAGAAGGAAACAATGACGACGGCCCTGAAAAGTTACCTATTAGACCGCCTCCGCCTCGTCCACCGGCGCAAAACAATTAACTCCTCCCAAGCTTAATTATCACACTAGCTTTTAGCGTAACCGTAGCTTGTCCTTCAAAGATGGGAGAAAAAGTTGTATTTTCATTTCCCTCAACTGTCAAAGTTATTTTAAGAAATAAAGAAATTCCATTTAGGTTCTATCGATCTGTCTCTGTTCATCATTCTTGCGTTTATTTCTAGCAACCATCTCCTGACAAGAGGTTATTGACAGAACTCAAATTACAACTTCTAAACAACCATCTACAAGAATATACTTGTTAAGAAAAAAGATGACAATCTAGCAGTTTAGCAATTGACATTCTGAAAACATCAACACATCTCAAAGACAACCTTGAAAAAAATTACTAGCATTAGTTTCTGAGTTTTGGGGGAGAACAGTAGATGAAATACAAAATGTTACCTACCTAATCGCAGAAACACTGAAAAGAAAACAGATACGAAAGATCACACTTAAATACGCACAAGCATCATGTTCATCAAAATCGTCTACATAAACTGCTCTAGTAACACAAATGCAAATTGAAACACTAAGATAGGTCAATTTCAAGTACAAATCGGCATAAAATTCCTCATCGAAGTCTTCTGGCTTCTCTCTCGGACTCCATCAGGGTAAGGATGTCATTTTCCCTCACAGGGCCCTTCACGTTCCTCATGATGACCCGGTTTGGATCATCCAGAAACTTGACTCTAACCTGAGTCACTTGCCCTCTTGATCCAGTGCGACCCATGACCTTTACGACCATAGCGAGCTTCACTTGGCTATCCATTCTGCAAAAACCATAAACACTATGTTAAGTGATTGGAAACAAAATTTTCGAGATGGCAAATTATGCTGCAATAGCTGACGTTTTCATTAAATTAAATTTTCATGATGGAAGAAGAGTAATGAGCAACTCAAACTACATGAGCAATGAAATATATAATGAAACGGGTGCTAAGAGATTTATGCAATCCACAGGAGAGCCAAAGAGTAATTGAGGACCATCAATAGAAGAATGTTTTATTTATATTTAATGCTTTTCATCTCGTATAGAGGCCATGCTTAAGGCATTGCATGCTCAGATACGCATACACCTTTGTAGTAGTCAAAAGGCATGTGGTCTCAGATAAAGTACAAGCACACTGCATAACATCAATACTATTGCTATAATTTCAGATTTCAACTTCAGAAATACTATTGCATTGACCTTGATTCAAATGTGAAATAAGTTCACATGGGACTGCTCAGCAAAGACCCAACAACGCAATTTGCAACAATTGACACTAAAACATTTACTTTCTAAATTTGAAGTCAAGAAAGAAATGATTAATACAATGTGTCCAAAGCCTGTAATATCCAAGTGGATGAACAACCAACCAATTAAATTGAAAAGAAATCTGGAATAATGGCGAAACAATCAGGATCAAATTTAATCCAGCAAAAGCATCAACAAAGAGTCTAAGACACGTTGATTTTTGCTGCCATGGATTGTGAACTTAGATTTCTACCTAAAGCATCAACCTTGAAAATGGTGTTCATAAATACATTACAAGAATATACCATCACAATAAAATAACAATTCACTCTAATATTCTAACCGCGTGAAGATTAAAATTTAAAATACGCATACACACGACATGCTTATAATCTAACGAATTCATTCACACCGTCACTCGTAGACCGACAATTTCACCTTTCGAACTCACAAGGACAGAAAATACCAATCAATTACGAATCGAAACCGTGACAAAGATGAACCTAAAATCAATCTCCGCATTTGACTTGTTTTCACTCCTGATCCTAAACACCCAAATTAACAAAAGATATCATTTTTAACCTCAATTACACTAACCAACCAAACCAAATCTTAACTTCCGCATCGATTCCGTTCTCACAATAAAAAAAGGTCGAATCTTTCACACAATTCAGATACGAGATCACCAATTACGACCCAAAAAACGAAAAAAAGCCGGAAAATCCGGGAAAAAAAAGGAAAAGAAACTTGGAACTCTAACGGAGGGAATCAACGTCAACCGGAAATATCAAATTTGAGGTTCGGAAGATGAGTACCTTCAGCGGCGGCGGTGAAGAAACCCTAATTTGATTTATCTGAACGATCGCTTCCGGTCTTCTTCGGCAACTGATTGTGAGGATAGAGGTTTAGGGGTTGGGGTTTATATAGTCTTCTGTTGGGCCGTATTGGGCCGAAAGTTACGGTTTGAAGTTTGATATGTTGGGCCGTGGGCTGGTTATTAAGTGGGCCTTTTGCTTCCAAGTCCTCCATTTATAGTTATTTTCATGAAAATGAGTTTCATGTTTCAATTAATTAAGACTTCGAATGGAAGAAATGCCTCGATCGTATATTCGCCTAACGACATCAAACTAAATCTACGCGTAGATGTTGATTTTTATTAAAATAAATAATATTTCGTTTAAAACAACGACACGTAGATAGATAGTTAGAAAACATAACTTAGCTAGATAATAAAAAAAATGCTAGATTAGTTTTTGTTTTAATTAGTTAAAGGCAATATGAAGCACAAATTATAACATCAAATACATAAGACAAAATAATGGAAATACACGGGTTACTCATTGTACATGATTGCGAATTTCACTTCATCATCAAGATGCTTGTAAAAGTGCAAAATCATCAAACTGTTTAATTCATTGAGTTCATGCACTTATGAGTCAACTATACCACAGTAATTCCATAATCCATAATAACCATCATAATGGACTTACTGAAATCTTAAGCTATAGTTTGTTGTAGCAACACATATCTTTAATAAACCCCATAAAACTTTACTTGTGTAAGGAATTTGAAACGAATTTTGGAGAGTTAAAACTTATCTTATTGAATAAATGAAATTCTCGTCGAAGTCAAGTTATACAATAACCATGTAAACAAGGCGGGTCTAGTATGAGAGGTTTACTTAGAATGATCAGCCTAAACATCTAAGTTGTTAGTTATAATTGACGATATTTAGCACAAATTCAACATCACACTATTCAAAATTCAAATACGTATGGATAATATATCTCATAAACTTTGTGTTGGATTATTGAGTTTGGGCTAGACTCGTGAATAACTCAATTGAAGAAATCAAATGTTAAAATGAAGATGAGAACTATTGCCTCATGTGTCATGTGCTCACTTCACTTTTAGTCTCACATTGGTGAAACTAACAAGTTGAAGGATGTTGATAAACATCCTATTCACTTGACCATTTGTAGGTGGAAAGAGAGGATGAGAGAATTCTCCACACACGCGTGCGAGCGCCCATCTGTCCGGGCGGGGCGAGGCAACATGAGTTTTGGGGGAAATTACATGTGTTTAGTCTCAGGGTGATGGGTGAATTTAATTTTTGGACCTCATGTTAATTATTTTTTACAATTAAGTCCTTGACGGTTACAAAATTAAATACACACACATATATATATATATCACAGTCGGTTTCCTCTTGTACACATGTTTTATTCTCGTCCTCTCTCTACGAAAACCGTCCCTCTCCGGCTCCAGAGTTCTTCTGCGACAGATTCGTGCGTCCGTGTTGATTATCCTACTTAATAGACGTGATCAATACATTAATTACTTTTCAAACTAAAAGGTCCTCTATCATTAATATGATGTCAATATATCATCGTCAATTACTACTTCATTTAGACAAGGTCCAACGTCCATACAAGCCCATGAATGTTTCCACACTCGTCTATTACCCAATAAAGTCTCTGAAGTCTCAATCACTTAACCAATTATTGATCACTTAATCTAAAAGTCATGGTTCCACTACTTTTCTCCAATCTTCACTTTCAACTAGCTCTTTGATTGACTATTCCACATTTGATGTAGTCAATCTAACCATTCAAGCGTAATCTGAAGATGGGAATTAATTAACCAAATAATCACCACTAGTTCTTCCTCTCAATAAATTCATATATACTCTCGAAACTCTCCATGCAAATTCTCTTCCACTTTATCAAAATATCTAAGCTCAAACCTCCATTAATCAACAGATAACCCCAAAAGCATGATTAAGTTTTTTATTTGTCAACTATCTTGCAAATTAATTTTCTAGAGGCTATTTTAATCAAGATTTCAAAGTATATTATTATTCACTAAAGAAGATAACTTTTAACTTACATAAAGTCACCATCATCTAAAGGTATAATAATATATGGTGTTAGAAATTAAAACCAATTCTAAGTACGCAGCGGAATCGAAAATAACAAATTCAATGAAAAAAAGAAACTACTTTTGCAAATCCAAAACACCAAACCACGCAAAACACGTAAGATTTAACGTGGAAACTCAATGCGGGAAAAACCACGGACGACACAACTCCAAATCTACTATAGAGAAACGTATTACAAGGAGAGGTTTACAGGGAACACGAACAACCGGCGAGAATGCCCGACTAAATTTGCTCCCACTGAATCAACAATGATGCTCTCTCTCTTTTCTCTCAAGAATGCAAAGTAGACAATAACAATCAATCAAATTGTTCTCTATTACAAAGGGGGACGAAATTGTCATTATATAGTAGACCAAAACAAGTATAAGTTGCACCAAAATCGTGTGGAGAAATGTGCAAATCGTGGGCAGAACTGGGTCCAACGGTCGACCGAACGGGTGCGTCGATCGACCGATCCCCTAACCGTAACGCAAACCTGGTTTTCTCGGTCGACAGAAACTTACGTACCGGTCGACCGAAAAACGACAGACACTTTTCCTTTTTTGCTCAAGTGCATACTCGGTCAACCGAACACTTAAGTTCCGGTCGACCGAAAATGGACAAGCACTTTTGCCCAGCTCCTTGTGTGTGTCCGGTCGACCGAACACTTAAGTTCCGGTCTACCGAAAATGGACATGCACTTTTACCCAACTCCTTGTGTGTGTCCGGTCGACCGAACAACTCCTCTCGATCGACCGAAACACGCCAGACGCTGTTGCTGGACAAATCAGAAACACACACATGGAAGGCGTTCGGTCGACCGAACGTTTGTTTTATTCCACGAGTACTTTAATCACATATTCAAGGTAAACAACACATACGCTACATTTAAACCAAAAATATTAATACTTAACATAATGTTTCCATTCATTAGCTCAAGATAAAATAGACGCATCTCCTAATATTTCAGGTGCTTAACAGATGTAGATGAATTTTCAGATTCACGTGTAAACAGCTAATTACGTTGTTTTTTATGGCCACTTAAGCAAAACCCCCCAAAAAATGCTCAAAATGAGATTAGAGACCACTTGTCAATTGTCATATGATCCAAATTAAATCAAGGTGATGTAGAAACAAAACGCGGTTTCTTTTGCTTTTTGGGAACTTAAAATAATGCTCCACTGTTATATATATCACGTGTTGTCTCCACTTTCCACCTCTTACTAACTAATTGCCAACTAATTGCCAACAATCAACTAAAGATCCAAGCCGGATCCATTAATTGTCAATTGTCAATTGTCATAGAATTTACATTAATTTTGTAATTTAATTGAGAATCAACTAAAGATCCAGGCCGGAGAGGTTTTTAAACATATATCTCAGGGGAGGATATGTGTACTCCTTATTACAATTTTTTATTTAAAGAAATGATATGTAAAAGAATGAAAATGCATTGACTCTATATGTAATCACTAACTACAATCACACCCTAAGCCTCTTTTAATTAAGTTTTGAACTTAATTGCAACCATATGAACATGATGCGTCCACACTTAAATTGTACCAGATGGTTGTGAAAATAATTCTGAAATATATTATCTCAGCTCAGGTTTGTCGTACATATATACTTATCCATGATTGCGGTTTCAGAAACATTATTAATTTGTCCTATTAGTTATTATCTCTCAAAGAAAGTATAGGTCTGTATTTAGAAGGGATGGTATTAAACTAAAGTTACAACTTAGGAGTGATTAACTATAATACATGAAATATCAAACTAATGTACGAGGTCCTAAAATAATTAATGAATTAATTATTAAGCTCCTCATGATTAGGAATCAAATATTTTTTGTAAATTAAACAATATATTGGACTTGAAACTTTGAAAGGACTTAACTGCTCCTCATCTTACTACTGTTTCTGTTCCTAACACAAATAAGTTTCTTGATGTAGATTTATGTTTAGAAAGGTATAATATATATGTGTAAAATTATAAATTAAAAAAGTTGATGAAGAGAGGGGAACACCTGCTATATATAATGAGCACAAATGGTGCAATGATATGTTACATAAATAAATAATGAACAAATAATTACATGCAGAAATACAACAATAGATCTCATTAATTCGTTGATGATTAAATTTCAATTATTTAAGAACATTAAGGACAATCATCTTTAAGACATGAAGCATTTGAGAGGACACCACAAACCCAGAAATTGACATGCTAAGAACAACAATTCCGACCATTCCAAGAGCCAAACTAGGTCTTGTGCACAACAACCACCTCTGCAACATCCCCACCGCCTCGAGCACGTCGGAGTTGTAGTGATTAATCCAGTACCTTCTCTCCCATTCCGTCCACTCTTCCGGGATGTTTTCGTCGTTTTCGGTTATTTTTATGGCTTGTATTCGCTCTCGGAGGACAATCATGTCCTCCCCGACAAAGTCCCCTCCCTTGAAACTGTGATTTCTCGCCATAGGGACAAGCCTTGATGGTGAAACTCCGGTGATATTCTGAAAATGTCTTGGTTTTGGAAGTGATGTAAGGAAAGTGGATGAAAAAGATGTAGTCATTAATGTCAAGTATTAATTAATTATGAAACAAATTAAGAGAAGTATTGATATTGAGTGATGTTGAAGAAGAAGAAGAAGAAGAGAAAGGCTCAAATGATCGATGGAAAGAAATGAGATGTTAGGAGTTGTATTTATAGGGCAAGAATTTGAGAGGGGAAAAGATTGGTTGGTTGGATTATGATTGGAGAAAGCGCGTTTTGAAATTAAAGCAGCCCTATGTTTGAACCTATACTTGCACTTGAAGAATGATTAAAGAAATATTTGTGGAAGAAGCATAAGATATTAAGATCGACAAATCTAGAATTTGTGGGTGTTTCAATTTACACTTTTGTTTTTGTTTTAAAAATGAGATCTTAGTCAATAATGGCTTACATGTAGTACTGACTATTACTTGCAGATCAATCATCTAAGTATTATAACCATTCAATTTTTCATACACACAAAGATGAACATAAAGGGTCAAAATAGGATGAGGAGGGCAGAATCAAGTAGGAGATAGAATAGAAGTTGGGTGGTGGAAATGGTGTAAGTTATGGTGAAAATAAAAAATAAAAACAAAAACCTTTGAGAAAAATATTAAATACCTCAAAATCGGAATTTTGCAGCTATATGATAGATCAAACCCAACTATTGGATTACTCATACTAAAACATATAGTAAAATGTTGCTCAAAAAATATATGATTGAAGGGTCCATTTGTCGCATGATAACAAGTGGCAACTGACTTTCTTCCGTGATAATGTCAAATCCACAAAGAAATTATGAAACCCTCCCTCTTTCTACGATAATCCAAATCAAGGTTAATAATATAAAATTAGAAGCCCAACACGGTTTCTTTTTCTTGTGGGAATAGTCCTCTACTGTTACATAACGTGTTGCATATATGTTAATTTCCGATTTTCCATCCTTAACATGCATGCCAACCTTAACTCCACTTTAATTACAAAATCTCAAGTGACATTTGCGTGCTTTTTTCCAGAAGGAGATGTCCCTCTCTCTGTCTAGTATCTGAGGAGTTAATTATATTTAAGAAATGGCCGGTCGTTTGACCATTAATTAATCTTGATAAGCACCGACTTATTGAAATGGTGTGTCCACCTGTTCTGTCGTAACATGTTACAACCGAATAAGGTGGTTGAGGTGGTCTGGTTGTTATAATCGATAATATTAAATCAACTCAAGATATTTTAACATGTTGCATCACATATAATCCAAATCAAGCACACAAACACAACATGGTTTCATTTCTTATAAAAATTGGCATTTATTGTTACATCACTTGCATGTATTTCCATGTTTTACGTTACAATATTAACTCCAATTTCTATCATGACAGCACATGTGTCCACTAGGCACATCTCGAATGCGAACATTACGTGATCGTTTCGTGACTTATTTTTACTGAATTGTGATTCATTATGTGATTCATCGTCGTAAAACTACTTAAATCGTCCGTACAGATAACCATTTTACTCTTATACCATTTCTACTTATATAACTCTTCATTTCACTCTCCTAACATCACTCTATCTTCATATTACTCTTATATTCACCAGATAGAGTGTCTCGAAAGCCAGGAAAAAAACCAGCGGACGCCCTAGATTATTCAAATCTGGTAAATTGCCTTTTTATTTTAATTAATTTTAAAAAAATATTGGGTGGGGCGTCCACGGGAGACGCCTCCCCGAACGTTGGGGCGTCTCCGGTAGACGCCCCAATTTTTTTTAAATTATTTAAGTCTTGCATTCTCTTCAACTCCTGACTCAATAACGACAAGCAACGATGCGAAACTCAGCGATTTATATGTTGAAACAAAGGACCTATGTAGTTTGCCAAAATTCGACGTCTCGAATCTTCAAGAAAGTTCTGAATATTCGTCAGCTGCATTTCAATAGTCGAGTTCACGCGGTCGAAAAGAGTGTCGAGAGCGGCAGTCGATGTAGTGATTCACTCTTTCAGAGCTGAATGTGCACTTTCCACCCTGCAGTTCGTAGTGTTTCCGAAATGAAGAACTTTATTCGTCCAAATCAACACAAACTTTTCTTTTTGCACTAACCACGTGTCTTCCACATACTCCGTCAGCATTGGCCAGGACTTGTAAGAATCTTTCAGATTACGGACTGCTCTATCATAATCCGTCTGTGAATCAGAAAGCATGGCTCTCCTCCATTTTCCACGCCTAAAAACTCTCTGCACGCTCTTGCTCTTGCCGAATACGTGGTATGCGTAGTTATACACGTCTTTGTTGATATGTCAGGTGCATAATAAATGAGCAGACTCAGGAAAAACCTCTGCCACTGGTCGCATCAGACTCATCTCCCGGTCCGTTATTATTTCAGTCAAGCTAACAATATTCAATAACAGATCTCGCAACCTCTCCAACATCCATCGATAACTAGACTCAGTCTCATCCTTCAAAATCGCATATCCGACGAGGAAATTCATGTTTGTTGGAGTAACCTCAACCATCTCAAGCAAAGACATCTTGTACTTGTTCGTCTTATACGTCGAATCCATGCAGATTATGAATGTGTATGTACGCAACAACTGAACTGAAGTCGGATGTGCCAAAAATGCGTGAGTGAGGACATTAGTTTTCTTCATCTGCCGCAATCTAATGCAAATAGTTATGCTGCACTGCCTGACTGAGAAACTGCTGCGCGAGATTCCTGTCTTCAGATTTCGTCCTCTTCATGTACTCTCTGAAGTTATAAATGTGTCTTTGATTGGGATTATCGTCCGGGAATTTCTCTTTTACCGCCAACAAAATGTTACGTGGTCTTGCTTGTGCCTCTGCCATATCACGAACAATTTGCTTTGCCCCAACACTAAGTCTGCTGACCCTCTGAATAAACTGCAAGTGTGTGGTTGTGCTGCCCATAGGTGCTACTAGAAACAATGACACATCCATCACGATCCCGTCGTTCCACAACTTTTACCAAAAACCGACAACCGCAACCTTTTCTTTTTGTATTCTTTCGCAGTGCAATACTCGTATCACGAGAACTCATTTCACGTCTGCGATCAGATCTCAGGTAACAATCCATCCAGTTATCTGCTTTTGGTTTGTATGATGATATAACCAAAAAAAATATGGCTCCTATTGCAACTTTTTTGGCCATTTACAAGTTTCCTCGATTGTTGTAAATATTTCTTTACTATCAAAAAGCTCACTGTAATCTACTACATCACCACCAAAATCTTGCAACGGAATCTGAAAAAAAATTAATTTAACAGAAAATTAAAAAAAACATGCGTCTGCCCACAACGTTTTCACCTATGTGGAGGCGTCTTAGCCAGACGTCCGAGTCGGAAAAAAAAATCCACTTTCGTTACCTCACCAGATCCAGGTGTTTCGCTAGACATTTTCGTGGTGTTGGTACTAGGAATGTGAGTAAAACTGAGTCTAAAACCTTGTTTAAAGACACATGACGAAATGAGTATTAATTGATTTGTTAATGGCAAAAATATAATTTTTGAGGCGATTTAAGTAGTTTTCCGACTACGAATAGTAACCCCTATTTTCAATGTAGACTTATTTTTCTACAAAGTATCTTACAAATCACACACAGAGTAATTGCAAAAACATCACGTAATGTTTTGTGGAAGTATGGAAGTTTGTCGAGTTTCATGACACCATCTACCGATTACACGTTAAGTTCATGGTTTTGATTGGTAATGCGGGGGTGACAGAGGGCAACAATCAATTTCATGTAACATTTGACGAAATGCGGGGAACCCTTCCCTTTGATGTAACATTTGATGAAATAGTGGATTAAACAACGTGTAATGATCATGTTTTCCCCCGTAAGTTTTTCCACGTAAAATCGTGTCCTGTGGTTGTGTGTTTGTATGTCATTTACTTTGTTTGATCGCTTCTATTTTTTGTAGGGTCGATTTCCAAGCATTACTACCCACACAGTCATCTCGCCTCTTGCATGCCAATATGTTTCATGAGATGAGACACATACCAAGAGTTTTGGTTCATAAACGATCACAAATCTGTAAAAAAATGCCAAGTAGTCAATTTTGGCTTGAGATCGAGACTCGATTCAAGATCGACTCAATAATTTCCCGACTCGAAAATTAATGAGCCAAGCACGAATATTTGCTCCAGCTCGATTAATGGCTTAAAGAATCAACTCGATTTTGACTTGAAAAAACTCGAACCCAACTCGATACTCGATTGAATTTCAATATATGTGTGCGTGAGAGAGAGAGAGATATTAGAAATTTAAAATTATGAAATTTAAGATTTTAATAACTTAATATTCACGATTTAATTAGTAACTCCTAAGTTGATTTTTAAAGAGAAAAAGTAGATAACTAGTTGTTTTTTGTATTAGTTGTAAATGTATGACTATTCAATAATCTAAACTTATTATTTAATTATTTTATGTTTAAACTTCGAAACTTTATGTTTAAGTTTAGTTCAACTTCAATTTTAAATTAAATCTATTTTAGGTTTATGAAACTTTGTTACTTTTTCGGCTTTTAGCAGGTGATTTATGTGAAAAAAAGAAATACAACTTGCGTTGACAGGAGTCAAGTCTTTTTACCAAGTTGAGGTTCGAGTCGAGCCAAACTGGGGAAGACTAGACTTGAGTCGTTTATACCCTCTAGTTATGACAGCTTTAAGAATGAAATTTGCTTGAAATATATAAACCAAAAATACACTATATGGGGTGGGGGACCGTAATTTTTTTATATAATAAAAAAAAATTTAAAATTTCGAAATTTAGGAAAAAAAAAATTCGAAAACTAGATAGATCGCGGGTGGGAACCGCGATCCGTGGAGCACGGATCGCGGTTGGGAACCATCCTTCCCACCCGCGATCCGTACTTCCCGCCAAAAAATTTTTTTTAATTTTTTTTAAAAGTTTTCTGTTTTATTTTCTTTATTTCTGTTTTTCTTTTTTATTATAATTATTTTTAATCTTTTTTGAAATATTTTTTTTTTCAAAATATGTTTTCTAATTTATATTATTTTTTAAAAATTTAAAAAATTGTTTTTAATTTTTTCAAAAATCGACCTCCAAATCACGTCGATAACCCGGCGTATTGAATTGTTAGGGTATTTTATACAATAAAAAAACAAAATTTCTTTGTCAGAATAATAAATTATTTACAACTAAATATTAAACAAACACTAAAATTAATTAAAACAAAAAATTGGAAACGTTGTCAAAAATTCGTAGGGTGTACACACATTACAAACATGTTTTGAGGTCGATACAGCAAAAAATTTAAAACACAATTAAATTTTTTTAAAAAATTTTAAAAATTACAAAACATATTTTGAAATCAAATATGATAAAAAACATAGTTAAAAAGATTTTAAAAAAATCAAAACATCAAAACACTACGACTAAAATCCGGGACTTTTTTTATTTTCTTCTGTTTTTGTTTTTTTTGGTTTTCTGTTTTTGTTTTTTTTCTTTCTGTTTTTTCTTTTTTATTTTAATTATTTGTAATCTTTTTTAAATTTTTTTTTTCAAAATATGTTTTTCTAATTGATATTATTTATTAAAAAAATTTAATTTTGTTTTTAATTTTTTCAAGAAACGACCTCCAAATCCTGTCGATAACTCGACGTGTATTGAATTGTTTGGGCATTTTATACAATATAAAAACAAAATTTCTTAGTCAGAATAATAAATTATTTACAACTGAATATTAAACAAACCATAAAACTAATTAAAATAAAAAATTGGTAACGTTGTCAAAAATTCGTAGGGTGTACACACATTACAAACATTTTGGAGGTCGATAGAGCAAAAAATTAAAAACACAATTAATTTTTTTTAAAAAATATTAAAAATTACAAAATATATTTTGAAATCAAATATAATAAAAAACATAGTTAAAATGATTTGTAAAAAAACAAAACATAAAATCAAAAACAATAAAAGAAAAAAAAAGTCACGGATTTTTGTTGTAGTGTTTGATGTTTTGATTTTTTTAAAATCGTTTTAACTATGTTTTTTATCATATTTGTTTTCAAAATATGTTTTGTAATTTTTAATATTTTTAAAGAAAATTAATTGTGTTTTAAATTTTTTGCTGTATCGACCTCCAAACATGTTTGTAATGTGTGTACACCCTACGAATTTTTGACAATGTTTCGAATTTTTTGTTTTGATTAATTTTAGTATTTGTTTAATATTTAGTTGTAAATAATTTATTATTCTGACAAAGAAATTTTGTTTTTTTATTGTATAAAATACCCTAACAATTCAATACGTCGGGTTATCGACGTGATTTGGAGGTCAATTTTTGAAAAAATTAAAAATAAATTTTTAAATTTTTAAAAAATAATATAAATTAGAAAACATATTTTGAAAAAAAATATTTCAAAAAAGATTAAAAATAATTATAATAAAAAAGAAAAACAGAAATAAAGAAAATAAAACAGAAAACTTTTAAAAAAAATTAAAAAAAATTAAAAAAAAATTTTGGCGGGAGGGACGGATCGCGGGTGTGGGAACCGCGATCCGTGGAGCACGGATCACGGTTTCCACCCGCGATCCACCTAGTTTTCGAAAAAAAAAATTTTTTTCTTAAATTTCGAAATTTTAATTTTTTTTTATTGTATAAAAAAATTACGGGTAGGGAGCCAGCGAGGTACATGAGCGCTAAGTATACAGTTATTACTAAAATTATTGATAAAAAACGTGTTGTTTAGAGAAAGATGAAGATTGTTTGCCATTTACTTAAGCCATATATTTTACACTAAATTGAGATACTAATCTATTCTATTAGATTACCTAGTAGTTTTTAAACGTCTAGGAGAAAACGAAACAACGGGTGATCAAATCGAGTATGGTAGAACTAATCCCTAAACCCTTACTTGATCTAACCTATGAGTTGAAAAATATCAACCCGATCAATTCAATTCAGAACAGTTTTTGGTCCAACCTAATTCGATAAGCTCTAGTCACAATTAATCATAAAATTGTCTTGAATATTTATAATGACGGATTAATGACTTAAGTAAAATCATATAATAAAATCAACAGAAAGCATTAGAACCCTTTAACTTTAAACCCTAAGCCTTTATAATGAACGACTTAAATGGCACCCTTAAATCCTAATCAGGGGTTTTAGAGAAACAAAACATAATCGGTTAAAGACGCCGACTTCGTTCGCTCTTCTGAGCTTCTCTTCGATCCAAAAACTCTCGTTTTCTTAGTTGGATTCGATCGATTTGGCCTTTATCCGCTTCCTCTGACGCTAATCCACTGAAAAGCTGCGATCTTTCTGGGTATTGCTCAACTTAGTGCTGTGGAATCATCGATTCAAGTGGAAAGACTGCGTTTTTGGAGCTCTTTTTGGTTCTTTGATGCGTGTTCTCAAATGGGTCGTCGTCAATTTCACGTTTGAAAGAGCCAAATCGAAGTTTTTGGTCCATTAGGGTTGTTTTGGGCCTTTTTTGCTTTGGAGTCAAATTTTCAACTAAAGGTTGAAATTAGGGGTTTTAGTTAGTAGAATAGAAACCTCGTTTTAGATTTTTGAAGCTCTTAAAAATCTTTTCTATTTTTTGGGTAAGATGAGGATGTTTCAATTTGTGTTTTTTAGTTGATAGAAAGTCTTTTTTAGATTTTCATTATTTTTCATAAGAACCATATAATTAGGGGTGAAATGTTTTGGTTAGGGTTTTTAATATAATAGAAACCTTTTTATTCTTCTACTAAAATGGGTCTTTTTAGAATGTTGAAAAGAAGCCAAATACGAATCATAGACACCACTTTTAGCCTAATCCTTCAACCCACATATCATCTTTTCAATTCCATACATAGTAGTTTAAACTCTGGAATTGCCACTGGTATTTGTTCTGCTAAAGAATTCCCAAAAACTTGTGAAATTGGATTCATTCGAACCCGAGTCAGAAGTTCCCAGTTGGGTTTTCGTAGATCGTTCCATGGTTTTGGAAAAAGTGAGTTTTATGTTCAAGCTGCGGAGCAGAGCTCGAATTTGGTCGGAAAAGATGTTGTGGAAAAAGCAGAGAATGTGTGCAAGATGTTGGCGAATTTCCCTAGTTCCGAAGTCGGTTGCTATCTAAACCAGTCTAAAGTAGAAGTGTCCCCTGAACTTGTAGTGGAAGTCCTGAAAAACCTTGCCAACTCCGGAGCGCTAGCGATGTCTTTTTTCAGGTGGGCTGAAACGCGTGACGGGTTCAAACATACCACCGAGTGCTACCACTGTTTGATCGAGGCACTTGGTCGGATAAAGCAGTTCAGACTGATTTGGAGTTTGGTTGATACAATGAGAAGTAGTGGTCTGTTGACTAAAGACACCTTTGCCATTATTTATCGTCGGTATGTGAGGGCGAAGATGGTGAAAAATGCCATTGAAGCTTTTGAAAACATGGGAAGATATGGTCTTGTGGCGGATTTGTCTGACTTTAACCGCTTGGTTGATGCTATTAGCAAATCGAAAAATGTTGACGTGGCTCAGAAGTTTGTGTATCATATGAAGAAGAGAAGGAAATTCTCTCCGGATTTGAAGACATACACGATTCTCATGGAAGGTTGGGGCAACCTTTTGAACATTTCAAAGCTAACTGATGTTTATCAGGAGATGATGGCTGAAGGGTTGAAGCCTGATCATGTGACTTATGGGATTCTCATAAACTCATTCTGCAAGGCGAGAAAGCTCGAGGAAGCATTGGAGATTTTTCGAGAGATGGAGGCGAGGAACATCAAACCAAGCGCCCACATTTATTGCAACTTGATCAATGGATTGGGTGCGGACAAGAGACTTAACGACGCCTTGAAGTACTTTGAAAAGTTCAACTCGAGTGGTTTCCCTCCCGAATTGCCCACTTTTAATGCTGTGGTTGGAGCTTACTGTTGGTCCCAACAATTCAATTCTGCTTACACGGTGGTGGACGAGATGAAGAGATTTGGGCTCGAACCGAATTCTCGAACTTTCGATGTACTCCTTAACCATCTAATCCGGGCGAAGAAGAACCAAGAAGCGTATCACCTTTATGAGAGGATGCGTGGGGAGAGCGGTTGCAAACCCGAGCTCAACACTTACACTATGATTGTCAGAATGTTTTGTGCAGAGGGTAGAGTGGACATGGCCACCCAAGTGTGGAAGCAAATGAAAGAAAGTGGTGTTCTTCCATGCTTACATATGTTCATGGTTTTGATAAATAGATTGTGTTATGAGAACAGAATGGAGGACACTTGCACGTACTTTGAGGAGATGCTCGACCAAGGAATTAAGCCGCCGGGGCAGCTTCGTAGCAATGTTATGCAAGCCCTCGAAGATGGTGGGAGGAAGGATTGGATGGTGAAGTTGGGAAATAGGTTGGACAAACTTAAGAACACCCCATTGGGGGTTTGAGAAGATTATTGTTGGTCGTTGTAATAATTATTTTTACCATCATTACAACATGCATGAAGCTTGATTAGTGAAGGGTATTAAAATTGATGGGAATTTTGTGGATGGTGACAGGAATGACGTTGAACTAGCTTTTGACCAAACTAATTCAGAACTAATATTCCTCAAAACATTTGCTCAGTATGCATAATCACTTTACTTTGTCTCACTCTTCTAGCATTGTTTAATTTCTAATCCTATTTCTCTAATGGTATGATTGTAGAAATGGAAGGAAGAGTTGGAGAGAAATCTTATTATTAGGTTTGGATATTAAAGAGAGAAGAAGATCGAAACGAGAAGATGAAGATAGAAATGTCTCCTATACAAAAAAATGTAAACGTAAACACAACTTGCTATGGTTGATGTTAATCTTCATTTAGACCAATATTAAGTATATCTACAATACATATCTCATTTCTCGACCAAGTAGTACATTAAATACATTATGTTTCTCAAAACTGTTACTGGGATATGCAACTTTATTCATAACAAAAATAAAATAAACTCTTCATTGTCAATAAAATGTTTTTTCATCATCATTTTTAGTTTTTGTGAGAAAAAAACATTTAGGAAACATATTTAAAAATTATATTTTCCACTACACGATATTTAACTACGATTTTTCTTTCCATTTTCATCTACTCAACTAAACATTTAACAAAAATATCATTATGTCAAATTAACGTTTTTCTTTTCTTCAATTCATTTATTGCATTTTACAAATACATATATATTATATCATAATTTGAAAATTGAAATATAGGCCACTGTCCATGTTAATTTGCATTGACATTTCAAAATTTTGGTAGAAATAAAAACTAGAATTATATAAAAAGTTTTTGAAGTAATTTGGTTAGAACTTTATGTTTTTTGAATGACATGAACTATTCTCAGGATTTAAAGAAACCATGTGAAGTAGATTCAAGAAATATCAAGATGTGAAGACGAGAGATTGTGAGGATGTGTCAGGATATAACAAAATGGAGGTGTATTTATAAAGTTTAAGAAATATAGTTGTTGTGAAAAAAATGATTTAAAACAGTGAAAACTGAAAATATATTCGCTAGATAAGTCAAAGTTGAGAATAAAAAAATTGAAAAAATACAATTGAGACTAAAATATCTATAATAAAAATCACATGTCTAATCTCAATTTTTATCTAGACCTAGATCTCGTGCCGTGCCGGCCAGGCTCGTTACCCAGGTCTAATTTTATCCGACACATACATTTTAGTTAAGGTTAATTACAATTTGTCCCCTAAACTATACATTAGTCTCATTTTGCATTCTTGAACTTAACAATTACTCCCCCCGTGAACTTTTGTTTTGTAATACTTTGTACCTTTAAAAATCTAATATTTATCCACTCAATCGTCATTATTTCTGGATTTTGCATTGTATACCTGATAACTCCAAATACTAATTTTATGTTAAAATACGACTCAAATTGAAAGTCAAATCTAGTTCGAATTCGTGTTGGATGGTATTGAATTAGACCCAAATTAGAAGTGTATTAGGTATACATTGCAACAAAATCCAAAAATAACTACTAATGTGTGGATAAGCAATGAATTTTCATATATGAAAAATGTTATGGAATGAAAGTTCAAGAAAAGGAAGGGTAATTCTTACGTTTTAAAGTTTAACGGAGTGAAATCAAAGAGACAAACTGAATTAATCCTTTTCCTCGTTTCTCCGACAATCTCCTCTTCCGTCTGGTCCATGAGTTCTATTCAACCAATTTTCTTCTTCTTTTCCTTCATTTTCTCATAAGTTTTGACCAACCCTTCATTTCTTTCGGATTTTCGTATTTTTTAGTGCATCAATTTGCCGTTGAGTACTCCATTCACGACAAGGTCGTCACCTCTGAACAAGAAATGTTCAATTTTGTGATTTTGTTATATACAGAGGGATTAGGAAAGTGGGAGGAGCGAGTGAGACTATGGAGAGGGATTAGGAAAGAGAGATCGACTTCCTTAATTAGTTCATGCTTAGTCAAGAATTTTTTAGTATTTCCTTTTAGTTGGAGTTTGGGAAATTAAATAAACATCAGCTTGTAAATCGGGAAGAATCTATTATTAAGTCCATCTGAATGACTGATTGTGTTAAATTCTTTCAAAATCAACACATCACAAACTACATATCTTCTATTTTACAATGAATGAAAAAAATTATTTTTAGTAATAATAATTTTGATATGTGAGTAGAAAATAATAATCACACCAATATAATTTCTTTTAACATCAAACACAAAACAACCCAACTCATTTTTCACAAACACAAATTCATTAGAAACAAACCATATCATATGTTCGTGCCAAATTACTTTGTTTTGTGTAACATCCCCGATTCGTACGGCTCACGGCGGAAAACTCAATAAAATAAAACTCAAACGAAAAGTAAACATTACTACATGACTCAATAAACGGATCTCCAAATACAAGATAATAAAGACTTGGAGATCCGACAATAACACAATTACAATGTCAACATGCTGAAGTCAGCACTAGGGAAGGGCAAAGTACAGTCTGGTCTGGGTTTTTGGATCGGAATTGGATCAGTCGGTCGGGACCGAACATGGAGTCGATCCGGTTTTTGGGTTGGGTGATCTGAAAATTCCAGATTCCAATCCAATTTGGATCGAACCCGACAAAACCCGATGAAGACAAGATTGGATCCTATTAGCACATATCTAATCCTAATCTCAGAATCTGATACCCCATCCAATCCTAGCCACAACTACACCTGAATCCGAGTCCTCCTGTGATCTCCTCCTCCGTCTTTCCCGTTCCTCCGATGATCTCCTTCAACGATTTTCTTCCTCGTCCCTCCAACGATCCTCTTCCCCGTTCATCTGACGATCTCCTCCTCTGTCTGGTCTGTGAGTTCTCTTCAACCCATTTTCTTCTTCTTTCCTTTCTTTTCTTGTAAGTTTCGACTAACCCTTCATTTCTTTCGGATTTTCAGATTTTTTTTTTCGTGCATTAATTTGTCGTCGAGTTCTCCATTCACGACAAAGTCGTCACCTCCGAACAAGAAAGGTTCAATTTTGTCATTATTTTTGGATTTTTACATTGTATACCTAATAACTTCTAATACTAATTTTATGTTAAAATACGACTCAAATTAAAAGTCAATTCTAATTCGAATTCGAGTTGGATGGTATTAAATCATACCTAAATTAGAAGTGTATTAGGTATACGACGCAACAAAATCCAAAAATAACGACGAATAAGTGGATATGTAATGACTTTTCAAATATGAAAAAATGTTACAGAACGGAAGTGGGTAAGGGTAATTATTAAGTTTTCAAGTTTATCTGAGTGAAATCAAAGAGACAAACTGAATTAATACTTTTAATTATTGATTGAATACCGACTTATTAATTAGGACGTGTGAAATCAAACTCAAATCCGTCCTGTCTGATTTACCTCCAAATATTTATTGCGACTATAATACCAACCAAAAAATAGACACCCAAAACAGTTGCAATGGCTAAGTTTGGCGTTTCGGGGAAGAAGAGGAGGAGAAAACACTCTTCCGTCTCCGGCGACGTTTCCGACTCCGACGACGAACCCGAACCGGTCTCCGACGGCCTTGTCACCGTCGTCGCCGACCCCGACTTGTTGGACTGCTCCATCTGCTTCGAACCCCTCTCCCCGCCCGTCTTCCAGGTCTCAAAATCGGAGATCAGAGGGTTTCCCGAACTAGGGTTAGGGTTTGGTTTTTCTCGAATTAGTGATAAGAACTCGTCGGAGTTCTCATCGTTTTTGCCGGAGATTAGGAGAAATCGTGGTTGTTTTGTAACCGAAATTGTAGAGTTTTTTGTTCCTCGAGATGTGAATTAAAACTGGAATTAGAGACGAGGATGGAAAATCGAAAGTCATCGTAGTTGTTTTGGTGTGATTGTTGATTTTGTTTTTTTGTTGTTGTTGGAAGGTTAGTTTATTTGTCCCTTGTTTGGATTTTGGGAGTTTTTTCTCTCCAGGAAAGCGAAATAGAAGTTGAATTTTAAGGTGAAGGAGCGGAATTAAAGATGAGGATGGAAAATTTGAAGTCATCGTGGTTGTTTCGATCTGATGTTTGTTGATTTGGATCTGAAATTGAAGAGTTTTTTTAATGTCCGGAGAAGAGAAGTAGAAGTGGAATTCGAAGCACTCGTGGTTTTATTATTATCTATTTGGGTTTTTTTTTTATGGTTGGAAGGTATATTAGACCCGAGGATGGATGATCTTATCGGAGGACGAGGATTAGGCTTGGGATTTTGGACTTTCTGCGATTGGAAAGTGAATGCAGTGTTTCTTGTTTTGGATTTTCAATTTTCCTAATTGGAACTTGAAAGGGTGATATCTTTATCATTCATCCTGGATTTTGGATTCTGGGAACTGAAACTACAATTAGAAGGTGAAGAATGGTTTTAAGTTTAGAACTGAACTTAAACCTTAATTAAAGTTAATGATGTGTTTAAGAACTAGAATAAGATTTTTTTAATCTTGTTTTGGGTTACCAGCAAGTAAGTAGAACTAAGGTGAGAAGATGGAGGGGGATAAGAAACGTAGGTGGAGTCCAAAAGTTGGGAAACTTGCTATAACCTAGAAGAGTGTTTCAAAATTTAGAATGGTATGCATGCAATGGGAGAGGTTAATGAAAATGGGATTACATTTAGTGATTGTTTCATTGGATTAAATTCAATGAATTTTATGGTTATACTTTCATATATTGTATGATCCTGTGCAAGACTTCAAACTTCAGTGACAGTAGTCGTTTGTTGTCCTTGATGTCTAATTAAGTTGATGGATTCACTTGTCATTAATAACTGCATTTTATGTACTTTGTGATGCAGTGCAGCAACGGGCATGTTGCTTGCTCTCGGTGTTGTACAAAGATGAGCAACAAATGTCATTCTTGCACTAGCTTTCTGGGTTCCCCGCGCTGTCTTGCTCTTGAAAAGGTTCTTGATACGATCAAAGTATACTGTCCCTATGCCCGCAATGGTTGCCCGGAAATGATTATTTACCATCAAAGTCGTATTCACAAGGAAACATGCACCTTTTCATCTTGCTCTTGCCCGTTCCTGGATTGCGAATTCGAAGGTCCTGTGCAGCAACTGTCATTTCATGTTAGCACGAAACACAGAGGACTCACCATTTCATTTGTGTACGATTCATTCTTTACGATAACCTTACACAAAACACGGCCCTCCTTGGTCTTCCATGGGAATGATGGCATCGTCTTTCTTCTCGACAACAATGATTGCACATTATCGGTAGGTAACTCCATTTCCTTGACTTGCATCCATCCATCAATTCAGAAGGGGGACTTGCTGTACAAACTGGTTGCAAAATGTGGAGAGAGTTCATTAAAGTTGAAGGCTTCTGTCACGAGTGTTAAGCACTGGAAGGGTGCTTCTCCATCGAAAGAATTCCTTCTTGTTCCTCATGATTTCTTCGACAAGCAGGGGATGCTCAACTTGGAAATCTGCATCCGCAGGCGATGAACATCAAAATAAGGTCTTCGATCACTTTCTTTGCACATTACTTATATATAGTCCAGCTCATTATCTTTGCTACTAAAATTATCAAGACCAGGATGGTGGCACCTTCATCTTGGGGTTTAGCTATAGCAGGATAGAAAATTTCTCCTAGGAAAAAATAATGTAAAATCCATCTTATTTCTTGTATGCAGTACATTTGTAAGATAAAACTGATCACTCGTTAAACCCCTCGTTCATGTAAATTCCATCTAATTTCTATTTTGTATTAACGTATTTTACATCGTCAATTGGTCTAATTCTAACGGTACTTCTTTAGCTTTATCTCTAGAAATTGTTGGGATCTAAATTGCCAAAATAAAGAAAATCAGTCAAAAAAATGGAAATTAACCAATTTAAAAACTTAAGATGGTTTTAGAATTAACATCAAGAAAACAAGGATGGCGATGAATGGAATATTTTATAGGTTTTTTTCTTCTTCAAATATCCATAAAAACTAGAGATACCACTACCACCAGGCCATAACAACTAAAGACAGGATATAAGAGATGTTTTATGTAACAAAAGGTTATCACTTTGAGATTGGATGAATGGAACTAATGAATGAGAGATCGAGAACAAGAAGGGTTTTATCAGTGCGTCATAAGATATTGTGTTTGAAAAAATTCCCAAACGACGCTATCTTTTTTTTTCCGGTAGTGTACAAATGACTATCTATGTATAATTTGAGAGAGAAAATATATTAGGTACAAATACTCTATCAAACAACCTCACTGTTTTACAGTGGTAGAGTTGCATACATCCGACCCCCTCTTATCTTGTTTAGGCAGGAGTCGCTTATGAGGCATTGGGGTTATGATGTTGATGATGCTGACAAAATGACTCTGTCATGTGCTGAAAGACCCTGATTAAAGTTTTAAAAAACTTCCTATGGCCAATAACCGACGTAGTTTGAAAGACTTCCGTGAGAAAACCACCAATTGTCTGTCTTCATGTCCTATATATATACGAGACAAAATGTTAATACATGTACAAGTAATATTTGCATCTAAAGACTAAAATGACGTATTTGAATATGATTACCTTAAAGATATAAACTTTTATAACATATTGTTGACCCATGTATGTCGAACGTGATTTTATGACACCTCCAAGATGTACGAAACCCGGGCACTGAAGATTCCAACATTTGACACATAGTCCGTTGTTCTAGTTACGAGTCACAAACAACAAAGTTAACGACTTAAGTATTTGCTAGTTAAAAGAATTTCAAATTAAATACGATTCAATTGAGTATATAATCAACTTACAATAAATCCAATTAATAACCTTGTCTTTGTGTCACCGAAAAGGTCATCAAATGAGTTTATCTATTGCTGTTTTTTAAGATTATACACTCGATCCTCTTCGATCTATGGGATCGAATCCTGATATGTAGTTTGACATGCGGTTTAAATACCATAAATGTATAATAATATGATACAAACACAAGCAAGACACGACATTTCTTATATTTTTTTATATTGGATGTAAAAAGGGAAGAAAGAAATCTGGGTCAAAAAATTAATATGGTGAGAGAGCAATTTGTATTACACGGTGGAATATTCGTATTAATAAATGAGCTCAAAAACAGTGTTAATTTGAATCTACTCCAAAATTCAACTCAACCAAACTTGGAAATAATCTACTCAACACAATACGACCTGAATAGTTCGTTGTGGTTAATTGTTCGCGATTCAACCCAACCCAATGCGTATCCTCAAAATATGGTTGATAAAAAATAAAAACAAATAAATTACTGTTATAAATTGGTAATATCATGTGGTTATAAATTGGCAAGACACTTCAACTTTTCAAGATTGGATCGAACGACTTCAGAAATAATCTAAATCACTGGGATTTGAAAAACTTCCAACATCGATCCCACCAAACATTTGAAAAAACTCGACTCGATCCAATACAACTTAGTCATTTCGGTTTATTCTCGATTCAACCCGACCCAATGTGCATTCTTAAATGATGATACCTCAAAAGTAGTTCTCACCTAAATGAGGTAGGAGGAATCAGGTGTATCATTATTATAGAACTGAAAAAGTTATTTCAAATTGACACAATAAATAATAACTAAAAACAGTTTAAATAGTAATTCAATATAGTTTATGACGATGGAAATGTTAAAAAATATTTTAATGGAATTGGACATATTGTCAAACGATGTCAAAACTCTAAAACAATAAATTAGAACTTTAATAAGGATTAGTGGTCAAACAAACAATTCCCGCGGGAACACATCGCATGTTTCGCGCCGAAACCCCCAAATTAGGCCTCAAAAGGGGAAGAAACCAAAATCGATCGTCGAAACCCTAGAATTTGGACTGGAGATGGGGATCAAAGGGCTTCTGAAGGTGATGAAACCCTACATTTCCCCGATCCACATCTCCAAGTACTCCGGCGAGAGGGTGAGATTTCCCAAAAAATAAATAAAAATACTTTTTTTTGGTGTTTCTGATATTGAGGGCTTGCAGGTGGGGATCGATGCGTACTCTTGGATGCATAAAGGAGGTGAAATGAGACGTTTTGGTCGTTTTTTGTTGCAAAAAAGCTTGAAAATTGGGAGGGTTAAATATGGGTTTTGTTAGTCATTTTTTGTTTTTGTTTTGGTGTTTATGTTGGGATGGAAATAGTTAAAGATGCAACCTTTTTTAGTTTTTTTTGTTTGAAATGGCTCAAAAATTGGATTTTTATAATAGTTTCTGTTTGATTTTGGGTTGAAGGCCGGATCTTTGTCGGTTTCGGTCATCAAAATGTAAATTTTCGATGTTTGTGCTGAAATGGAAGTTTAAAAATGCGATCTTTTTAGTTGTTCCCTTTTGGGGGAAATGCTCAACAAACGTGTATTTTTTATACTCTTCATGTTGGAAAATGCTTTAAAATGTGATTTTTCTTCTTCTTTTGGTTGTTCTGTTGGAGAAAACTTAGAATGAGGTCTTTTGTTTGTTTATGTTGGATTTTGGGTTTTGGTCGTCATAATGTGATTTCTTGGTGTTTATGTTGGGATGGAAAGTTAAAGATGCAATTTTTTTAGTTTTTTTTGAAATGCTCAAAAAATGGGATTGTTATGATTGTTTCTGTTTTAAGGAAGCTTGAATATGGACTTTTGTTGTTGTTGTTTATGTTGGATAATTGGATTTGGGGGGTTTGGGGTTTGTCTTTGATGGGTTTTTGGTCGTCAAAATGTGTTATTCGATGTTTATGTTGGCATGGAAGCTTCAGTACGGGGCAATTCTGTTTTGAAAATGCTAAAAAAATGAAATTTTTATGACTGTTTCTGTTGGATTTTGGTCTTCAAAATGTATTTTTTTATACTCTTCATGTTGGAAAAGTGCTAAAAATGTGGTTTCTTTCTGGTTGTTTGTGTTGGACAAAACTTAAAAATGAGTGTATCTTGGTTGTTTAGGTTGACTTATGTAGTGTTGGATGTGCTTTGCATGGTTTTTGGTCCTAAAAATGCAACTGTTGTTGCTATTTGTGTTGGGAAAAAACTAACAAGATGCAACATTTTTTTGTTTTGATTGGAGTTTTGGTCATGGTTTTTGGTTCTCGATAGTTTTAATTTTGTAAGTTTTGGTCATGTTTATCCAAATTGTAAGTTTTAATTTTGGTTCTCGATAGTTTTAATTTTGTAGGTTTTGGTCATGTTTATCCAAATTGTAAGTTTTAATTTTGTACATTGGCTGCTTGGGGTTTGGTTGTGTATGAGTTTTATGGTTGATTCTATTTTTTCCAATAAAATGTAGTTTTATCATTAATTTTGTGATTTATGGTTTTAGTAATTGTTTTGCTTGTTTATCTTTTTTATGATCGTCGGTCTGGAAACAGCTTATTCTTGCAGCATGGAGTTGGCACTCCATCCCAATAGTGACAAAGCAAAACGGTATCTGCAGTACTTCATGCATCACATTAATCTGCTTCGACATTATAGGATCACACCGGTTGTTGTCCTCGATGGTGGTAGTATTCCGTGCAAATCAGCCACTGCCAATGAACGGCAAAGGTAAACTTTCTTGTCCTTGCTTTTTGGCGTTAATAACTACCTGCTGGGTATTGTTTTTCCTGAAGAATTCCAGGCATCATGTAGAATAAGTGTCAGCGCTGTTAAAGCCTTGATGTTAGTGACTGTTGTATAAGAGTGCCGAATATGGATTCAGTTTGATGTGTAAGTTTGCAGGATGAATACTATGTCTTAGGCTTCACTTGCCCCTAATGTTTTCTTTGGAAGAACACAGTCGTTACAATATTTGATAACATCTAAGTGCATGAAGTCTGAACCAAGACATGCTATTAAAGTCCAGTTTACATAATCTACTACTACTAGTAAACCAAGCCTTATTTGGAGTCTTGGATTAACAATTTGTATAGGTTATTTTATCTGTTTCAGCTATTGATGTTTTACGAACATATCTGTGGTCACAGAATAGAGCAAAGATTTTGTTTAACGTTTTATATTTAGGCCAATTAACTCGTAATTAAATTTTCTGTCAATGACTTATTCAGGAGAAGGAATGAAAATCTTTCACTGGCAAAACAGGAACTTCATCAAGGCAATGTTGGTGCCGCTGTTGAGTTGTTCCAAGTAATTTCTCTTGCAATTCTGCCTGCTTTGTGGCTTATCAGATGTTAGTAGTTGTTAAATTAGATTTGCCCAACACCTATCTTAAATCCATGTGCTTGGCCTAGAGATGGAAGACATAACTCTAATTATAGTGTTAACCAATCCATTTGCTAGCATACTTCAAATATTGAATCTCCATCATTCTTGTTAAGTGAAATGAAGGACACATAGCAGCTAAAGCACTTCACTTACAAAATGTTGAAAACTGTTATTGTAATTTATGGTTCTTCTTCTAACATACTCAAAGTCAAACTAAATATTTTTTCCTCCTTGGCAGAAAGCAGTCTCTATTACTCCAACCATGGCATACCAACTGATTCAGGTTTGTACTTGTTACTCTCCAACTTTGTTAGAGTTGCACGTGCATCAGTGGTCCTCTATTCTTGAGTCTTGCAAATAGAATTATGCCAACCTGATTTAGCATGTTCTATTATCGACTCTCTCTAGTTTTTCTCTGGATGTTGTCCAATGTCCACTCTTGGGAGGTTGCTAATCAAACTATAGACATTGCAACTTTGTTCTTTTAGCCTTGAATACCATTTCTTTATTGGCTATAAACTCTTATCTCATGTTACTTCCTCTAGTGAACATGTTCTGTGAACAACTTTTAGATTCTGAGGTTAGAGAATGTTGAGTTTGTGGTCGCTCCATATGAAGCTGATTCACAACTAGCATACCTGACAACTATTGGATCTAATCAAGGAGGCATAGCAGCAGTAATAACAGAAGATAGTGATCTAATGGCATATGGATGTAAATCTGTAAGAAATTGGCTAATTATCAATTCACGATCTTGTAAAAAAACATTATCATCTTAAGTATTACTTACGGATTGTAATTTCTATTTACAGGTGATATTTAAGATGGATCGACATGGGAATGGTGAAGAAATTCTAATGGATAAGGTTTTCAATTCGGAGTTGGATGAGTTCTCTTTCAGGCATTTTGATATCGAATTGTTCACAGGTATTTGGAAGTTGTTGTTGATACTACATTTTGGCTGAGACTTAAATGTACCTTGTTTTGATTTTTCTGATATTTCTTGTTAATTTTATCTTAATTAACATTTCAAATTGATATTGGTAGGAATGTGCATATTGGCTGGCTGCGATTTTCTTCCATCGGTTCCAGATATTGGAATCAAACGGGCATATAATTTAGTATTGAAGTATAAAAATCTTGATAGGGTTAGTTATGCTCTGCATATTATACATGTCTCATCTTTTCTTAGCTATGCTTGATCTGACAGTTCCCTCCCCTACTTGCAGGCCTTGAGTGCCCTGAAATTTCAAAAAGGGAAACAAATGCCAGAAGATTACATTGGATCATTTAAGAAAGCTTTAGCAGTATTTCATCACGCTCGGATGTAGAACTTTTATGAAATTCCGTCATTGTTTTCATTTTCTAATACTGATACGTATTTTATGTTCATCGCAGATATGATTTCGAGGCAAAAATCCTCAAACCAATGAAACCTTTGCCTGAGAAACTTCTGCTGTGCTTAGATGGAGATCTTAATATCTTGGGACCGTATCCTTGTTTTGTTTCTACTGGTGAAGTTTTTAGTGCATAATGTCATTCCTTGTAGGTTGACATATATACACACTTTACTATATTTATTAATGATATTATTATTTTTAAGCAACCAGATGATGTTTTGCTTGCAAAATACACTTAACTGCATATTGGTATTAAGTGATCTGCAACCATCTGTAGCTGTTGCAATTGCTGAAGGGCGTATGAATCCTATTACAATGAAATCATTTGATCAGTCCACAAGTCATGTTATGGATCCAATCTCCACGCGAACTCCTAATCATTCCCGTAATCAGAAGGTGCAAACAGATCAACAAGAAAGTTGCTTCACTATCTTTTCGTCTAGTGAAATGAACAAAGAAAAAATCACAGGCAAGTTTCCCTTGTGAATATGTTAGCACATAAGCAAAAATTGTTTTTTCGATAACTAGGTTTTAGGGTCACAGTCTTTTGAATTTATATAGAAGTTCATGAACACATCTCAATAAAGCATGAAGCTATAGATGTGATAATTTGATTTATACCATCTTGTCTGCTTATCAAACAAACCAAAACACCATAGGGTTATACATACCTAGGAGAACTTGGCCTCAAAAGCTAGCTATCAAAGTGAGCCTAAATTATGTCGATTACCAAAGCATACTTACCTATATAAACGATGTGAGAGCCTAATATGAACCATTGCAATTCATCATGCTTGCAATCCGAAGTCCAATTCGGCCTCACTCTTAGTGACCTCCGCTGGAGCACTTTGGCTTAGCTCGATTACAGTGGTAGTCCTTATCATAGGTCAACTCTTAGTGACCTCCGCTGGAGCACTTTGGCTTAGCTAGATTACAGTGGTAGTCCTTATCATAGGTAACCCTTCCAGGGTCTCGGACCGGAGTCTTAAGGAATAAGGATCGACTTTGATTACTTCGTACGGTGGTAGTATCCTAGGAGAATTTATTGCCAAAAGTTAGTTGTTGAGTTGCCTAAACTATATACATTCACCTTGATTAGTGGTTACTCATATTCATGATGTGAGACTATCTGCAACGAGCTGTAACATAAGATTACATTGAGAAACCCTGTAGATATGACCTTGCAAATTAAACAAGTCCTTCACAAATGTGTTGCATTTCTTAGGCTTGCATTTTTCACCAACTAATTTGTTTCTTTTTTTCTTATATATGACGTTTACAGTTATGGAGCACGGATCTCTGAGTAGTTTAAAATACTCCAGTGAAACACTTGCACTGGGGAAGTTATTTTCTCCCTTGACCTCTCATCAGAAAGAAGTAAAATCAGAAGCAAAACGAGACTTTCCTGATAATAACCCATTCAAGAAAAGAAGATTTGAAAGTGTTGATTCAGATGCCAAAGAAACAGTAGAATATGCTGAACAGGCCTCGGTGCTAACCAATGTCCATAACGAGATTGTAGATTTCCCAACACCTGAGTCACAAGAGAGTGTGAATTCCAAGACTGCTAGTGCTAAGAGATTGGGAATCAGAAAGGTTATAAATGAGAAGAAAGCAAAGAATGTGAAAAGATCCAACACTGCTGTAAGAAAAAATAGTAGCATCACTAAATTCTTTATGCGTACATCATCACAAAACCTTTGATTTTTTGTGGCTGTTAGATTGACTTTTCTATATCTATTTATGCAATGTTCGAATTTGAGGTCACCATGATATAAATTGTTCAGCTGGTTAATTGCTTTTAATAACTTTTACTCTAGTAACGACATTTCAATTTTGTGATGGTTTTGAAGCATAACTGTATAATGCTCAAGGGCTAGTGAAGTGTTTGTATTATCAAGGTATCAGCTCTTCCAACATCTTCTCTTGAACCTGATAAATGTCAATTCAAGTTCAAGATGAATTGTATCTCTAATTCCAGTTACCATATTCTGATGCAGACATGGAAACTTTTGCCGAGCCTGTCTTCTCTAAATTGTTATTTCATCAAGCATTTTGCTTATACTGATTTTTTAATTCTAGCATCTGCTATTTAAGTATCTTGTTATGCGTATATGTGGAAGTGCTCATTAGCAGTTGTGTTCTGAAATCCACAATTCAAACTTTTTTTGATCTTTGGTGAATCATAAAACTCATTGGGTTCACGTCCTAAGGGAAGATTTAGATGAAGCAAACAGATTTCTACCAGGCTACCACCATATGTGTCGCGTTTCCACGAAGAGGTTATAAGAGGTAATCATTGTTATCCTTACCTGCCTTATACTGTGCATGAGTGCCAACAATAGTTTGCAATCAATAGGATAGTAGGGTATATTTGCTGAACTATTTTAACCACAATCTTTCCTTCTTTAACTAGTTTGGATATCATATCTTCGCATTGTTTGATACTTGGATGGTACAGCTTGTCCTTTCATCATTCCAACTTCTTATACCCAGTGAAGATAAGCATTGGGATCATATTTTTTTCTTTCTTTCTAGCACAACTGTTGACAGTTATGTTAACAATTTTAGAAATTTAAAGATGTGAACGTATTATGGGTATGGCCATTTCTTCTTAAAAGGAAGGAAAACCACAGTTTCTATTTGTATGTCTAATATAGATAGGAAAGATCAAGCAAACTGTTGTGCTGTTACTTTTGATAGCATTATTATTCTACTTTCAAGATGTATGGATTTGTTTGTAGTTCTTATAGATTTATCTGATCAATAATTGTGTGAAATTGAAATAGTTTGAGGTGGATAACTTTGCAATAGTAATATCAGTATGCTTTTGTTATGGCACAACTGATGTAAGCTTCATTTTTTGGGTTTCATGCCATGTTTAGATCCAAAAGAATGATGACAGTCATCAAATTTTGATATTTTTATTTATTAAGCAGATGGGTCCTCATTTCCGATTTTTTTATTTAAATAAAAAATAAATACAAATTTTAATATTTAGGAAAAAAACGAGGGGTGGAGCACGCCTTGGACCTACCGGTGTGACTTTTTTTTTGTTTTGATTAGTTTTAGTTATAATTTAGTTGAAAATTATTTTTAATCTATTTTTTTTAAATATGTTTTCTTTTTCCTTTTGTTTTTTAATTATTTTTTCAGGATTGGCCTCCGAATTAGTTTTTATTATGCTGGATAAAGAGAATTGATTTTTTTATTGGATAAAATACCTTAATTTTTCAACACACTCTCTTATCCATCTCACTAGGGGTGTAAACGGGTCGGGTATGCCCCTATTCGTACTCGTATCCGACTAAATTAGCGGGTACGGGTACGGGTATATACCCGGCAAAAAACATATATACCCGTACCCGACCTGTACCCGTTAAGTTAGCGGGTACGGGGCGGGTAAACGGGTATAATATATAATATATAAAAATATAATATATATTATATAAAATATATATTATATATAAAAAATATATAATATATAACATATAAAATATTAAAAAAATATTATATATATAATATAATATATCTTAACGGGTATGGGTAATGCGTATACCCGTACCCGACCCGTTTATTAAGCGGGTAAACGGGTACGGGTATACGGGTTTGAATTTTTAAACGGGTATAAATTTTTGTACCCGTACTCGCCCGGGGCGGGTATACGGGTATTACCCGCCCCGTTTACACCCCTACATCTCACCTAATTTGGACGTAGATTTTGAAAAAAAATAAAAAATAAAAACAAATAGAAAACATATTTAAAAATAATTTTAAAAACATATAAAAAATGATTTACAACTAAATATAAAACAAAAACTAATTTTAAAAAAGTCCTACTACTCAGATCTGTCAATTACGAGTGAATTTTTTTTTAAGTCTCACCCTTCGTACTTGTTTGGTCCGAGTAGACTTGAGAGCCGTGTCGTGTCGGCCCAACCTGACACTGTTCCAACGACTTAGAACCGTTGGAACGCTAACGTAAGCACCAACGACTCTTTGAGTCGTTGAGTTTTTTTTAATCCCTAAGCTACCATTCCCCTACCCTTTATAAACTCTCAAACTTATCTCATTTTTTTCACACAACACAATTCTCTCAAACTTTCTTCCATTCTTCCAAATTCCAATCTTTTTTAAATTTTTTTCTAATTGATTTGATTTTGGTGGATATTGGTTGAGTTTGAGCTAAAACATGAAGCCTAAAACTATAAGCAGACCGTTGACTGCTGATTTCGCGACTCTGCTATTCATTTCTCAGGTTTTTCTAATCTTTTGTAGTAGTTAATTTTAGTTAATCAACCGTAATCGTGACTTTATCTTTTATTTGAAAATTTAAGTTTTTCTTTGCATATTTAGTAATTTGCATGTCTTCTTCATCTGATATCGAAGATCACGATACCGTAGAACCCATCTCTGCTAGACCACCCCCAAACAACTACTATCAGTTTTAGAAAAAAAACTATCACAGTATGACAACATTTTCGAAAATGTAGAGATGAAACCAATAAAGTAACTGCTACTTGTCGACATTGTGGTCATTTATATTCAGGTAAATCAAGTTGGAAACCGGTTATTTAGGTAGTCATTTAAAAGTTTGTAAAGTTAAGAACAATCTTATATCAGTAATAGATTCACGTCAAACTGTTTTAGACACAGGTAGTGGAAATTTATCTTTTTGAAGATATTGTCCAATAAAAGGTAGATAAATAATTGTTGATTTCATAATTAGAGATGCGTTATCATTTAACACATGTGAATCTGAATCTCTAAGGAAAACAATTCTCTATCATAATCCCCAATTTAAACCATTTTCTAGAAGAACTATTAAAAATGTTGCACTTGATAAGTTCGACAAACAAGGAACAAACATGTTTTTTTTGAGATGAACAATAAGGTAGCATTAATAAGTGATGCATGGGCCGGTCCATATAATTTTCATTATTGTTGCGTAACTGCTCATTATTTATGAAAACATGAATTATGAAAAATTAAAAAAACATGTACATAAATGTAAGTATTCGTTAAACGAATATTTTGAAGAATATCAAAGACTAAGTAGACAAATTAGTTCAAATGTTGCTAGGTCATCATCATATCCTCCAACTGCAGTAGATTCAGATGATGACGACTCGCAATGGAATTGGTTAAGTAAAAAAATGCTAAATTTGTGCGAACTGAGACCCAAAATGAATTAACTTCATATGTAAACACTGAAATTTACTTAAGTACGGTTGAGTTACAATGTTTTGATGTTTTAGACTGGTGGAGAAATAACTCAGGTAGGTACCCAATAGTTTTTTTGATGGCACGAGAGTTATTATGTCCTCCGGCTAGAGGTGGTACCGGGTCAGCCTGACCCAACTCGGCCTGTTTTGGGCCCGACCCGTGGCCCGTCAGGATCGCGGGTTGGGTTGGGCCTGGAAAAAATAAACGGACCGGGCCTGCCACCCTTGAAACAAGCCCCCGGGCTACCTCCGGCGTCAATTGTGGCGTCAGATGCTTATTTTAGTGCAACTAAGCGGGTCTTGTCTAACAAGAGTCAAAGTTTGTCTGACAAGTCTATCGAGATAAGCGTGTGTTTGAAGGATTGACTCGACGTTGTGGATAAAATGCATAACATGGTTATTCACGACTGCAGCGACGAGGGAGATTGAAGAAAAAAATAACTAAATCACTTTGTTTAATGAGTATTTTTTTCCTAATATCTCTTAGATTTTTTCATTACTCATTAGGCTTAGTTAGCTTTCGGGCATTTTTTTATATGTAATCAATATATTGTTTCTCGAATTGAGTTAACAATTTCTAATAAATAAATTGGTTACTTTGGGGAAAAATAAATTTTGTTTTGATTTTATCTTACTAAATTGTAATTGTGTACTTAATTCAACACTGAAATTAGAAATCAACCCAACAAAATAATTAAGAATCAACCCGACGTGCCAGATCCGGGCACGGATCCAGCCCGACACTGTTCCCTTGCTAGGCCGGGGGAGCACAACAACTGGTCGACGGCCTGATTCCCGTGTCTAGGTCCGAGGGGATTAGACGTCGAAATCCCCTCGTTTTCCCCCTAAATATTTAATTTTGTATTATATTTTTATTAAAATAAAAAAGTTCGGCCTCATTTCGTATTAACTTCACTGAACAACACGTTCCATTTTCCCTTTTTTTCCAGAATATATGTGATTGTTTTCCATGTCACTAGGTAGCCACCAGACTACTGAAAGTCTTCTGTCCCTTCAAAATCAAGCCCTTGAATTTGTTGCATAGTTAGGTGCTCCAATATAGCTTAATGGTGGATCCTTTATATATCATAGTTTTATTTAATGTTGTGTTTATCAGATAAACACAGCAAATTTGAGGTACTTCAAGAATTAATATATTTAACAAAGAAAGGATATGGGGAAGAAAAGTAGCACACAAGCATGCACATCTGTATGTAATTTTTTTGTCAGTAGTTATGATTCATGATGATGCAACTTAAATTGGACGAGGATATGAATTAGAAAAGCTTTAGTTTTTAAAGTCTATTCACCACATTTCATTGGGGTTAAACTTGGACAATGGCTGCATCAGAGAGCTATAAATCCATTGGGACAGATCTCCAATCAAAGAGGGACAACTCTATTAAACTAAACAAAACCTTGTCTTTGCCAAATGGCATGATTCCACTACAAAACCAATTTATGTAGGAACAAAGTTACTAGATTTGATTTCAACCTTATCGTTACCAACATTAAAGCTCCACTGAGCATTAACAACTTGTCACTCATCACTACTTTTCTCCAAAAGCAACTCATCAAACACTATTTAGTATTCATCCATTTGGATCTCTTTATTCTCCACTATTGTCGTTTCAGAGCTAAAGAGGCTTATTTTGTCGCCTTGTTTGAGAATGATAGAGAGCACTAAACACCCACTAAGCTTACTCAATTGTGCCACTTTTAGATTAATTTAATAATTAGAAAACCTTAACTAAATGAAAGTGATTCCACTTTATTCACCAACTTAATTTAAATCATAAAACATGCACGCATATATACATGTAATTAGCTTAGCAACACAGTCTGTTGGTTAAAACCATCTCATTTTCCAAGAAGAAAAAGAGAAAGCAAAAGAAGTTTGTAAAATTATTTGAGTAGCTACTAACAATCACTCCGACGAATCCAACGTTTTATAGATGTAATCTTTGATTAGGTCAAGTAGTGTAGAATATTTAAACCAATATCAGTTATCATGTTTATGAGTCACCATTCTACACACAAAAAAGAAGTCATGCTTTAGAAGCTACTGAAATCCAAATCACCAAAATACCTTGCTAGGTGTATCCACTTGGTCTTCCACCTAAATATACACTTCATATATTTGTATTTATGTTAATTAAATGCAAGTATTCCTTATAAGTTGTAATACTAATAGACTTAATGAGTCATTAATGACAAGTTATTTAAAGACATTTTTTGTCAACAACTAAATAAACTAGTCTTAAACTCAAACCACCAGCGGTAATCCACCACGCACGTACACCTCCTTTTTTATGGTCCATTTTATCCTAATACTTTGACATATAATAGTATTGATGACATAATGGTAGGTCTATGACAATTCTAAGGTGTTTAACTACTAAGTTATTTAAAGTGTAGTTATAAGTTATATTTGTACTTAAATTATGGTCAGAAATTTCTTTTGTCTTGTTATCATCACACTTGTACGCAAATGATTTATACTTCCAATCGAGAAAGTTGTTCGAATAGAAAATGTCAGTACTTATTAAATATGTGTATGTAGTTCAGTTGGTAGATTTTTAATATTAAAATAAATACAACAATATATCAGATTCCGACGGTTGCAAAGTCGCTAATCTATTTGGTTTAATAAATCCAAGGGAGGTCTACTCCCTTATTCGAGAAAGAAATACCTTCCTAGGAAAAGAAAAGAGAGAAAGTCATCTAGTAACAAAGTAAAACCCTAGAATCCAAATGTGCTTTGGCCTTATTAAATGCCAGTCTAATCAAGCAATCAACTAAAGCCATGGAAGCGCTCATTGCCGTGCACATAGATAGTACTCATCTCAACCTTTTTCTCCACTAAGGTGACATTTAAAATTGAGGAGACCCCAAGTGTGACTCAACTTCACTTATATATGCATATAATAACAAGAACTGAGATTCCATTACCATTAGTTAATTGGCCCACTAATCCCTCAAGCAACACAACTGCCTTCTCATTTTTTCGTAGAAGAAGGATTGGTGAGAGATGATTGGTTGGGAGAGTTTGAAGGCCATCAAAATGTGTTCTTCTCTAGAGCTCAAGAAGACCATAATCTTTGTTTGTCTACTTGTCATTTTGGTTCCCATGGTTTCAGGTTCATTAATCTTTTGTGCTTTATTTATTTTAGGAATCAAAAGAAGAAGAAAAATGTAGGATTCTTTGTTATTACTAGTTTTCTTTCTTCTTGAGATGTTTTGTAAATATAACATATTGTTCTTAATTTATGATATGATATATACCTTTACATTTCATCTGTTTGGATCAATTAGAAATTCGTTATATATTCGTTTGGAACTGTTCAATTTCTATTGTTCTTTTTGTACGTAGTTCAGATATTTCTAATGTAATTAATATAGTTAGTTTTGATACGTAGAAAGTACACATGATTTGACCCATATAAATATGACATGTTCATGTACCACGAAAATAGAAGAACACAAATTTGTTCATGCATCAATATGTAATTGATTGAATTATCTTGCTGAAAGAAAACTAGATTTCAATTTTCTAAGAGATTTACAGGCGCGACAAGGAAGCTCATGGGAGAACCTTCGGTGCAAGCTGAAGTTTTTGCGAAGGTATAACCAACAACACTTATATTATTCTTAAATTCTAAAAAATCTTGTTTTTCTTCCATTTCTTAAGTCTTGTATATGACTATATATATAACACCTAGATTAATGAACATTGGTTTTTTCGCATGAAATATCGAAGGAAAAGTCTAATTTTATACTTTCGTTTCATGCCTTCAGAGATAACAAATTATCATATTCTTGGGCCATTCAAATTGTTTAAATATGTATAATATAGTCTGCTAATCAATGGAAAACAACATGATAATTAATTGATAATCGTACACGTATAGTCTTCTACATGTATTTTCTGAAGGATATTTTATAAAAGTCGGATAAATTAAAAGCATTTTTCTCTACTATTACATTAATTACATACTCACTGAAATATTTCTACTTCCCTAAGTCATTCATGAAGGGACTATATATAGGCAATAAACTAGATGTATAACACAAAACAAGTTACTTCAAGTTCATGGCATCAATTTCATAAAAACCTATTTAGGAGACTTTTATATAACTAACTAAGTACAATACCTCCATTCCATAACCTTACTTCTCAACCCTAACTATATGTCTATATATTTAGCTACTTATCTACTAATCTACAAACGATGCACGTACGCACATAATGAAGATGCTTATTAATTTTAAGTCATGGTTGTTAGGAAGCAGGAAGGGAATTTTTTCACAAAGCAAAAGCCAAAGCTAGCTTCCACCCAAGAATGCTTAAAGTCAAGACTAATGACTATGGAAGCTATGATCCTGCACCAGCTCTTCAGAAGCCTGCTTTCAAGCTCATACCCAACTGAAATAATCACATAATATCATATGTTGATCACACACACACACTTGTATATTTTCTATATATGCATGCATGCATGTATGCAAAGTTTATGGACCACAAGCAGTATATATATATGTGTGTGTGTGTGTTAGAAGAATAAGTGAGTGCCATACTATCTATCTCTTCCATGGTTGTATTTTGCTAGTTATGCAAAAAATACTAATATAATGTGGTTGGAGTGACTAAAGTTATAGTTGAACTTTGGAGGCCATCATCGTGTGTGAACTTAGTATTACTATCCACAGTTTGTGTTAAGACCTAAACCTTATTAGGGATTAAGCCCACGTTTTTAGGGAGGCTTTGCATGGGAAGTTGTATTTTGCTAGTTATGCACTAATATAATGTGGTTGGAGTGACTATAGTTATAGTTGAACTTTGGAGATCAAATGTTTTACCCATAAGCGTGTAAATATATATATATATATATATATATATATATATATATATTTATGTACTGGACTAACTTCACAAAATCTCATTTACCTATTTTACTATTATATTCAGAAATATTCAGGATGCAAGAAATCGAAAATTCAAAAGGTCATTTATTGGTGTTTTCCGGGTGAACTCTGTGATTTTCAATCAAGAGAATGTAGGTGAAAAAGATTATTTGTGGAAACTCTTATCATAAACCTCTTAATTATAAAACTTTAGCTTCTACCAAAAGCATTTTGGCAAATACAATCTCCCAGTTCATCCGAAATTTGATCCAAAATATATTTGAAACCTGAAAAAATAGGTTGAGCCATGTTGAGCACAATTGAGCTTGTTTACTTTTCGGGTCAGCTCGTATCCCACTCAAACTTAATTAACATTGTCATTAAGCATAAATTCATCGGCCGAGTACATCAATTGTTAAAAAAAACTGCATTACAACCTCTGCAGAAGATTTTGGATCAACACAAATTGTTGTATTTTATCAAAAAATTTAGCCCAGCTCACTAAAGCCCAACTCTTTTGTAGCTAATATACTTATGGACTATAATCCAGTTCATTAAAGTCCAAAAGGCTTGATTTATGTAAATGACGTAACAACTTAACTCCAAATAGTAATTATTATATCCTATCCATGCTTTGGGCCTTTGGGGTCTTAGTCTTACCATTTACGAAATTAAAATTTATGAAATTAAATTATGGACTATTTCTTTAATTGTGATCATATTTACCGAAATAGTATTTCAACAAAACTCAAGTACCTTAGTCGTGATACAATTTTAAAATTTATGTGGCTTGGTTAGAATGGTACGCTCTCCCAAAATATTCATCGTGACTACTAGGGGTGTAAACGAGTCAAGTCAAACAAAATTTCGAGCTATAAGTATTATCTTATGTTATTACCAAATATCAAAAAATAATTATAAATAGAACAATAAAAAATTCGAGTGAGCTATCGAGCCGAGTATCAAATTTTTTCGAATTCGAGCGGCTCGTTTACCGAACCAAGTTTGAAGATTTTTTGATTTTTCTTCCAGATCTTTCATTTTCAAGTTAAACTATAGTCGAACGTTTTTCGAGTTGAGTTAGAGTTGAGCTATCGAGCCGAGTCAAAGTTGACATCCCAGTGACTACATAAAGTCAGGTAGAATCCCGTCCATGGGGGTGAGCATAACCCGGTCTGGTCCGGTTTTTTGGATCGGGTTCGGTCCGGACCGAATCCAACCGGTCCGGGTTCCGGTCTGGACCTTTTTGAAATTTCGGTTTCGGTCCGGACATGTCTGATTTTCGTTTTTTTATATTAAAAAATCCGGACCTGACCGGATCGGTCCGGTCACCGATCCAAAGCCATCTGGTCCGGTCCGGACCCCGAAAAAAATTCTGGTCCGATCTGGACCGGATGCTCACCCCTACCGTCCATATGATTTAAATCGAGATTTCGTAATGATACGCAACATCTCATTTTCCAACAGAATAAAGTTGACAAGGACAAAAATCATAACAACGAAATCGCGTCTTAAAGTTCGTAGTTTGAATGCGTTAGTGATAACAAGTCAAAAGTCAAGATATATTGGTTGGGAAAAAGAATATATGCTATTAATCACGATAAACTTTATGTACCCCACTCCAACATTCATAGTCAAGTCATTTTCCTTGTTTTATGGGTTTTGATTATTTGATGCATGTATGGATGAAGACTAAAGTTTGGTGCCGATCGACGTTATTTTGTAACGTAGATGATGACATTTGAATAATTAACAAGAGAGAAAATAGAATAATTGTGACTAGAAAAGGGGGACCATGTATGGAGTTATATGGTTTGATGTCAAAGTTGGCCAAGATTATCAAACGCTCTCATCTATAACATCAATTCTTTTTCTTACTTGCACGGTTCCATTTATTAGTTATTTTATATATTTTTCAACAGGGTTAAGCTCTAGTGAGCCTAGGACTCATCAAATTTAGTTTAAGCCCCCTACAATCTCACCATTGGATCTTATTTACAGTTAATCTCACCATTCATTATCATAACCGTTTTTTTCTTAATCTACCTTACAATTTGAAATGAGTGATGGATATTATGGGGCCTAATTTAGAAATTAAGCCCTAGGGTCACTAGAGAATTCATTTATAATAATAATAATAATAATGATAAATGCAATCTTCATCATCATTAGTGGAGCCTATTGGTGAACTTTGCCAATCATCATTTTGAGGTTCTTATCTTCTAGTTATCACTAAGATGCAAAGTGCACGGTCACGTTGAAGCGGTGGCAAATACGGGTTGATCCACAGGGATGTGTGTCGACTTTTGGTTTGTGCGAAGGCGAGTGGGAAAGAAATGTGAGAAAAGTTGGTTACACTAAAATACACTAAAATGCAAAAATGAAATGGAAGAGAAGCAATAAAACTAAACCCCATAAGGGGTAGAGAAATAATGTGAATATAAAGATGTGTGTGTTCTATTATGCTCCACACAACATGTAGTGCATGAAATCATAAAACTAAATCCAACTTTGCCTCCACATGAAATAAGATAAGATCATATCATTAAAACATACCAGACAATAATTGGAATGAAGCTAAATGAACTCATGTATAAAGACTAGACCCTACTATGCCTCCACATGAATTAAGATAACACATTATCATTAAAATATACAAGACATTAACCAAGGTAAAGGCAACAAGAGTACATACACTACAAATTGTGTTTCCAATATTAATTTCATCCATATCCTCACCTTATCATAACCATAAAATAGGTCCACTAATCTAAGCATAAACTAAGCTTCGTTCAAGAGCATTATCATATCAAAGATAAGAGTGAAATCTCATTAGATGGTTATGGAAATCATATAAGGCTCAAGAGATTAAGATAGCACACACCTAATACACTACATGATCATATCACATATTTCTCCACCCCCAAATGGGGATGAAATTACTCACTAATCATTACACTACAACGTACATTAAAATAAAACATCTTACTGAAATGAGATTAAACTAAGCAAGCAAGAAATATTAAAGAAACTAAAATGACATAAAACAAAACAAGTAAGCAAGCATATGAAAGGAAATTAAACTAAGAGAGAAACAACACATCTAAAGGAAAACATCTATTTATTACTCACTCAATTACAAGTAGCCTCTTTCTCCACCAGAGTTTTGCTTCAAGGCTTCACACTTAGTAGAGAAGATGACCACCAAGAGAGGACATGGGGTACACGAGAGGAGGGAGAGTTCTATTTATAGCCATAGAAAAAGGTAATCCGGGACAATCCCCTGGTATGGGACTAAACAAATACCAAAAATAACCTAAACAAATACTAATACATGTGCACGCAAAATCTTAGCGGATCAGGAGAGATCCGGACCACCAATTGGCGGTCTACAGGATCCGGATCCATCTGGATTTCATTCTGGGTTTTGCTTGATGTATTTGTTGGTCTTGGATGCATCTACTTCGCTTGTTGAAGCTCCGACCCGAATAAAATTGCCAAAATACTCCCCATGATGGTGTGGAGTTTTCTGTTTTGCTCTTTGATCACTCGGTCTTACGTTCAAGTCCTTCTCCCTTGCATCGTAGTTCCCAGGTCTCACAATTCAATCATTTTTCCTATCTTTTAGGTCATTTCATGCATCTTCTCATCAAACATCTTTATTTCTGAAATTCAAACATAAAAGTCGTCACGTAGCATTGCATAGGTGTAAGATAATGAATATTAGATACAAATATAAGCACGAAATGATGTCAATCAATATATGATTACAAAAAATCAATAGACACCAGTACAAGCCAAAATAGACACAGTCCAATAGTTGAGAAAGTGTCTGTTAAGATTCAGCCCACAAGCACCAAAGCCCATGATGAGATGGTAGCCCATGAAACAACAACTTGAGCCCAGGCGCAAGTCCACCAAGGGAACATGGTTCATTGAGGTCCAAGACCACTTGGTGTACCAAGTATCGACTCAAGGTTTGTGAATTAGGGTCCGAATCTGAGGCTCAAGCCTGGTATACCAAGCTCAGCAAATCGGTGCATTGAATTCTTGTAATATTAGTTGGTACAAGATCCGACTATACTAATAGCGGATTCAGGTGACAGAAACCCGATTACAGACTTGTATAAATATAAGACCAAAACCTAAAAACCCTAATAAGAACGAAACCTTTGTTTCCACCGCATCTCTTCCTCTCCTTCGTCTTCTGCAAACCCTAACCATAAATCCAGACCGAGACCCATTGTCTCCGTCAAGACTCCGGTCTAAGTTTCCACGCAGTGTCATTAATTTCTCCAATGAAATGCAGAATCAGTTGTTCCTCGAGATTTTCCACACAAAAAAATAAATAAATATTCTCGATGGGTTATACACCCTTTTGACTTTGTCCGAGTAGTTGAGATAAATATTGAAAAGAAAAATGAGAGATTTTTGAGTTTTAATAAAATTATAAATGCATTAAGAAAAAGGCATCAATTTAGAACTTAATCTTCCGGGAGATTAGGTTGGAGCGTGACAGGTTTGAAGAAATTTTTAAAGAAATGAGAGAAACTCAACTTTTAAGATGAGTTTAGGTGATTCGGTTGGAAATTATATTGGAGATAAGTTTCATTAGTTTTATATAATTTCGCATACTTAAGTCTTAAGTAGTATGTTATAAGTCCGAATAAAGGTGGAGGGATGTGACAAGTGTTGCAAATCAACGTAAAGTTTATCAGTCCTGATTGTTGTTGTTGTAGCATAGGTTCCACTAGTTTACCCACAAATATTCTTTCCTATTAATTTTCAAGAAATAGAATATTTTTCTACAAATAATCAGAACTTAAGAAGAGGTTATAAGAATTGGACTTACGGGAACTTTAGGTTCTAAATTATAATTAAGTTATAATTAAAATTTGTTACCACTTCTTAAATCAAATAATAAAAAGCAATCCTCAAATTTATTCCGAACTGCTATTCGTCGTCGTAAAACTACTTAAATCGTCCGAACAGATTACCATTTTGCCCTTCTACCATTTCTACTTATATAACTATTCATTTCACTCTTCTAACACCATTTTCTCTTTATATTACTCTTCTATTCACCGAATACAATGTCTCGGAAGCCAGGAAAAGAACAAACGGACGCCCCAGATTACTCAAATCTGGTATTGCCTTGTTTATTTTAATTAATTTTTAATTTTTTTTTGAGTAAGGCATCCGCGGGAGACGCCCGAACATAGGGCAAGACGTCTGCGGGAGCCGCCTCCCACCTAGGGGAGGTGGCTCCGGCGGACGCCTCCCCGAGCGTTGGGGCGTCTCCGGTAGACGCCCCAATTTTATTTTTTAATTTATTTAAATTGATTATAAATTGTGATAAATTTAAAATAAATTGAATATTATGTTAATAATGAATTAAATTAGTTTAGTAAATCATTTATTGATTATAAATTGTGATAATTAGTAAATAAATCAACTATTAAGTTAATAATTAGTTTAATTATTTTAGTATGGAATTATTGATTAAAAGTAGTGATAATAGCTAAATAAATTGATTATTAAGTTAATAATTAGTTGCGTACGATTTTAGTAAAGGATTATTGATTAATTGCTAAATAAATCGATTATTAAGTTAATAATTAGTTTAATTATTTTAGTAAATCAATTAATAAAATTTTATTTTTAAATTGAAAATTAACATGATTCCGAGACTGGAGAGACCACTGGATATGACATGTGCAGATGCGATAAGTTTATCTAATTTTATTTGTAATTGTAATGTATATTTTGTTATTATTGTTAATGTACGCTAATTTTTATGTTACATGCAGTGGATGAGTAGGACGACACGGTGTACGCAGCCGTTCTTGCGACAGAGAGACAGGATGCCGACTGAGGATATGAGACTTACATGTACAGATTTGGATCGCCTCATCGAGGATTGGAACAGCCAGTTGGGCATTTCGGACCACGATTCAGATGCTGAGTTGTAGTTCACTTGCTCTTATTATCATTTTTTTATATGTTGCACTATTACTACATTTGCTGATATTTACTTATGCTTATCTGTGTACTCTTATTATTTATTTCTTACGAACATATCTTCTACTTATTTCTTTGACTATCGTATTTTTAATATTTATTTCTCACGAACATATTTTCTACTTATTTCTTTAGATATCAAATAATACTTAAATTTAAAATCTAGTACCCGTGTTCACGGACGATCGAGACGAATTGGAAGACCGACCACGACCCATGCTCCCACTACTGCCAGACCGACCACGACCTCGCTCAGCATACTCGAAGGCACTCGGGTCCCGACATGTCGACTTTCCCCTAGGTCGACCTCGTATCTTAATATTTTCTGTGAGTTCTCCATAGTTCGACTGATCAGGGTGTAATTGTTCGTATAAAATACGAGATGCACTACGAATTACTACAGGGTCGCTCTCCGAAATCTCATCAACGAGCTTCCGAAAATGCTCGACGTCTTGTACTGACTGATCCACAAGCTCTGACATCTGGATTCCTTCTCCAATGACAAGTGTTTTCGAGAATGGATGAATATGCTCTAAATAAATTCCATCACCTGACGCAAAACACTCGAACATGGTACAAGCACAAGGAATCTCATGTGATGTCAGAAAAACACACCCGCAACGATATTCAATTTATTTACTTAAGTCCTGCATTCTCTTCAACTCCCGAGTCAATAACGACAAGCAGCGATGCGAAACTCAGTCATTTATATGATGAAACAAAGGACCTATGTAGTTTACCACAATTCGACGTCTCGAATCTTCAAGAAAGTTCTGAATATTCGTCAGCTGCATTTCAATAGCCGAGTTCACGCGGTCGAAAAGAGTGTCGAGAGCGGCAGTCAATGTAGTGATCCACTCTTTCAGAGCTGAATGTGCACTTTCCACCCTACAGTTCGTAGTGTTACCGAAATGAAGAACTTTATTCGTCCAATTCAACACAAACTTTTCTTTATGCACCAACCACGTGTCTTGCACATACTCCGTCATCACTGGTCAGGACTTGTAAGAATCTTTCATATTACGGCTTGCTCTATCATAATCCGTATGTGAATCAGAAAATATGACTTTCCTCCACTTTCCACGTCTGAAAACCTCTGCAGACTGCTTGTCCTTGCCGAAAACGTGGTATGTGTAGTTGTACACGTCTTTGTTGATATGTCAGGTGCATTATAAATGAGCAGACTCAGGAAAAACCTCTACCACTGGTCGCATCAGACCCAACTCCCGGTCCATTATTATTGCAGTCGGGCTAACAATATCCAATAACAGATCTCGCAACCTCTCCAACACCCACCGGTAACTAGACTCGGTCTCATCCTTTAAAATCGCATAGCCGACGAGGAAATTCATGTTTGTTGGAGTAACCCCAACCATCTCAAACAAAGGCATCTTGTACTTGTTCGTCTTATACGCCGAATCTATGCAGATTACGAATGGGTATGTACGCAACAACTGAACTGAAGTCGGATGTGCCAAAAATGCGTAAGTGAGCACATTAGTTTCATTATCTGCCACAATCCAATGCAAATAGTTATGCTGCACTGCCTGAGTGAGAAACTGCTGCGCGAGATTCCTGTCTTCAGATTTCGCCATCCTCATGTACTCTCTGAAGTTATAAATGTGTCTTTGATTGAGATTATCGTCTGGGAATTTCTCTTTTACCGCCAACAAAATGTTACGTGGTCTTGCTTGTGCCTCTGTCATATCACAAACAATTTGCTTGGCCCCAGCACTAAGTCTGCTGACCTGTCGGTGACCCTCTGAATAAACTGCAAATGCGTGGTTGTGTTGCCCATAGGTGCTACTAGAAACAACGACTCATCCATCACGATCTCGTCGCTCAATCACTTTTACCAAAAAACGACAACCGCAACCTTTTATTTTTGTGTTTTTTCGCAGTGCAATACTCGTATCATGAGAACTCATTTCACGTCTGCGATCACATCTCAGGTAACAATCCATCCGGTTATCCGTTTTTGGTTTGTACGATGATATAACCAAAAACAATCCGGCTCCTATTGCAACTTGTTTTGCCTATTTACAAGCTTCCTCGATTGTTGTAAATATTTCTTTACTATAAAAAAGGTCACTGTAATCTACTTCATCACCACCGAAATCTTGCAACGAAACCTGAAAAAAGTTAATTTAATAGAAAATTAAAAAATTAAAAAAAAACGGGCGTCTGCCCAAAACGCCTCCACCTATGTGGAGGCTGTTGGCTTTTTGGCATTAATCCTTGTTTTGATGATTTAATCAACCTAATCTTAATCATAAGTAATGTAGAGTAACACACATATTGCATTGCATATATATTGCATGTGCTAACCTCTACAGGTGATCAAGACTTATGGAAAGAAGGAAATCAAGTCAAGATTTGTAATAAAGCTATATGAAGACTTGTAATCTTGATTTTATTTTGAGTCTTAGGAACATGTGTAAATTGAGCATACAAGAGCTAAAAACTTATCACATACACACTAGGTTCCTTAGAGAAGTCACACACAAAATTTCACCTAATTTGGACCTCATTAGATCACCCAAACCTTAGTCGGAAACCACTTAAAACCTAAACCCAAATTTCCTGTGTGAACCGGTCGACCGAACCAGTTCTCAGTTCGACCGGTTTATAACAAACTCTCCACAGTGATTTTACCGAACTCTACCGGTCGACCGGTTCTACCTTTTTGGTCGACCGATCCCGGATTTTAATATGGCCGTTTTCCTTGTCGTATTCCTATAACAGTCGTATTCGTATAAAACAAACTTAATCCCAAAATACATTCGGTAACCGGTCGAACGACGACCTTGCTTCGGTCGACCGGTTGAACAGAAACAAAATTCCCTGCTATCGGTCGACATATCTTCGTTCGACCGTTTCACCTTTGTCTCAACCGAATCCCCTGAACGGTCGACCGCACCATACTTTGGTTCGACCGATTCACTTAAGTAGAGTTAAGTTCTAACGCGTTTGTCCGACCGAGTATTCTTTTGTTCGACCGTTCTCCTTGAAATCAAGTGAACGGTCGACCGGTTTAGTAGTTTCGGTCGACCGGTTCTAGACAGATTTGCAGTCCGATTTTCTGCCTTGTGTATCTTGCACAAAACCCAATCAAATCTTGTCCAAACGGCTAGAAATCTTTAGGAGCTTATAAATAGAGGATCAAGACATGTTGTTAACACAACTCTCCAACTCCAATTGTCCCAATTCATTAGAGAGAATCTCTCAATCCTCAAAGCTCCCAATTTCATTCCACATGCCTAAATCCACACTTAGTGATCATATACTCATCCTACTCAAAGTGTGCTCAATTAGAGAGTGTTGTCCCACTCAAGTTACATTTGTTGTCAAGAGAGCAAGAGTCTTGGTGAAAGCCCAAGACAAAGAAGCAAGGACTTTGGTGAAAGCCCGAAGTGATTCTCTTGGTTTGTGAGAGGTGGTGTCAAGCTCGGCGATGGTTGTTCGCGAGCTTGAAGACTTGTAAAAGGCGTTGCTCCCGGCCCGGAACGGGGAGGCATAGTGAAGACGCAAGAGGGGCTCGAACGGAGATTCAAGAGGGGCTTGCAAGAGAGGACGTAGGCGCGGCCGAACCTCTATAAACCGACGCGTCTTTGTGGTTTGCATTACCTTTCTACTTGTGCTTGATTTAGTTTAATTTCCGCTGCAATTCTTTGATCGATCAACCAAGTAGTTAATTAGGGTTCAATAGGGATTAGCATAAAAGTGATTAGTGGACCCATAACCCACACGATCCCCAACAGAGGCGTCTGGCTAAGACACCCGAGTCGGGGAAAAAAATCTGTCCCCGTTAACTCGCCGGATCCAGGTGCTTCGCCAGACATTTTCGTACTGTTGGTACTAGAAATGTGAGTAAAACTGAGTTAAAAACCTTGTTTAAAGACACGAGACGAAATTTGTATTAATTTATTTTTAAGAAGAAAAATATAATTTTTAGGACAATTTAAGTAATTGTTCGACAATTTAAGTAAATTTAGCAACAGGATAAGAAAAAAGAACACCACCACTAGACTACCACTCCACTCCCCACTAAAAAACTCTGGAGTACGTGTACCGCGCTCTTTCCTCCACGCCACCTGATCCCACATTGCGGTAACCGCACCGTCTCCGGTGACCCGACTCTTCCCGCTAGTGTAGAACACCACCAACCTATCATCCCTTTCCTCCAAACCCTAGTTTTCCTTCTCTCCTCCCTCTCGCCCCAAACGCCTGTTTTAGCGGTGAGTCGGGTTGGATTCCGATGGTTTGGCTGGTCTTCGTGTTGTTGGATGCCGAAAGTTGCAATTTTCCCCGGGTTTTTTTGTCCGATTTTGCGGTTTTGGAAGGTTCTGTGGGGGAAAGATCCGAGCTTTGAGGTGGTTTTGGGGTTTTGGGTAGTTCGGAAGTGTTGGTGATTTCGCAAAATTTGATGTGGATTTGTGTTTCGTGTTTTTTTTATTGAAATATGAAAAGAGTAGACTTGTTTTGGGCTTTTTTTAGTATGGGTTGGAAATATTTGATTGGTAGACTTTTTTTTGTTGGAAGTTACAGTTTTTCTTTGATGGGTTTTGGGTTTTTTGTTTGGTCAACAAATATTAGATGGTTAGGCGTATTTTGTTGTTGAAAGATGTGAAAAAGAGCAAATTTTGATGCGAACTTGTAAAGTTTTTAGGGGATTTGTTTTTATTTTGGACGTGATTTTGAAATATGAAAAGGATTAGGCATTCCGGCGTTGCACGATGTTATTATTATGTAAAATATTAATTTGACGTATTTTTGTACTTTTTTTAGATTTAGTTTTTTAGCATGGTTTTGAAAGATTAAGATATCAGGCACTTGGGGTGAAATAAGTTGTGTTGTATAATTTACGATTACAGTTTTTATAACACAGTTTTGGAGTACTAAAAGATTAGGCATTTCATCATTCTGATACTGATTTGTTAGTGTTTGACAAACAATTATTTGATGTTATTTTTCCATTTTTCTGTAGGTTTTCTGGTTTTTAAGAAATATCGAAAATTCAGGCATTTTATTGTGAGATGTTATTTTTAGAAAGGGCAAATTATTTTCTTTCCATTGGATTTCAGTTTTTGTGCAAAACTGTGATTGGATGTAGATATTGGTGTTTGCCCTTGATTTTGATTTATTCACTTTGTTCCTTGTCTTCTTGATTCCATGTCTACTCTTCATAGAAATCTACGGAGAGTTGCTTATTTTTGTCTGTGTTTCTATCTATACATTTTCCTCTTGCTGTTGTTATCTGTCGTGAGCCTTAGCTTCTGGCTGCTGCCTATGTTCGTCAAAGTGTTCTAATTTTTATTGTTTATAATATTCTTAATGTTCTTGATTGACAATATAGATAGTTCTTTTTCACTAGGATGTAGCAAATTGTCCTAGAGATGATGCTTCCAATCCAAATGCAATGAATCCATTTTAATTTGCTAGGTTTCAAACTTTAGCCTTATATTTTTTATCCTTTTGACATGGCAAGCAATTACTTTTATGTTGTTTAGTGGTTATGGTTGTGACTTTAACAAATGACAGCTCTATTTTTAACGGCAGTGTTGTCCTTTTTGTCATGGTCGCCTTTTTTTGTCTTTTCATCTGCTTTTGTTTACAGTAATATTTACATATTGTTTACTGAGACGAGCTCAATTTCTTTAAATATTAGATTTATAATTTGTTCCATCTTAATCATAGGAATGATGTAAGTCATTGTCATCATCAGTTTATAATTGATTCTGTTATATTTTTCAGTGAACAATGAAGTAAGATTGCATGTGTTTGACATCAGATTGACATCTCAAAGTTTGCGATAGTTCGTTCTTGGCTTCTGTAAAGTGTAATAAAACAAGGATGGGAGCAAATTGTTGTATTTCTTCAAGGAGTGACTCCTTACCTATTAGAACTGGTCTTGAAATTCCTGCTCACAGAAACATCAGGTACTCACCATCTTGGAGTTTTGGATGGGACAATAGAACACATGTTGAGGATTTTGTTGATGAGCAAGCGAGGTTGTCTTATAGAAATACTGCAAATGCTAGCTCAGATGTTAAAAGCAGGGTGGATACTGATACAGGCCTCCCAGATGGACGTAGTCCTTTCCATTGTTTACAGACTCCAAGGCAGCAAAAGTGCTCAAATCTTGTAAAGACTGTTGCAGACAAAACAAATGGTAAAGCGAGTTATTAATCTTTTCTTATTTTTAGATTCTTAAACAAAATTGGAACACAAGAGGTATTCCAAACCATCAAGAGAATTTGATTTCTGGCACGAGAGTTTTTGGAACCTGTCTATTACCAAGTGTGGTGATCAATCATTTTTTAATGTAGAATCCTTATACCTTGTAGTGCCTTGCGTTGTGCTAGATATTTGTAACTAATTTTGCCATTTAATAGTGGCTCCTAACAACAGTGTCTGAATCCCACTATGTTTGTTAGGTGATAGGTTGGCTCTTAGCATTTGTGCCGCTTTCAGCATTTGATTATACTCTTAACACATGCTGGATAATTGAGAAAGATGTTAAATTGGGATTTGCTTATTGGTGCGGTACTGTTATCTTTTTATTCTTCTCTTCGATTCCTGAAGTTTGATTTGATCTTGTCCTGCCCTGCTCTTGGGATTTTACACTTTCTAGGTTTGCCACCAAGTAGCATGTAATAGTTGGTGGAAAGCTTAAGAAAACAATTGGGATCAAGATGTTTGCCTCTATGTTTTTTAGAATTACATACTGAAGAACTTGTGTTTGTGCTTGACCAAATGGTTGTTGAAAATGAAGTGCTTGACCGAATGACCGTCATGAAGGACGTGAACTATACTAACTATAAATGCAAGAACAGCAGCTTTAGTATGTAATTTGATGCTTTACTAAAAGTATCATCCATTGGTGTAAAAACCTTTATTTTAGAAATAAAGAACACTGCTTACACTGCTTTCAAACGTAAATAGTGGATCGATTATTTTTAGTTTCTCTTCATGGATGTAAGACATTTTGATCCTTTTAGAAAGTTTATCAGGTGCATGTTTAGAATTTTGAATAACTTAGTTGGCAGAGGTTTCCTTAAGTTTCCGCAAATGGCTATAATTTTTATTTTCTAATCTCTACTAATTATATATTATTTCAAATTCTGAAACAGGTTTATCTAGTGGAAGCAATTCACCTAGAGAAGTAAGTTGGACCAACTAGAACCGATGGAAATTTTCTTTCATGAAATTTTAGCTTCAGGTTTAACAGTGCATTATTTATGTATTCTAAATCTAAGTTGATCTTCTCTTCGATACTTTTAACAGGAAAGTGATCATACAAAGACATTAACCAAATCAAGAATGCCAAATCACAAATTATCTATTCAAACCCGTTGTCCACCTTCATTGTCAGTTACAGCAGGTCCATCGTCCTCTTTTGGTCCATCGTCCCCTGACTTATCATCTTCAAGGAAAGCATGCTGTTCTCCCAGTTCCCAGTTATCACTACAAGATTCCGAAAATAATACGGACCATCAAGGTATTTCCACTGAGGTCCCTCCATGCAAAAGTGAAATGTCTGCCGGGGGATCACATCGAGGTTCATCTGGTAGCTGGTCAATGCAGATGTTTACCGAACTTATTGGGTCATCTCAGAAAAATGGATGGTTTTTTGGAGGTGAGAATCTGAATTTTTATAACGGGAAGGTCACCAACCCAGACAACCAGCATCTGTGTTCTCCTCCACCCCGGGATTCACAGACATGCGGAGTGTGCTGTGAACATTTGAGGCAGAGATCATTGCACAGAAATCTCGAGCTTTCGGTGGTAGCTGTTCTAGTTTGTGGGCATGTCTATCATGCTGACTGTTTAGAGAAAGTCACCCCGGAAGTAGAAGTGTATGACCCACCCTGCCCTGTCTGTACCTACGTAGAGAGTTCGACTTTAGAAATGTCAAAGAAAGCTGAGTTGAAGGCAAGGAGAAAAAAATCCAGAATCACCCTGGCTGACTCTGACCTGGATAATACTTTTACTATGGATGGCCGAAAACATTCGGAGTCGAAGGAAAAGGTCCCGAGACTGGGGGCCAGCTCTAGCCTAAAAAGCTCATTTGGCAGACCATTTTTGAAGAGACACCTCTCTGGTGGATTGAAAACAACACCACGATCACTTTCAGAGAATGAAAGGTCAAGGAAGAAAGGTTTCTGGGCGAAGTATCGACGTGATTGATATCTCGTGATACTCTGGAAGGTAAGATCAGTTGCATTCGGCACCTTCTGTATGCTCGTCATTTCTCATACATGTTAGAATTATTAAATGGCCATGGTTTTAAGTTTTAACTCTTAACAGGTCATTCTTGTGATGGTTTTTTCTTCTGATCTAAGAAATTTATTTTCGTGAAGTGACGACCCTAAAGCCAATAGAAGCTATTGGGCTATATCAAATGCAAGAGCATGTTCTGAGGGGTTGTGTTTCTTGCCTTGGTTAGGACATGCATATAACCGACTATAAGCTAAGATCAACAATTTGAGTTGGGACTTGGAAGTCAGGTCTGAAGGTAATCAATACATAGAATTGTGAGTGGCATTGACTCCATTATTTGGCATGACAATGTCATTTGATTCAAACTTCTGTGGTCTACACCACTTTGCATTGTGTTGTACAGGTCTAGAATGGTCTTTTATCCACTTTACTCATGAGGCAGGGGCGGAAAATTGCGCTGCCCATGACTAGCATTAGTCATTACATGGTTTGTTGCTTGTATATATTCATTTTTCTTCAAAGATCCAATAGTTTGATTTAGTTTTAGGAATTTTCTTCTCAGAAGAAGTGTCATATTTATTATCCAATTGCATCCGCACATCTTGGCTTGTAAGTGTGCTTCACTTAATTTCTGACATTCCACCACAATCCTCTATTATGTAATATTTGGAACATAGACTGGGCAGTGGATATTTTAATGTTTGCTTTAAACAACGATACCTGTTCTGATGCATTAAACAATGTTTTACTCATGTTGGGTTATGTTTGGAGTAATTTTTTAGGTTGTATATAAGTAAGCTTACTTCTGTGATTATTATCAATCGAAGTACATCAAATCAAAACTGTAGAAAGTTTCAACAGGATGATGGACAAGTATTCTTTTTCGTTTTTCTCTGATTTTGGGCAAATAACTTCGAAATCATTATCATTATTATAATCATTGGTACTTAGCTGTCTATTCTCACATTCGAAATGAAACTTTGTAGATTAATAACCTGATGTGTGTCAAATGCATCGTTTTTAATGATGTAAATTTGAGGTTAGACTGGTACTTCCCACAATAGATGACACTTTGTACGTGAAAGTAAGTTATTTTTGAAAGAATGATGAGCGTAGAAGGCCAGATGCAACTCCCAACTCTTGCTTCTTATAGTTTAGTACTTAGTTTGGTTTGCAGGTGAATTGGTAGTTTGTTAGTTTTAGATCTTAGTTGTTATGACAACACTTTGCATGTTCGATCATCAGTTCTTCTTCACATGTACTATTATCTCATATCAAGAATCTCCACACGTCGATTCCACCCTTCAATGGAAAATATTGGACTCCTTTGGAAAAGAAATAAAACTAGATCCACCAATTACGTTCTCTCAGGGTTTGTTGGGCCTTATTTTTCTGGCCATTTTTATTTCCGTAACCAATTTTCTTGAGGCAATCCCATTTCAGTCATGAAAGTTCTCATTTCAGTTTACGAAGGTGATTACTTTATTCATGTCTCCATTTTTGGTACACTGATGTGCAACACATCCTCAAATTCAGGTCGAAATCCTCAACCTCGAATTAATTTTTTTGTTCCCATTAACCCTCCACATACTTCAGAGTTGAGACACTTCTGGGAGCTTCTTTTCTCCACGTCCCAACTTCTTCACACTTCCTAACTAATCTCATACGTGTCATGAAACCACCAACACAAATCCATACGTGTCCAAACACCACCACGTATCACATATACTCATACTCCCATCCTAATCCATACACACACAAAAACACAACACATCATATCGTATTATATCTATCATCATATCATATCATATCAAACAAGACAAGAACACGAGACACTGTGTTTGACTAAGTAGCGTCTGAAAGAAGAAAAAAATATAATCTAAACAAAAATATGTAAACATCTTTACATTAAATATAATTTTGAAGATATATCTAATTTTCTATGTAAAATATCTAATTTTCTTAATATAAATATAACCAAAGTGTGTCTCACGACCATGTAAGTGTACTAAACTAATTTTAGATGAAATCAAGTACCGAAATAAAATCGAAAAACTTAGATGTAAAAGTCCAATGTATTTTGAAGTATACCCAAAAAAATACACCTACTACTAAACTTATTCATGTCTTCATTTTTTGATGTGCAAAACATCCTCAAATTCAAGTCCAAACTCCAAATCCTCAACTTCATATTAATTTTTTTGTTCCCATTCATAAACCCTCCTCCATTCACATACTTCAGACACTTCCAGTAGCTTCTTAATTTTCTCCAGTCTCCTCCACGTTCGAACTTCACATGCACTTCCCAACCGAATCCTCTTCCACAAATATACGTGTCATGAAACCACCAACCCACATCCATACGTGTCCAAACAACACCTCAAACACCGAACACGTATCACATATACTCATAACTCATATTCTCTGATCCCATCCTAATCCATAAACACAAAACACACTATATAAACACAACACAAACATCGATCATATCATAATTACATCTAGTGCTATCATATCAAACAAACAATATCTATTATATATCATGGCAGACCAATATGGTAACAAGATCCACCAAACTGATGAGTTTGGGAACACAGTTCACAACACTGGTGGGGCACAACAAGTGGCACCAGAGGAGTACAACACTGGGGTTGGTGGTGGTGGTGGTGGAGCTCCTACTACTGGTCTTGGTGGTCATGGTACTGGTGGAGGCCAAGGCCAGCAGGTGAGGTATGAGAAGGAGCACAAACCTACTACTGGTGTTGGTGGTTTTGGTACTGGTGGAGGTCAAGGCCAGCAGATGAGACATGAGAAGGAGCACAAACCCACTACTGGTGTTGGTTGTTTGGGTACTGGTGGTGGTGGAGGTCAAGGCCATCCGACAAGGTATGAGAAGGAGCACGAAGGTATGACGGAGAAGATCAAAGAGAAGATACCTGGAATGGGACATGCCAAGGACACTGAACAACACCAGCACCAGCAAAGCAGCACTGCTCATACACAAGATCCAAATCAATACCCTGGAGAGAAGAAGGGCATGATGGAGAAGATCAAGGATAAGTTGCCTGGTGCTGCTCCACACCAGCACCAGCAAACCAGGAACACTTAATGTTTGATTAAGTATCATCTAATTAACCATATCTCTACGTACGTACCTGCTGCATGGATGCATCTATAGTAATAAATAAATTGCTGTGGTTTAATTAGTGTCTTTGCTTTATATATATGTTGTGTGTTATGATGAAATAATAAATGGGTTTTATATGTATACATGTTTGGTTTGGAATTTCTTTGATCGATTAGTTAAAGGTGGTTTGGAATAATTTGGTAGTTTGTTGGTCTTGTGCTTTTATAAGCTCGGACTAACACCAAATTGCTGGTGTCTGAAATCACACATGGATCATAACTTATTCGAGACACCACAACCAAATTTAACTTCTCATGCAAACACACTGACAATTCAAACCCAAACAGAGGATCAGTGACTTTCGTGTTTTTAGTTTGTGGGGTTTTGCTCTTTTTAATGCTATGATTAGAAATTTTATAAATAACACCCTCAATAACAAAACAAAAAAAAAACGAACTAAACTCACTTAACCCCTTCGAGCATATATATATAGAACATCATTCGAATCGGACTATATATGATGATAATTTTCATTACCAAAATCAGTCACGTACAATTCCAAGCTTAAAACAACAGATGGGTTTGGTTTTTTTGCATTTTAATTTTATATTTAACATCAGTGACATTTTTAATATTAAAAGCTTTTTGCAAAATTTCTAACCATAACCGGACCTAGAAACGTCAATATACTTATGGTGAAAATACAGGTATAAAGATATAATTATATGACTTTTGAGGTGAATTGACGTTAAATTAGTTTATTTACTGTGTTGTTTACCTCAAATCATGATTATAACATAATTAAACACAGTTCAATCGACATGCAGTACTTTAAATTTATCATTTCCCATTTTTTTGGTATTTGGAATTATTGGTAAATTAATTAGCTACTTCAATCGAGTGATATTTATGAGCAAACCATGCACCTTAAGCCAACTAATTACTTCCCTGTTCGCATACAACATTATTAAAGATTGCATGAACTTAAAAAATGGGGAATCCCCTACAAAATGACAAATTAAGCACCAACCATTTATAATAAATAAATCTAAATGTCATGTGAATCACCATGCATCATTGTCCATAAAGTTAACCAAGATCGGTCCACCAAATGGGAAATTAATTTTAACCGAGGAGATGAAAAGGAAATGATGTCATTAAACTACTGACAAAAGTTTTTAACATTATATTTCATGTTGACATGACCTCTGAGAGTAACACAAAGATAATTTAAGTTTCAAGTAGACCGAGAAGCAAGCACCTAATGCCCACCCACTTCCAAAGCAAATTGGATTAAATTAAGTACGTAGCTCGATTGAGTTAATTAATTAATTGATATCAAGCGCATGATGAGTACGTAAACATGCAATATGTATAATTCTAATCATTAATTTATGACAGAGAAGTGGTAAATCAACACTTCACACACCATTACTTCACCATTGATTACCATTTAAAAGTTTTAATAATATTCATCATCTTTGGATTTGTGAGATAACACCATCATCAGAGTCCCACCCACATTCGTAGATTAATTTTCCGGTGAGATTCTTCGCATATACAGTTAATTACTTTATGAGAAATAGAGTATTACGAAGTTTGCATGCATGTCTCTTTCTCTTCTAGTTCACACAGTTTGCTGCAAATGAATTAATCCAAGAATTTCTTCATTATCTAACTAAAGCATCGTCTCAATATTGATGTTGTCAAGAATAGTCTTATAAGCAGATGATTAATTACAAGTGTGTGCTTGTGGTTCCACTCAAAATTAATCCATTCTGCCATTCACCTTATCATCATCATAATGCTTTCACTTGTCTATAATACAACTTTCATGTCTTATCCCATTAAAAGGTAGAAAAAATATAGGTTAACTTCATTTAATTCTAATGTTTCCAAGAAAAAAAATTTGTTTCAATAAAAGTGGTTTAATTGTGCCCTTTTTTATTGATAATCTATGGTCACTCGGATTTAATTACCTCAAAAGAAATTCAAATAAAGGAAGTGAAAACATTGTTTAGAAGATCATGATTATCTTATCATGACCAAAAGGGATACGTAACACAATCAACTTCCACTTAACAATATTAAGAAATAGTTTAATGAAAACACCAACATAAACCACTTTTGCTAAGTCTCACCCTTTGCAATGACCAAATGCTTCCCTCACACTCTACTTGCAACATTTTCTTCTACAAGATATTCAAATTTAATGTAATTTGGCAGATGATGTCATCATATAAGAATCTTTTAATAGATGGTGGAAACAAATTAATCTAGAGTACCCAACTTGTTTGCATGCTATTTAGTTCTTTAAATTTAGTTCTTTAAACTCTTTTGATGGCGAATCACTAATCTCCTCGCTTACAACTATGTCAAAAAAATCATATTAGTTTTAGACACTAAGTTTGTTTGCTAACGCCACTCAATAGTTAAAACATTTGACCACATTAAATCAATAATGATATTTATTATAGAAAAGAAAAGAAAAGTCTACACAATATCAATCACTCTATCCAAATGCGACTTTTATATACCAAAACTTCACCAACCTTTCCATATTGTGATTTGTAATTAAACATTCCAAATTACTTTTAGCTTTCTCCAACTTTAAATGAAAAGTTAATGTATTCATAAAAGAAATTATTTTAAATTCCAATTGCAACACTCATTTGCCTTTTCCAACTTGGTTCCAAGCAACAATATCTTTCCCTTCAAAAAATCACATTTTAAATTGAAATTGTGGAAATGGGTTTGATTAACTTCACCTAAATTTAATTCCCAAATTAATGTTTATTTACTTCAATTAGACCCTTCTTATCTGAAAGAACGTCCTTCTCTACTATCTCTCTTGACTAATCTCAAGTCTAACTAGTTATTTCTGATATAATATCTAAACTATTACATAATTTATATATAGTGGAAATATATATTCCCACTTTTTAAGTACTCCTTCATAATTTATAACTAGTTATCGAGAAGAAGCATGACAATAACATAACATAAATGATGTTCGTTATAGACCCTACAACTCCTAAGGTTAAATCAAACAACAATTTAACATAAGATTTCAAAGAATTTCAGAGCGACTTCGAAACTAAACTCATTTGAAGGGTACAAATATTTCAAATACTCAAGTAGTAGTTGGATCTCAAAAGTACAATAAAAATGGGAATTGTTAAACGTCGTCCGGGTTTTACTAAAATTGTTTGTCTCAATTATCATTTTGTCTTTCACAATCAATTTAATACTCATTATATCTCGTAAAAAAATCATGACGTCTGACTAAAATACCTCCTCCATGGGGGGGGGGGGGGGGGGGGGGGGCATAGTGGTTAATACTCATTTTTATTTTTATTTAAAATTTTGTATTTATACGGTGTGTTATTTCAAATTATTTCAGGTTTCGTTGCGAGATTTTGGTGATAACGGGGTGGAAAAAACACAAACGTAAATAAACAGGTAATCAGATTAATATCCGGAGTACAATAATAGGGTGTCGAAACAAAAAACGTGCTCTCTCTGCTCACTCGTTTTGCGGGAGGACTAGCGTCCCTCGCATGGGCTGCCGTCCCCTGCCACCCCCGCATTCCTACTCTGATTTTATTTTTCATAGTTATTTTTTGTTGTAATATGAAAAAGAGGATGACCTATTAGGAGCAAAAATAAATAAAAATAAGAGAATGGTAAAACAGTAATTGAGACAGACGATTTAAGTAATTTATGAACGACGTTTAACAATCTAGTAAAAAAACATGCAATCGTGTATTTTCAAATCTCAAACCCAAGGGAAAAAATTCCAAAAAGAAAGCCAATAGATTCATCCACCACAAGTGACTAGATTCCTAAAACACTAGATCTAATCTAAACTAATCAATTCATTTTGAACCCTTAACTCTGACTAAAGAGAGAATCTATCGTACAACCAACCCAATTCTATACTTGTTCTTAACTTAAGTTTGCATTGTTGGTTTGTGTATTATTGCTTAAACTACTCTTACTCATCATTTGGCTTGTGGCCGTCCCCCATGAGACATTTGCATTATTGGCATTTAAACTAGTAATTAGTAGTAAACAATGTCAAGCCATGCACTTTATTCCACTGTTTATATTATCGATTAGATTGCATGAAGTACACTAGTTGGGATTTCCAAGAAATGCGATTAGTTTTCTAAGCCTCTTACCTTGGAATTCACATGATCTTTCCTATTATTTTCATTATATACAAAAGATGATGATGGTTGATTATCTGTACGTCTAGTAAGTAGCAACAGACATATGAAGAAATTAAAGAAGAATATTTGCATTATATTATACCCTTCAATTGGCCATTTTAATTTTGATGTGAAATAGAACTAATTTCATGTGAACCCAACTTGAGCTTAACATCACTGTTCCAATATCATAATTAATTATAAGGATCAAAAGCTGAAAAATATGATTCTGGGTATAACTGTCAAATCGAGATATATCTGAGATATTACCAAATATTATAAACTATTGGTAATAGTTTGAGCAATTTAAAGAGTAATAATGAAACTAACCCATAAGGCCATACTAGATTCTCCCACTCAGATGTAAGCAAAGTGCTTTCGTCTCAATGGAATGTTCTTATATTAAAAGGCATGTTTTTAAATCAAAGTTATGTCTGAAGGGAGTAAAAGCATTTTGGCCAAAAGTTGCAATCTACAATGTTATTAGAAGAAATCATGTGATTATTTTTGAAGTGAGGAGTTGATTTGAAATAAAGCTAAAACACTACTTTAATAGGGTTTATGTAACTTTATTTGATACGCTTCACGGTGCAAAGTGCAGTCGATTCTCCTTTTTATGAGAGAAGAACAAATTTGCAGTATTTACCGATATAAATAAGTAGACTGTTAAATGTCGTCCGTAAATTACTTAAATCGTATGTGCTAATTATCATTTTGATATTTTCTCATGTTTACTTTATTTCTGCTCCTAATAGGTTCTTCTATTTTTCATACTACAACACAATACCCATGAATAATAAAATCAGAGTAAAAATGCGGGGGTGGCCGGGGGCCGCAACGCTAAACGAGCGAGCAGAGGGAGTGTGCTTTGTGGACGTTTTTTTTTTGTTTCGACACTCTATTATTGTACTCCAGATATTGATCTGTTTACCCGTTTTATTTACGTTTTTGTTTTTTTTTCCACCCCATCACCACCGAAATCTTACAACGGAACCTGAAATAATTTGAAATAACACACCATATAAATTCAAGATTTAAAAAAAATGAGGCGTCTGGACGTTTATTTTTTACGGGACATAGTATGTATTTAATGTATTGTGAATGACAAAAATATAATTTGACAAAAATGATTTAAGTAAAAATCAGACGGCGAATATCAATTCCACCAAACAATGGTTGAGACCCGACTTTGATGGCCTGACAGCGTTGAAGTATTTGAATTCAAAATTAAAGAATAAGAGTCACTTTGGTGCCCAACCAACGTTTTCTATTTCCAACAAATATTACATCAGACAACATTATAAAAGGAAGAAAGATGCATGATTTATCATGTTACCCAATCATCATTAATCAGTGTGACAAGAAATATTTAATCTTGATCAAATGATGCTGGCAACATCAATTTGACATCCTCCTCATCCTAATTACTCAAAAGAATTTTGAAGTCACATTCATTAAAAACTTAGGCTGTTCGGCAGTTCTCGCCTAACATGACCCCACTAATATCAAGTTGGCTTCAGAATATTCACAAATCTACAAGAATCACAATTCACAATTGCTCATCATCAACAACAAAAATCACAAGTGCACAACTGACATTCCAATGATAAAACCTTGGGAGACCAAATGATATCAAAATCACAACTACAGTTAATATTGCAACAGTAAGTGGATTTTTCATTGTTTTGTCATACCAATCAGATGCTTTACTGTCCCACATTCAGAAAAGATTGGAGTCATTTGTTCAGCTCAATTTCTTCTTGACAAAAAGGAGCCAATCTGATTAAAGACCACTACAACACATTGCTGTGATTGCTTACATAAGTAGCAGCATTAGCATTACAAACCAAAACCCAGAAAGCAAACACTGATTGCTTCTTAATTAACTTATCCCACATCACATGACCCCTATGCTATGCCCTCAGCATTTTTGCCTTTATTCCATCAACAGATAATATGGGGCATCAATGACATGGGACTCAATATTCCAAAACTACAAAATACACAAAAAAGCAAGATTGCCCAATGCAAATTCCAAGCTCCAACACAGGCTTCAGTAGAGGAACATGTCTGGTGAGGGCATGATAGGTTGGTTTACAGACATCAAATTCCATGGATTCATGAACATGTCCACAGGGTGTTGGGGGTCACAGAGAGTATTACTATCACCACTTGAATCATTCATGAAGTTGAGGATCTCATTTAGAGATTCAAACCTGGTGCTGAGCTCAACCATTTGAGTCCTCAAAACTGAATTCTCTGCCTCAATTTCAAGGTACTGTTGAGTGGTGATTTTGTAAGTGGTGAGAATCTGGTTGTTCTGCTTCCTTAGCTGAGCCACTTGGTTCATGAGATCGTCAAGATGCTTCTGTTTACGCATCCGAGACCGTCTAGCGGATTCTCGATTCGAAATCATTCGCTTCCTCTTCCTCTGATCCATGACAAGCATCAGATCCTCCTCAGAGCCAGAATTTGGTGGCAAAGAGGAAGAAGCAGATGAAGTGCCACCAGAGGAAGCCATTCCACTATAGAATTTATACAAAATTCTCAAAAATCTAGTAATATTAAGTGCTAAGTTTAAAGTCTTAGACTCCAATATATAATATATATTAGAAAGAAAAAAAACAAGAAAAGCACTAGACCAAGAATCTCAGCTCCTCAGAAGCAAAATTCCGATGAGAACACATAGAACCAGTAGAGGAACAGCACAGAGAAGGATTGAACAAGGTGGATTCTGAAATTGAGTGTGGATTTGATCATAAAAGTGGAGATTAGGGGAAGTGGGATCAGCAGTTCAGCTATGGCTGGAGACATCAATCAGGAACCCATAAAGAATAGACCTTTGGGCATTGATTGGGTTCAAACCACAAGAACTTGAGCAAAGGTGGGATCTTTCTGCTCAAATCCTGTCAAAACCCCAATTTTGAGAGATGGGCTGTGGATTTTGATCCAACTTTGACACTGAAATCCCAACAGAACCCCTTGGGCAACACTAAAAACAACTACTCTACTACAGGGAGGAGAGAAACCAGGGGAGCTCAGTGAGGCAGAGAGGGAAAGGGGAAGAAATGCTTGGGGAGGGGGTTGAGATTTATAGAGTAAAGAAAGCAACCAACACTATAGCCAAAGGAGAATTAATTAGGAGCAATGGCATTGTTAATAGTTAATAATGGAGAAAAAGATAATGCTTTGAAACAAACAGCTTAAATTGGTAGGAGATGGATGGAGGTGATGAGTGCAAGTGGAAATGGAGATGTGATTCCTCCACAACAATCCAATTCCAGCTGGTGGACAGAAAGGGACCCAGCAATTCTTTAAAACCTTTGAGCCTTTTTTCTCCCTTTCTGATTATTAATTGCTCAAGATTCTTCTGTTACTTTACCTCAAGAATTTACCATGCTTTCCTCCATGTTACAGCTTTGTGATCTTTATGGACGAAAAAAGACTAACTTTTCTGCAATAACAGCAAGTATCTTGGTTAGATTTCTAATTTTTAACCCCTGGAGAATTAATAAGCTAGTTTTGACTACACCTCATGTAATTAACAGCTGCTCTATCAGATTATGGATTAACCAAAATCTCCACCAAGCTAATCTTAAGAAGAAAATTACCCGAGTAAGAGTTCAGACACTATTTCTAGTAAGATTTGTTAAGAATTGGTAAACTGATTTGTACTGCAAAGAATCTTTTTTATTAAGAATAATGATTCTTGTTTATTTGAGCTTCGTCAATATAATTTTCCTAGAGATATAACATAATTTTAGACCATTGCGTCTGAAGAAACTATATCCACAATTTAAGGATTACAATGAAAAATACAAGAAACTAGCTGGTCTTATGGAAGAATCCACTAGATGGGATCTTCTCATTTTGCAAGGAAGATGCTCTCCACCAAGAGAAGCTAAAGTTAGATCCAAGCAGACTGATTGGGTCCCAAAAAAGGTATCACATTAAAGATCTTTCTACATGGACCCTTTTGTATTTCAAAAGACTATAAATGCTAAAAGCAAATGACATCACAAAGAAAGCAGCTTCAAAATGGCTCATGCTCTGCTTTGAGGAAAATAATGAAGTGATAATTTTCACTGTTACCATAAGTCAAATTCTATTATACTATATCTGACTATACTGAGTATATTTGGTTAGTACTTCATTAATTAAGTGACACGATATCATGCGTAATAATTACTTAAAATGTGTTCCTGGAAAGAGGGATAAATGGAAAACATGGGTAATGTACTTCGCATTCGTATAGATGGAAGAACTAGAGAAGTTTTTTTTTTTGAACTATACTAGTAGATCTAAAGTACTATAAAGCTTCATTTCACCTTCTTTACACCCAACAGATTCGGTTCCAAATTGAAAGCTTGCCAAACAGGTCTAAATAAACAAGTAGGTGTTCAATTTTCATGACCACAAACAGGAAAAGTTGTTTAAATTTATGGCTACTTCTGTATCAACAAATATATTCACCACAACACCATGCCAACTACATGCTCTAGTTTTTTTCAGTTGCAAACATCAATAATACAATGGAATTTGTTTATTCTTTATCAGGATATTATGTCAAGATATACCACATTTTTGGTTTGTTTATCCTTTGGCAGCGTGCTTGCCTGCTAAAAAACAAAAGAAATATTGGTGGTGGTCTTTATTGTTAAAAAAATGTGAATAAGATATGGGTTTGAAGCGCAGTGCTATAATACGTTCTGTATGATTTTTGAAAAAGAAAATACAAGGATAATCATAATTGGCTTCTCAACTAGGATACTGTTGATAGGCATGGAAATCTTCTTATACGAACTCTGTACCTCCACGTTTTGAATTGCCAATGATCTTATATATATATACACACACATATAGCAAAAGAAGAAGACATATGGGTCAAGAAGAACAGCATCATAGAATTAAGCACAGGTCTACGGACATAAAGAGATCCCGCCAGTGGCCTTGTCTACTTACCAACCCCATCATTATGATTAATCAAGCTTCCTACTAACCTAGAATATAAATATGTCTCTTATGTTTATAATGGTCAAATCAAAGTCTAGTGGGTCACTCAATTGTTACTGAATATGGCCATAAAGATAAGAGTTTGATATCCTTAAATGTTTGACAAGTGAGAGGCTGGGTTTTTTTTATTTACTTGGGAGTTATTTCTAATTTGGGAAATATATTTCTACTTCCTTGGTGGCTTTGTATTATTTCTTCTAATATTTGCAGTAGAAAGCGGTAGAACTCATCATTTGACGAATGATATTGAAATACCTTCCAGAAAAGAATGATATTCGAAGTAAATTAATACCTCGAATTGCTTTAAACTCCTTAGTTCTTTTTTCTTTACAATTCGAATTTTCTTCTTGCTTTGAGATATAGACGGAGTACCCAACCTATGGTAGAAAATACTATTCTTGGATTTCTTTTCTAATCTACAAACACAGAAATTTTACTAACAAAATTAAACCAAGTAGCAAAATGTAGTAAATTAGCCTGTTGGAACCCTGATGATGAGCTAAAAATTTGGTAAAAGCTATAATTAGAAAGAGAGAATAATTAAGTTCCTAAATGTTGACACGTGACCATATTATAGGTTGAAATTTCTGTAGGAAAAAGCAGAAGATTCCTTGATTTCCAAATGAAGCTCTAACTTATTAGCATGTTGAAAGACAAAAACTTCCACCCTAAGTTTGAAACTTGAGGACATAAATGGTCTTGCAACTGATGAGAGATGGAAGGGACCAACTTGTCCTCTCATGGACCTCACACATGACATGATGAATCCAACTTGCATAATACACCATTTTGTTTCATATTGACTACTTGCTTGTAATTAAGGAATATATTTCATCTTGATGAACACAATATCCCAAAAAGCCCAGGAACTAAAATCCTTGATGCTCAACTTCATATTATGCTCCCCTTATTTAGAAATATATATTTCACACACTTTTATAGTCAAAAGAAAATTTCATGGAGAATCATTTGAATGGCAAAGCAGAAATTAGAAATGAAGGAATCTAGAAACAATAATAGAGACCAGGGAGAACAAGTCTTGATGATTAATATCATTATTTTCTTTTCATTCTCTGTCAGAAGATTATACTACAGGTACATATATGTGAAAGAAAAATAACACCACAAATCTACAAGAGAGAAGGCCATCAAGTATACAGTTAGCAGAATATATGGCATTTATAGTATGTATGAATTATTAAACTGCACAGTGAAGTAGACCAGATTTTTAAGGACACCAACTTAGCACGCACATCGGTAAGAAAAGCAAAATAATTAATTAGGTAAAGCAATAAAGTGTTTTAGTGAAGATGCCCAGCTTCTGGCCCAAAACTTCTGGTAGTAGCAATAGGATAATTATAGGCCTAGGCGCCTAGCAGTAGGATAGTTATAAGCCTAAAAATATTATATGCACAACATATTATTCCCTTAAAACTAGCAAAGAATCACACTTTGTTGAGATTAACCAAAAAGTTACTTTGCTAGTAAAACTTCAGTTAAGACTTCAGAGTTCACTTTGAGCAAAAACACCATACTTGCAGTTGAAGTAACAGAAATGCTCTACTTCTAATAGAGTCAGCTTCAAGTAAAAACACAGAAGTAGAAAATATAAGATGACTGATTCAAAACAAAAACAAAAAAAACTTCATATTCTGATGATCTTCAGAACAAGAAAGAAAGAAAAATGCACATTCTCAGGAAACAAAAATATGGGGATGATGTATGGGAAGGAAAAATATTGGAATCTACCACACATAACAAAATCTACTTTAGGCAACCACACTACTTTCTTTTGTGATGCTCGAACCCATATTTTCATCAGCCCCACTCCCACACAAGCAAATCTACCTTTTCTTCCCTCCTCACTCCTCACTCCCCACATCCCCTATACCCCCCCCCCCCCCCCCCCCCCCAACATCCTTCTCTTTCCTGATAGTCACATTCTTCCTCACCAGATGGTCCAGCACCAATATGGGATCCAAATTTCTTGCTAAAGACCAAGAACACTGTATCCCATAGAGCACATGCACACTTAAGTGTACTGTTCTGGCAGTAGTGGAAAGAAGTGGCTTGTAAGGGAACTAAGATTATTGCCAACTGGGTATTTTTCAGTAGGTCTCAGGATGGAATTATCCCCAGCTTCAAATTTCAAGTTTAGGGGGCGATTGGCTTAAGTTCTCAAAAAACTTGTAATATTGTGTTGTATAAAATATATTTTTCGGCCAAATTTTATTCACCATATAACTAGTTTTTACCTATCATTTAACATGTAATCAGACATGCAACTTGTATAGAATCAATGACCCATTGATCCCTTCAATAAAAGGAAATTGTTTAAAAAAATGGCTTCTAATTCTACTGTGCAAGTGGATTAAAGCTTGCGTACTCACACGGAAATGTCCAGAGCTATCCAGAATATTCTCCTGTATCTCCAGTTTTGATGAACTCATCATTGTGCCTGGAATAGTGGAATGTGATGTTATAGAAGCACATAAAACATGTAATAATAGAGTAAGAGAGAAATTTGTTAGTGGTGGAGTTATCTTCTTGAGATGTAATTATCAAGAAGTAATCGTTACATACAAAATACATACTAATCTTAATTTGTCTCCACCACCAATAAATGGGGTCGGCAGCATTTCCCTTTCAGCAACTAAAACTGTTCAGTAATGTCTTAATAGCAAGTTTCAGTGGAGTTTGTTGTGGAATAAGAGTCAGAAGACAAATCCCACAAATGCATAACTGTGGATTACAAACATGAAGTACACTAAAACCATCATCTCTGTTTCCTTTTTTCTGTTTTGTTTACTTTAATCAATAAGCATCAAGTAACAGCATCTTAACGATAACACACACCATTATGCTCTTTAGCATGCATGCTCTTTCTGGATTCTTCTTCTTGCTCCAAAAGTTACAATAAGTGGAATGCACATCTGCCATGCCTAAGCACATTTATGAAAATTGCCACAAAGAAACAAGACACTGCCTGTTGATGATTTAAAGCTAAGGACCACCATCCAAACTTCAGTTGAGTGGGACAACGTGATGTTGACTACAAGGATGCAGTGAACATTTACATACTGGAACAAATTCTAACATAAAAATAAGGAAAACCAAGCTTCTATACAAAGAACAATTTATACAGAAGAAAACATAAGTGTTGTATAGAGAAGGAATGCTAATGGTTTTCCTGACCTGTTTCTATTTATAAATTGATAAGACTTGCTCAATAGGGCATAATCAACTATGATATTATATACTACAGACAGTAATATGATATTAATTTAAAAAATAACGTAACCTATACTTGATTAACAAAAATGGAACAGCACCCAGAATGTTGAGTTACTTCTTCAGTAAAGAAAGGAATTCTTCCTCTTATGACCAGTAAAAATAGATGAAAAGTTTCTTAAAACCACCAGAGTTACAAGTTAGGTGTCTCTTTTCTTCACATGAAAGATGTGTTGGTTCTAGTAAGAGCCAAAAGATTTGTCCACTACTTCATGCCCCCTAACTACTAAATAAGCTTTGCTTTCAGCAAAATTCTCTTTTTTATGTGATGCTGCCCAAATCAAAGTCCCCATACCATCCAGCTTTGCTAAACACAATCTTCTAAATTATTACCCGCAAAGCATCTTTTCATCCCTTCCATGCCCTCTGCCTTCAGGGTGTCTCTAGCCTTTTTCTTCCCTTTGCCTCTCCACCACCCTCTCCCCATGACACTGTTCAGCACAGTACCTAAAAGAATTTATGGTTTGTATTTGTAAGGCATATACCATATGGACAGCACTTTCGGTGATGGATGGAAAATGCAGTCCGATAAAAAAACACCATTTTGCTAGACTTGCCACCTCAAAAAGAACCCAAAAAAAACTTCTATTCAACTGAATTACTTGTCTAATAATCAACAATAATAATAACCATACAAAAGGAAATGCATACACAAACTTCTGAAAAGAAACATAATAGGACAAGTGGTGTGATTATCTTATAGTATTTTTAACCTGTGCTTTCAAACAAAATAGGAGGAACAACAATAAATAGGGGAAAGCCTATTAACCAACTGGCAGAACCTAGGATTCTAAGTACCAAAAGCAATAGTACTTCAATTTTCATCTGCCAAATAAACCATCTATTCTCAAAAACAAAAACATTTGCAAGGTTAAAACACTAGAATGCTAGGGCAGTGACCAGCAGCAACTTGGGCATTTATTATTTATCATGACAACTTTTGCCCTTCCAAAAATAATTGGATGATCTCAAGTACGTAAAATGCACCTCTGGAAATTGATAGCCAATTGTGAAAATATCTACTTAAATAGACTTATAAAACCTGCCTTTGACTTAATGATGTAAGAAACATTAAAAATATGAAAAGAAAATTAAAGCCCAAGAAGATGATTGCCATTTTAGCTGCTCACAAGTTTCTTAATTCAACATTAACCCAAGTGAAAAATTGAAATAGCTGAATCAATTATGGGACTTGGGAGGCACAAAAGCATGACTTTCGATATGTTCCAAGACTTTGTCATTGCAAAAGTGGTTACAGTAACCATGCCACGCAACTGAAGCAACTACTTGACACGATTAAGTAATTGCATATTGGTGAATTAAGATTCTGATGTAAGCACAAACAACAAAATTAACACAAGACATGATGCAGGACTGCACCCACATATTTGTCTGAGACAAAGACATAACATCTAATCAACTTGATGATAAATCCAGGCAACAAAAAGTCATGCCTGGAATCATATTTTTAGATCTAAAGAGAAGCCAAAATCAGACGACAATGATATTTTCTGTAGTTTTAGAGGCATAAACACCTGCTCCAACATCAAATACATGCAGCAGTTTTACAGTAACTTTACAACATAATTCAGAATAAAATTATAGACCGTAATTGGTTTTGTAGGACATAATAGGCCGATCTTAAAGATAATATGTGTTTGAATATTTGTTCAGTTCTCAGTCCTAGTTATTTTTTAATATCAAAACTAATAAAATTATCGTTTTGACAAGAAAAACATCATACACCTGCAAACATTCTACAGCGTGAATTGCTGATATATCCCCAAAATTGACAAATATGCCGCACGTCATCCAAAATACTTAGTGATTAAGCCAAAACGATAATGAGCGGCATCTAATCGCAAGAGAATAATGCAAAGAGTTTGACATTAAAAAAAAGTTTGGCTTAAGACCAACTAAACCCAGAACATCAATAGCCTTAGGAAATTTCATACAGCAAATCAGGAATTAGAATAACTGAATAAGTTACATAAGTTGATTTGTGAAATACATAATAACAGTTGTATTTCCTATACTGATAAGTTAACTTATATAAGCATGCCCATTTCAGTTGCAGATTCATAACGATGCTTGTCTATTTTGCATCACTATGAAGACCAACTTAAGCTAGCATGAAATCATGAAACCAAAGCATTTCTCTACTAAATTGATTGTTAAAGATGACTACAATGTACGTTCTCATATAGTAGCTTTACTTTCTGAATTGTTAGTCTTTATACCATCACAATTCAACATAGGGTTATCACCTCAAGGAGAATAATCAAGTTTCAGACGTGGCCTACATGTGTCCACTCTTATAGTTGGTTTAAGTTGTTCTTCCCTCGACATTGATTCATTTGATTGTTAACCATAACATATTACATGCTTAAATCACACAACAATGTAATGCATGGCAAAGTGGTTTTCAAGAAGCATTTCACCTGGAATTTTTTGTTACCGCAATTGGCTTCAATGAAGAGGCACGATATCACAATGCTCAACATAGTCTCACCACATGCCTGCCCCACCTTCTTGATGTTGATCCAATACTTCGTAACTGAAACTCTCAATCACAATTGGCCAGCACTTCCCATTAAGCATCCAATTTTATTTAGTTCCTTCCAACAAGCTACTTCAGAGTGTGCTATTGTGATCTTGCTCATGTACGAACAATAAGTGACTTCAAACATCACCAATCCAACTATGACCAGGCCACTTCTTTGCACCTTCTTCTAACATTCCATCTCTTAAACTTGTAACAGCATCCCACTTATCTTCTGCAGCACAGATGTTGGAGAACATGACTTTGTAAGCTGTTTTTCTTGGCTCGAATACACTGAGCTGCTGAGCAGCAACATTGCCAAGTTCCAAGTTGCCATGAACATTGCAACCCCACAGCAATGCACCCCAAACACCGGAATCCGGAGAGATGTGCATGTTTTGTAAGAGCTCGTAAGCATCATGCAGCTTTCCAACCATCCCAAGGAGCCGTACCATGTAAACGTAATGATCGATTTGTGGTTCAATTCCGAATCGTTCCTGCATTGCCTCGAAAAAATCCCAAGCTTCTTCGACGAGTGATGAATGACAGCAAGCACAAAGTAGAGCAGTAAATTTAGCTTTGTCGGGAACGACACCTTGAGCCAGCATTTCGTTGAAGAACTCAGTTGCCCATTGAGCTTGTCCATGCGAACCAAGACCGAGGATCACAATGTTGTAAGCAGTCACAGTTTTTCTCGGCATTAGCCAAAACAGCCGGAGCGCAACTTGGGCAAAACCACTTTTCATATGCATGTCCATCAGAGCATAGTTTATAAGCATAACAATGGATCATTCCACCTGGTCTAGCAGCTGCAAGTGAAGCACAAGCCGACAAGACCGTCGCAACTAAAACAGAATCCAGCTTCCTACCTAACATATGCATTTCACTAAAGAACAACAAGGCATCTTTGCATCTCCCAGACCTCACAAACCCAGACTATCAAAGTAGACCACGTAACCAAATCAGGATGAGATAAATTTCTAAAAACCAAAAACGCCAACTCCAGAGAATCACACTTAGCATACATACTCACAATCGCACTTCCAACGTGATTGCTCGAATCAAAACCACCCTTCAAGCACAGCCCATGAAGTCCCATGCACAAGGGCAGCAACTCTGGGTCCCGAAAGCAAGACATAACAGCAACCAAAGTGTACCCATCAATCCTCTCCTCCGATTTCCTCACCAACCGAAACAATTCCATTCCTTCCCACCAAATCCCGGCATACCCAAAACCCGAAATCATCGGATTACACACCACCAAGTTCGGGTAGCGAATTCCATTGAACACCGACAGAGCAAGCAACGTCATAAAGACCCAACTTGGAATAAACACTAACCAAAGCACTATTAGCAATAGGAATGGATTCAAACCCAGAAGACACTATACTAGCATGGACAAATCTGGCAGTTTCGACATCCGTTTGGTCGGGAGAAGGCAAGCAAAAGTATGGGCGTCGGGACGGGTATTACGGTCGTGCTGAAGGGAGCAGAATAATAGAATAGCAGCAACTGAAGCCCAAATCTTATGTCGCGATTTGCGAGTCGAAGTTGGGTTTGAAGGTTAGACATTTAGATGGGCTGAGACTTGAAGGGGCCGTACAACAGTAATGGATGGCCTTCTGATATTGTTAATTAATTAAGAAGCTTGGATGCACACCATTATTTATCATATCAACATCAAACAAAAGATATTGTTTTTCAAGTTTACAAATGGGGATTAGAATAGATTAAGTAAGTGCACGATCTGATCACGATCCTCGTACTATAACCAACAACAAATCCATATGATATGATATTGTCTCTTCTTTCTAACCTAAATAATTTATTAACGAACTTTTGTCATTTTTCCTAGTTCTCTTCTCCACACATTTGAGAACTTTTGACATCGTCTTCATCTTCCTTTACTATATTCCCAACTCACCAACATTGACTTGTTATCATTTTCTCTCTCTAACAAACACGAATTAGACAGGTTCGTATACTGATAGCAGTCAAAATAAATCAAGTGTACTAGACCAATTACGATTGGCCACTTCACTTCCTTTTTTTTGACTGCTAGTTCACTTCACTTCATTTATTCAGAACGATACTCCAACTCAGTTCGTGAGACCCGGCGAGGACTATTCACGTGTCGACGAGGTTGTAGGAGAATTGCATCTTAAACCACCGGTGTTGGCACCTCACTCCAACCTCAACAATAGTGTCATGCTAGAAACCGTGGAGCTCAAGGGGGTTGAGGATGTCGTTGTGAATCCAGCGTTGCCACATGGAGGTGTTAATGCCGTTTTCTCGCCAACGTTGTGCGACTCCAGCAAAATAGAACTTTCATCTACTACAAGAAAGAGGGTCCAAGGGGTGTTCGATGGAATGTCTGGGTCGATGTTGCTCATCGTAGGAGAAGCAAGGGTCGTGAGTGTTCTTGGTTCGAGCAACGGTTCCACGGGTCTACTGGTCAAACCACCGGCGACGAGGCTGAGCACGGAGGTGAACCACATCAAAGCTTTGGCGAGAGGTACACTCCAACCTTGTTTGATGAAAGGCCTCGACGACTTTGTGGTTGGGTCTTCAATGACGTGGATGGAGAAAAGTTTCTTCCTTGAGGTGCCTCCCGAACCACCACCACTTCGGTCATGGACGTTGCTAGGAAGGAAGATTTGTTATTTGGGTTTGGGTTCTTCCTACGGTGTTGTAACAGAGGTGGGCATACTTGCAAGCATTTTGACATGTGGCCGGAGCTCAACCTCAGAAATTTGACAATGCTTTGTCCCCGATGGTGGTCTGAATCGAAGCCACAACCATTAAGGCCGACCAATCTAGCAAAAGGTTGCAAGTTCAGTGTTTCCCATGTGAGAAACAAATATGCAAGTAAGGTGTCCAGCAAAATGCCTGTGATGGAGGCGATTTTCAAGATGCTGGACTTTGGACTGGAATCTGGACGAGAACAATTTGGCGAAGCAGAAGTTCCAGCATGTCATGGTGAGAAACGACGAGGAGTGGAAAAAAATACTTGCTGGAGGACTGTGCACAAAGGATGTTTGACGAAATGCACGGGGGATGTTACTCAAGGCAGGGGACGAGGAGGCCGTGGACATGTGTCTATTAAAGCAACCACTACCTTCAAGACTAAGCTCAGATGTGTGCCTCCAAATTCACAACCATTCAGCCATGGGAGTTGTAGAGAATGATCAAGCCTCATCCCTTTGCTTTGAAAACATGTAGCTTGAGTGATGCGATTGGGTTCCTTGATATTTTGGATTTCGTGGATGTTTCTTTTCTTTCTTTTGCAGCCTAACCAAGGATTTCTTTTGCTGCACACAAGCTGTTCGATGAAATGACTGTATGGGCTGCATTCATCACAATGAGGCTACAAATTGAACATGATAAGGGCGGGTGGTAAGATGGAAGAGTGGGCCGAACGTCCATGTCTTACGAAGAGGATAATCGAGGACGTAAAGGGAAACAATCCCCTAGCAAGGCCACCATGAGTTCATCATCCAAATTCATTGCATTTCATCCACAACCTTGGGGACAAGGTTGATTTTAAGGGGGAAGGAGTTGATAGCAGTCAAAATAAATGAAGTGAAGTGGCCAATCGTAATTGGTCTAGTACACTTGATGAGGATTGGTGGCTTGACACATTTCGATTGGGTGCTTGGAGATTACATGGATTCTATGTTAGTTAGAGTTAGTTTTAGTAGTTGGAGTTAGTTAATTGAAGTGGTTGTTGTAGTCTATAAATAGGTCATCACTTGTACTTGTATAATCATCCATTTTGAATAATGAAATCTTAGTTTTGGTTATTGTGTTTGTTTGGAGTTTTGTGTCACTCGAAGAACACTAATCGTATCGGTTCGTAGTTGGTGATCACATTCGCGAGTCCAGTCCGGAGATGACCCGTTGTGGGCTAACATATACTATATATTTAGTCACCCTATACACGTTCGAGTATTAACCTCTTTTGTGGATTGTAAAATATATTCAAGCAGTTGCGGTTCATGCCACTCATCTTTATTAATCAGAACAAACTGCATTGTAAAAAATTTAAAGCATTATAATTTGTCATTATTTAAGGTAACAAATGTAACACGCATGACTGCATAAGACCCTAAATAGTTAGAAGACGTTACCAATTGCCAATTCATTTCATACGTAATCTAAACTCAAACTCCGTAAACGAAGAAACAATGACTCCTTTTAAGTGCATGAAAGTTAATGCTCATTTGACTAACATTTCTCATATTGAACTTCAATTTATCGGATTTTGCCACCAATAAAACTCACATAATTATTAGAAAAAATAAAATGCTACTTAAAAAATATAAGACCATTTGAAAGTATATAAAAAATGATATGGGAATCAATTTATGGCATTTTATGTTTTAATGCTTAGAGCACCACTAACGGTGCAAAAACGCACCTCACGACCGGTCATCCCACCTCGTGACCGGGTTATCTCCCGGTCATCCGAGGTCAAGAACGCCATGGTCATTGAATATTTTATTGTTTTCTGGAGAGAGAAAATTTAGTTTTGTTTTTAATTTTTTTAATTTTTGTTTGAGTTTTTTTTAAAAAAAATACGTTTTATAATTGTTTTGATTTTTTAGATTTTTTTATTTTTTTTCAAGATGGACATTGAAATGATGTGGAGGAAAAAGATAAGTTATTGTGGATTGTGCTGGATTGTGATGGGTTGTGGTTAAAATGTGAATAGTGTAGGATAGAGAAGAAAATGAGTTGGGGAGAGAGAAAAGTGATGTGAAAGAGAGATAAAAGATAAAATACTCGTAACAATGTCGTTCGGGTTCCTGGTCAGCGATGAACTTATATAATTTGATATAAAAAAAAATAAAACTCATAATTATTAAAAATAAATTTGCATGGAACGAAAAAATCTGGTCAACAACAACAAAGGAGCAGTTCCCAGGGTTGAGCAAACATAGTAATTAGTAGTACCACATGCGACATGTTTGAACATATGCTTTTGCTGGCAAGATTTGATCGAGATCTTCCCGTGAACACAATCCATTATATTATTCAGAAACTTAAAAATAGTACTTCAAATATCACATCCATGATCCATGCATGCCAGTCGACATCTCAAACAAAGCACACCCTACAGAATCCCACCAAATCCACTGCACACCTCCCTCTGAAAGCCTGTCTGTGTAATCATATTCTCCTAATATGGCATTCTGATTAATTCGTGTTATTTAATAAAGTTTAATTATCCATCTGTCCAATCTCCAATATTTGCTTCAATTCCAGGAACTGATTCAGAAAGAAGGTGTCAACATCACCTCTGGCTCTGGTTGTGGTGGTCAGATTAGGTTGATTATGATTATATATTTTTACATAAATTCAACTGCCTTTTGAAATTCTTCATGTTTTTTAATTGATATTTATGTATTATCGTACACAATGGTCTAATCCTTGGGCCCCAGTATGCATGTATATATGTATGTAATGTAGTTTAATCTTTGTTAATCACACCTAAGTATAATGAAGCTAGAAACTAAAGTTTTAAAGTACTTGCAGGATAATTATGTAGAAGCTAACTTAGGTGGTGTTTTCACCAAGCTTTTTAGAGCTCGGCTTTCCAAATAGATAGCCTTCTGGAAAAGTAATATCACATACCCTTTTAACTCATCTTTTCCCCCAAAATCTTGGCCACGTTTTCGCAGCTTCTCGTTCTCAAATCAAGGTTTGTTTTAGAATTCTTGGCTAATGGTTATAAATCAAACAAACCAAGCAAGTTGGTGGATTAGGGATTCAATTAAGGGTGGACTATTACAATTAACTTGATCGCAACGGTCAGTTTGTGTTTAACTATTCGATCGATTCATATGTGAATGGAGCTCATTTTATATGTGTGTCCACGTTCGATAGTTTTTTTTTGAATTTTGAAGTTCAATTTATGTAGCTTGTATAGTAATAAACAGGTCAAACATGAATTTGGATTTTGGTCCCTTTCATTTGTATAATATGTTTACCATTCATTTTTGTAGCATTTCATCGTTCCATTCTAGAAAACATATAATTCATCGAGATTCCTCCGCGTTGTGAATATTGAATTACAAGGTTCACACTTAGTAATCATCATATAAGTATAGACTTCGCAAGAAGGAATAACAATTGAAATCCCACTTTCAGTTGGATAAGAATACGGAAAATAATGCTAGGTGGCGCATCATGTATCATCATTATCTATGTCAACATCTTACCTTAATTAATTAATGTCAAGTCTTCGCCAAATCTTGTATTTTTGTGTCGCTTTGTGTTACAGTATCATTTGTTAAGAATCGAAAAATGGTTCATGTTTTGTTTTTCTTTCACATGCTACCTTGCTGTTACGCATCACCTGTGTTAGAATTGTTGGAAAAACAATTCTAATTTTTTTTGGAAGCCTATGCTTCAAAAGATTTACAAATTCTGAATCTTACAAATTTTAGGAAAAGTTTAATAACGTAAGTTTTGAAAACCTTATATTTTTGTAATTAAAATGACTTCTTCGACTTCCATTCCAGTGGAAGTCATGGATCACAAATTTTAAGAGTCACTTCACTTTTCGAAGACCAATCACTCTTGGACTCCACGTGAAAGTCAAGAAAATGTAATTCCAAACTCCAGCCAAACGACCCACGTTGAGGTCCTCCTTAACGGAGGCCCTTTTCGGGTCGGGGCGAAATTCGCCTCGACCTGGCTCCCCTTAATGGGGAGCGGACCCGGGTCTGCGACCCGACCCGGGTCTGGCCACGTGGCCAGACCTGGTTGGTTGAATATTTTTTTTATTTATATTCGTTAAATAATATGTTAATAAATATATATAATTAAAATAAATTATAAATAAATATAATAATTAATAAAATAAATCAATTGAATTAACTATAATAATACAAAATCAATATTGAATTTAATATCAATATTGAATTAACTATAATAGATCCCTGCCAGCTCACCGGCGAGCTGGGCAGCCGTTCGTACGAGTTCAATATGCTTCAATCTAACTTTTAAAAAAATTACATTTTCTTGTGTTTTTGTTAAATAAATCAATTAAAGTGTATCACTTATTAATATTTGTTAATAATATAATAAACAAAAAAATTGAAACTCAAATAAATTAAATTAACTTCAAAACAAATTAACAACCAAACACATAACATAGATTTCTACTACAAAAAAGAAATAACATGAAATTTGACTTAAACTAAACTTGACCGAAATCGATTAGCAACTAAATACATAACTAAATAATAAATTTAATAGTTTGTGAATTATTATGTTGATATAGAAAATGAGGTAAAAAGAAATGATGTGGAGGAGAGAGAGTGTTGAAAGTGGGGTTGGGGTTAAGAAGAGAAAAATGAGTTGGGTTGGGTTGTGGGTTGCATAATGTTTTTTGCTGACGTGGCAGAGAGAGAAAGCTGACGTGTCAAGATATTTGGGGTTGGGGGTTAAAGATGGCCTTAGAGCACCCTTAACGGGTGTTTTTTGCTCGGGCACCCAAGAAGGATGCCTAAGCAACCCTCCCTTAACGGGAGGGTGCGCCCAGGGCGGGGCGCCCTGGGTGCATTTCCGGGTGGTAAGCTGCCTGGGAATGAGCCTTCGGCGCCCGGGCGGGGGGCCACGTAGCCCCCATTGGTCCCGTTTTATTTTGGTTTAAAGACAAAAATTATTTATATATAATTAGGATAATTTATTAATTAGGTAAATTGAATTAAATTAATTAGGCATTGAAAAATAATTGAAAAAATATTTTATGATTAATTATCTTTTTTTTAAATTTATTTAGATAAAATTAAAATTAAAAAAATCATAAACAAAATAAGAAATAGTAGTACAATACTCATACACTTCGGAAACAAAATACAATACAAATACAAAATAAAAAATACAACAGAAGTAAGGAAAGGAAAGACAATCCTCCTATGGATACGAAATTTAAACTACCAGAATACTGATAAACTACAACAGACATATTGATATTACAAAAGAAACACATGAGCACCTACAGATATCCTTGTGTTTTAGCCCACTCCTTGAGTTCAGCAGGTGTTTCTTTATCGAATTCGTCATTGTTTTCATTGTTCATCAGAGCAAATAGGACATCAAGTTTCTTGTTGTTGAGTTCCTTTGCAAATTCGCCTCAACTTCGATGCGTTTCCTCTCCACCCGTTCTTCGTAACGCAAATATTTTTCCTCTTTCACTTTTGCGCTATATTCAATTTGTTTCCCCAGTTCTAACTGTCGTGTATTGGATACCAGGTACTTGAGAAGGAAAGATCAAGTGCGTGATTGCACCACACATTTAAACCTTCAAGGCGATTTGGTCGACAATATATGACAACGCTTTGGAGGAAAATACGTCTTGATGTATTTTAAGTTTAGTATTTAATGATGTATTTTTAGTTTTAGTTTTTAAATTTCCAATTAATGTACTATGTAACGTGGTTTCCTAAATTTTAATAATTTTTTCGTATTTAATAATTAAATGTTAATTATGAACGAATGAATTGTTAATATTAAATAATTACGATTATGATTATTAATACATTTTGTTGATTGTTGAAAGAGTTTTAGAGAGAAGAATAAAAATAATGACGTGACAACAAATACTGTAGCGTGACTGAGTGAATTGGGTAATGGTTAAGGATTTTGTACGAGTTGGTTTGTGTTGACGTGACGGAGAGATAAGCTGACGTGGCTGAGAGAGAAACAGGACGCCCGAAAACTGCCCGGGTGCTGTTAATGATGCTCTTATAAATAAATATAAATATGTTTCCTAAACAACACTTTTTTATTTTTAATTACTAAATATAATATATATATTTTAGATAATTAATGACTTTATTTATTCCTCTCTGGATCTGTTAATGGAAAAAAAAATTCAATTTGGATCGATAAACAAATTGCTCGAACTCGTAAAATTTAAAACTTGACTCAATTTTTTTATGTTTTATTTGATAATAATATATATTAATACTTCAGTTCAAAAAGTTTACCGATTATGACTTGTTTAAACCGTTACTTCATCTTCTATCCCAGGGAGGTGTAAGCGAGACAAGATGTGACATGTTTTTAATTCACTGCTACCTGTTTTGTTTAAGTTATTCTACGTGTTATTTTTTGATCAAAATTATACAAAAATCAATATATTTTCCTTAATATTTCTCATTTTGATCAAAATTAAGTAAAAAAACAAGAAAAATAAATAAATTGCTGTATATTTTTAAAATTAAATACAAAAAAATTTAAAACTAAATACAAACACAAACACATGTGTAATTTATTAAGTCACGTGAATTACGAATTATCTACGAATTACCATTTACGACCCTTCCGATTCCAATTCCCATTCCCATAAATAGTAGCAGCATTTAGAAGTTAGAACACAAACACCCATCACCAAACTGAACTTCACTCAAACCACCACATCACATCACCTCATACCATAACCATAAGTCCATAACCATACCATACCAATGGAAGAAGAACAAGAAGAAGAAGAAGAAGAAGAAGCATTCCCTCGAGTCCACTACCCATCTCCACCCGTCCTAATCTCCCCCACCACCTCCACCCCACTCACCACCCTCCCCCTCTCCAACCTCGACGACCAGCCCTTCCTCCGCTTCTCCATAGAGTACCTCTACGTCTACAGGGACGGCCTCAGCATCGACTCCCTCAAGAACGCTCTCGGAAACGCCCTGGTGGAGTACTACCCTTTGGCCGGGAGGCTGAGGGCGGACGGGGAGAGGGTGGTGGTGGAGTGTAACGGGGAAGGGGCGGTGTTTATGGAAGGGTGGGTGGAGATGGAATTCGACGAGTTTATCAACTTTAAGAAGATGAGGAGGAGGTGGTTGCTTGGGAGGGTTGAGGTGGATGGTGGGGATGGAGGTTGGTGGAGAGGTGTTCCTCCTCTTGTTCTTCAGGTTAGGTTGGTGGGGTATTTTTTTTTGTTTTTTGTTTTTTTTACATTATTAAATGAGTGTAATTAGTTTATTAAACGAATTGTGTTTTGTTGAATGATGGTGTTTTGGATGCCTTGTGTTTTAGATTTTAGCTCAGATTGTTTTTTTTTTTGAAACCCCCTAACTTTGGTTTGCAGATTTGATTCCTTTTATTTGTTGCATGTTTGACTTTGGTGTTGTATTTTTAAGGGTTGCTTTTTTATATTTATTTTGAAATTGTTCAGAACTTGCTGTCTCTACTAACTGCATGTGTTTATTGTTGTGTTTTTTTTTAATTCAAAGCGACCTCATGATATTGCATGCTTTATTTTGTTGGGTTTTTTAACTTGTTATGTGATTTATTTAATACAGTCTGTTTCGATTAGGTTTGCATTTTATCTTGATATATGTGTACTCTGGAGTGTTTTAAAAGCAATATGATGGGGAACAATTTCTCTAATCAACGTGTGCATTCTTCCATATATTCATCTAGTTGTAGAATCATCTAAATCTGTTTCCAGAAATTGTTGTGATTTGGAGATTCAGCTGGATTTTATTTGTATTGAACCTTCAGTTTAGTTCAACATGTTCCATGTTTGCTGTTGCTTGTTCTTTTATTTATTTATTTCCGGTGAACATCTTTTTGACGATTAATGGTCAAATCATTGAGTGAAATATACTCTTATGATCAAGATCTGAATTGAGTTTTTTCCTTCGAAAACAAAAAAACTCCATTGTTTGCAACATTATTAAACAATTACTTTCAAGAACTTCCCATTTCCCCACAGAATATTTCCAGCTCTTTTTTTGATGTTTCATGTTTGTTCTCTTCTCTCCCTGATTTGTCTTTCCTCTCTCCTATCTCTGATCTTGCCCGAAATCCTAAAATGTGAAGTTAAACCAGTAGATAAATAAGATTATAAACAGCAATCTTCACCTCAAACAATGCGGGAACATGATAGGTGTTGCACATCTTAAATGGGAATCTTTTGCTTTCTTTATTTCCTTTACCTTTACATGTGCTGTGACTAACTTAAGTCAATCTTTTGTTCCAATTCCACCCATTACTAATTTGTAGTACTAATGGTGGGGTCTTTGATTCTTAATTTGGTGGAATCATCTCACCGTTTTTCATATCTGGACAAACACACCTCTTATGGCTATTCATTACCTAGCATTTAATGTCTACCTCAGGAATTGGAATACTTTGGTTCTCCTTTCTCCTGAATTTGAGTTTTTCTTGTTGTCTATAATTATGGCCCAGAATTTGCTTCAAGTTGATAATGTTGAAAAGAATCCCACCATCTTGGCCATATGTGCTTCAGATCATCAGCATATATGTCAATATATTTGGACCACTATCAGAAGAAGCTGTGGCAGATTCCCTGAAAACTATAGTAGATATTGTTCCATGTTTTTTTTGCAGAAATGTTGTTTCAGTGTTTGACAGAATCAACATATAATAATGTTTCCTTTAACAATTCTAGAATGTCAATTCTCTCCTGCTTTTCCTACCATCTTTATCTTTGTTTGTTTGTTTATTTTCCAGATGATTAAGCTATCTGCAATACTTTATGCTTGTGTCTGATTTTTTTGTCTAAGTTGAGAGAAATGATAATCAAACTGAAATGCTTGTTATTACAACCTCCAAATACTGCAGATTCTATGAAGAGTTTATTAATTTGTTATTATGTGCCTATCTTATTTTTCATGAAAACAACTCTTTATCTTTATGTCTTTACTTTTGAACTACAGGTAACACATATGAGCTGTGGTGGTATGGTTCTTGCAATGGCAATCAACCACTGCTTGTGTGATGGCATTGGCTCGGTCCAATTCCTCAAAACATGGGCCCACTTTGCTGCCAAACCCGACGTCGACGTACCCTTATCTGCCTTCCACAGCCGCCACATGCTCCGACCCCGGTGGCCCACAAAGCCCAACATTTCCCATCCAGCTTTTACTCCGGCTAACGACGATTCCAACTTCGACATTATGCAAATCTTGCTTTCTCAACCTCTAAGGCCCATTTCAGTCACCTTCACCGCCAACGACATCCTTCGTCTTAAGCAATGTTGCGTACCTTCTCTTAAATGCACCTCTTTTGAAGCCCTTGCGTCCCATGTGTGGCGGAATTGGATCAGGTAACACTTGTTGCGATCGCCATTATCTGTTTTTGTTGTGTATTATATGTTTGTATTACCTTTTGGATAGAAATGTTAGGATTGCGATGGTCAATTTTTGGATAGCAATATATTGCTATTTGAAATTGAATTCTTATGCTATATCTACGTCGAATGAAATGAAACTTTATTGATATTTCATTGCAGATCTTTAGGTGTACCAAAAACCCTCAAAGTAAAGCTCTTGTTCTCTACCAACGTTCGAGAGAGACTCCGGCCACAACTTCCTAAGAAGTTCTTCGGCAATGGATTTGTTCTTGCTTGTGCTGAGGCGACGGTTGACCATCTTATTTCAAGCAATATTAACCACACCATCAAACTCATTCAAGAAGCAAAGAAACGGGTTGACGACAAGTACGTCAGATCGATGGTGGATTTGTTGGAAGCCAGAAGGGGTGCGAGACCGGATCTCTCGGCGAGCTTGGTGATCTCGCCGTGGACTAGGCTTGGGTTGGAGGACTTGGATTTTGGTGGAGGGAAGCCTTTGCACATGGGAACTCTGAGTAGTGAGATATATTGCTTGTTCTTGCCGGTGGTTGATGACCCCAATGCCTCGACCGTGCTCATGTCGCTGCCGGAAGTGGTTGCCGATGAGTTAGAGTTCAATTTGAAAGATGTTGGGAGAGGTGTTGAGAGCGGGAGAGAGTTTCTTTAAATCTTTGTTTTTTTCTCTCTAAGGGATGATTTATGTTGAGTTATGAAAAAAAAATGAATAGGTTGTTAATATACTTATTGTTTCACTAGTTCTAAGTGTATGTGAGTTTGAATTTAACTCATTAACTCTCCGAAATTCCAACTTCTGAACAGATGAAAAAAGATCCTTCATGTTCATGATATTTTAACCATATATTTATATTGCCCGCGATTTTGATTTTAGTATAATATAGTGATTTACATAAGTAGTAAAAATTCGAGCAAGTTGACATCAACTGCCAAGCTTGAAACATTTTGTTACAGGACGAGTTCTCGTCATGTCTTCCAAATTTCTTAATCCGCGGAGGAAGGTGAATATGTACGGGTAATTTAATTAAAAATTTAAAGAGTTTTTCTTTATCCACCCATAAAATTTAATTAAAAATATGAAACACTCTAGAAAAAAGTTTACTTATATCATACTCTACCTAGAAAATCGTATTTTCTATTAACACACCTAATGTAGCATTAGTGCTTATTTAATGTATAGGGCCTACAAATCTCTGGGCCTACATCGAGGCCCTATCTTGTGCACACAAAAAGTCATGCTGAATTCTGTTCCGAAGCCTACAAAACATTGACATGTTTTTACAAAAAAAAAAAAACACAGAGGGTACTAATATTAAACCTTGGTACCAGGCCGGGCCTAGCCGAAATATACGGGCCGGGCTCTCGGCCCATCCTGTTAATGGAAACAGGCGGGCTAGGCGGGTTGGCCCGTTTATTTTAAAAAAATCAAAAAAAACTTGGGCTCACCCACGGACCCGACGTCTTGTAAACGTCCCGGCCCGGAGCCCGGCCCGTTTAACTTAACGGGCTTGGGCTGGGCCGGCCCGATACCCACCTTTAGGTACTATGTTATTATTAGTTGTTGGTACGACAATTGCATTCGTCATTACGTGTGTGATAATGTTGTGTCACTAGGATTAAGGTAATGATTCGAGACTTTCGTTCAATGGAACATAATGTCGTGTGAATGCGATGTCGAGAATTCTTTGTCCATTGCAACATAATGTGGTGATTTTGGACCTCTAATCTTTGGGCTAAGACAATGTTTGTTTGCAAGATATATAATACATGGATTATTGCCCTACGAGAGTACCATTGTACTAGTGTCTAGTGCTGGTAATGATGACCAGTACTTATGGTAACTTGACTTAGAAGTATGGAAACACTTTTTCCAAGGTAATGAACCAATGCACTGATCGATCGTTGAATCTGAGAAAACCACTTACATTTTTCAATCATTGGAAGTGGGGCTTCTTTAGCCCCACCTCATCAAAAAAATTTAAAGCTTCATGCAATTTGTCTTTGTCAATGTAGTTTTTCTTGAAGGTATACGCGGCAACAACTAAGGTCAGGAAGGTTGAAATTCACAAGGATAATCTAAGAAAGATGAAATTTAAAATTGAACAAAATCCAGAACAAGAATCCTCTCGAGTCCTCACACACGAGTTGAAACTTGAAATCTCAAATCCAAGTGGTTTGAATCCCCAAAAATACTCATAAATTAGGAGAAAGTCAGTCTCCCGATCTCCCATCCTATAAATGACACCATACTATAAGTTAGCAAGCAAGAAGAAAATCTCAATCAATCTTGTCGGATGCCCTCTCAAAGTCAAGCAAGCTTCATGGTGGGAAAACGATTAGTGGACGCTAGCGTTCGGGACGCGCGCTTATGTGGCCAGTCCAGTCAGCAGACGCGTTTGAGTTGGCAGTTTCCACAGAAAAAGTTTATTTTTTATTTTATTCCTCGTTTCGTACAAATGTCTACATCCCTCCATCCCTCATTAATGCGTCTCAAATCACTCATTTTCCATGAACATTTTGGCTCTCCTACACAGCACAGGAGACTTGTTATAAATCTCAACATGCGTCTTCCTTTTTCTTCATTTCTCTTCTGTGGTCCTACCTCTATGCTTTGATGGAAATCGTTCATGTGTCTTTCCAAGTGGAGCAGCCGACAAACGTTCCTAAGGAGGGGATGTTTTTCCCCTCTTTCGAAGAAGCCCAAACATTTTACGTTGCTTATGCCGATTCTTGTGGTTTTTGTGTTAAGAAAAGGCATCACACCCGTTTGTTTGCTACCTCTGGGTCAAGTGTTAATGTGCTGGAACGAGATGCAATGGTGTCAAAGCTTCCGAGGATTTTGGCGTGATGTTCTACTGTTAAAAGTTCAATCAGAAAGTTCTATGCTTTTGCGTATAATTCCACATATACAACAAACAAGACCAAAGTCATCCTTAAGAATGTAGGAATGATCACATTCTTCTTCATTTTCTTCATGTACAGCAGTTGTATGTCTGTTCGGAATAAGAAGTCAGTCTGTTCGGAATATGTTGTGTGTCTGTTCGGAATAAGAAGTCTGTCTGTTCGGATTAAGTGGTGTGTATGTTCGGAATACTTTCTGTTCCATTTCTGCACAAATTTTCAACATAATCTGGACAAACATTTTACATAAACTGGACAAACTTTTTACATAAACAAGACAAGTTTTCTACATAAACAAGACAATATTTCTACATAAATAATACAAACTTTCTGTTCCGTTTCTAGACACACTTTCTATGCTTTTGCGTGTAATTCCACATATACAACAAACAAGACCAAAGTCATCCTTACAAATGTAGGAATGATCACATTCTTCTTCATTTTCTTCATGTATAACAGTTGTATGTCAGTTTGGAATAAGAAGTCTATCTGTTCGGAATATGTTGTGTGTCTGTTCGGATTAAGTTGTGCGTCTGTTCGGAATAAGAAGTCTGTCTGTTCGGAATATGTTGTGTGTCTGTTCGGAATAAGAAGTCTGTCTGTTCGGAATAAGAAGTCTTTCTGTTCGGAATAAGAAGTCTGTCTGTTTGGATTAAGTTGTGCGTCTGTTCGGAATAAGAAGTCTGTCTGTTCGGAATATGTTGTGTGTCTGTTCGGATTAAGTTGTGCGTCTGTTCGGAATAAGAAGTCTGTCTGTTCGGAATATGTTGTTTGTCTGTTCGGAATATGTTGTGTGTCTGTTCGGAATAAGAAGTCTGTCTGTTCGGAATAAGAAGTCTTTCTGTTCGGAATAAGAAGTATGTCTGTTCGGAATAAGTAGTCTGTCTGTTCGGAATATGTTGTGTGTCTGTTCGGATTAAGTTATGTGTCTGTTCGGATTAAGTTGTGTGTCTGTTCGGATTAAGTTGTGTGTCTGTTCGGAATATGTTGTGTGTCTGTTCGGATTAAGTTGTGTGTCTGTTCGGAATAAGAAGTCTGTCTGTTCGGATTAAGTTGTGCGTCTGTTCGGAATAAGAAGACTGTCTGTTCGGAATATGTTGTGTGTCTGTTTGGATTAAGTTGATCCAACCTAAAAGTTAAAAACAATATTTTATTATGATAAGTCTGGACTCTGCACGAATAAAGGGTCTGCACGCTGTCCTAGAGTCTGCACTATCTGTGTATTGGGAAAAGAATCGTTCAACCTAAAGAACCGACGTTTTTAAGAAGACCAAAGCACGTGAAGAGAAATTTTGCTGACTGGACGCTGACTCAACACGTCCACGTAAGGCGCGTCCGTGACGCCCGCGTCCGTGTATAAGGACTCTTCATGGTGAGACCAACTTTCTTAGTAGATTGATTGGAGGTGGTGTATTATTTCACGAGCAACCACCACAGTGTCCAAAATCTACCGCTCTATAAGAAAGGCTGACTGGGTTTTAAGGGCACCCTTAACGGGGGTGCCCCGCCCGGGCGCCCGACCGCCCGGACGCACCCCCGTTAACGGGGTGGGCGCCTGTCGGGTGTCCGCCCGGGACGCCCGAACGACCTGTCGATGTGGTTTAATAGTATGGTCTAATATCATGCGTGCACTTTAATCATGCTTCCACTGATGTGGGTCCGTAATATTTAATAATAATTTTGTGATTTAACAGTAATTATTAACAATATGAGTGAGTTGAGATAGAATTGTAATGTTATTAGAATTATATAAAATGTAATTTGTTGAATGTTGTGTGAAAATTAAAATGTTTAATTAAGAAATGATGTGGAGGAAAGAGAGTGTAGGGTGAGTGGGGGTAGCCCGGACATGGGTAAGAGTGTTTTTTGGGTGGATTGGGTGAGCTGATGTGGCAGAAAAAGAAGCTGACGTGGAGGAGAGAGAGTGCAGGGCGCCCGGAGGTAGCCCGGGCGCTGTTATTTTTGCTCTAAGGATGATTTTTTTTGTAAGTGCTATTTAGGAGTGAGATTGGTCGAAGATCTCGAACCGTCTCTACTCTTGGTTTCTTGCTTGGAGGGTAGTGCAAACGTTGTCTCCTTGATTTCTTTGACCGTGAATTCTTATGTGAGGAGATCCGGGAGTTGGATTTTTCACTATAAAGTATAAACCCCTTTCGCATCCACATATATTTTCTATAAACATAAATGAATGTTTGCAATACAACTTTTGAGAACTATCATCCATTCCACTACATAACAACAAACTCCCAACAAGACCTCGTCAAGTATATTCCCAACCACATCCCACTATTTTAAACCTTTAATGACCTGACATTAATTTATTTTGTTCTTTTTAAAAAAAAACCTAACATTAATCACAATCATATCCAACAAACACCTAATACTAACCGCAAACCAATTAACACCTAACCCCCCTAATCCACGTCAGACTAATCCCTCTTTACACCTATGACGTGTTGGAGCCAATCACCCCCCGCCACGTCACGCCCACTCAGCAAATCCACGTAAACCACCCTCGCACTCCCACCACACCCGCAGGCCGCAACAATCCAAGGGGCAAAATCGTCACTTTTTTCCGGCACATCCTACTCAAACGTGAACCGAACAAACCAACAAATCATCACCGTCAGATCCGAACGGGGTAGGGAAACATGATAAGCTAAAGGGGTCCCGCGGGTGAGGAGAACGAAAGGCTATATAAAGGCCCCGATCGGGTTTTGAGCTCTGCAGTGGATTCCAATGGCGAGTTCTGATCGTCTTTTCTTCTTGTTCGCTCTTTTTCTCGTTTCGTCTCTCGTCTCCGCGGAGGTCTTCTTTGAGGATAAGTTCGAAGGTATGGAATCCATTGCTTCCAATCGTCGTGGATTCGTGTTCGTAGTGGTCTGGTGGTGGTGGTGGGTTTTTTTTACGGATCTGGAGGTGGATCTGGTCGGGATCGGGCGGTTGGGAGTTGGATCGGTGAGATTTCGGGGTTCGTATGGCTTTTTGGTGGAATGTGGAAGTTGAAGTGGTTCGATCGGAGTGTGGGAGTGGGTTTTAGGTTGAGTTGATTTAGTGCGTGGAGGGATCGGTTGTTTTAGTCCGGTGGATCGGATGGATTTGGATTTTTGGACGTGTTTTCGTTTGAATGTGGACTTGGAGTGTTTTCGATTGAGGTTAGGTGTTTTGTTGTTTCGATCGCTCTGTTGTAGTGAGTAGTTGAGTTAGTAGATTGTGGATCGGGTGGATTTGTTGTTTTGGATGTGTTTTCGTTGGAATGTGGAGTTTGGAGTGTTTTGGATTTAGTTTGATGTTTGGTTTGCTCGTTTGATCGATTTATTGCGGGGATCAGTTGTTTTAGTTTGCGTTTGGGAGTTGGATCTGATGGATTTGGGGTTTTGGATGTGCTTTCGGTAGAATGTGAAGTTTGAAGTGGTCTCGATTTGGGTAGTGGTGTTTAGTTTGTTGTTTTGATTGTTTTGTTGCAGGGATTGGTAGTTTTAGTATGTGTTTGGAGTTGACTTGAATGGATGCGATGTTTCTGACTTTGTTGGAATGTGGATTTTGAATTGTTTTGGATTGATGCAGTGGTGTTTAGTTTCTTATTTTGATACTTGTACCGAAAGAACTAGTTATTTAAGCAAGTGATTGTTCGTTGGATTGGACGGATTTTTTTCCATTCAACGGTGGATTTGATGTCTTTCGATTGACTTACCAGTGATTAGTTTTCCTGTTTGATTATTCTGTTGTACAGATCAGTTTTCTTGGTATTTGGTGGATTGGATGTGTTTTTCGGTTTTGGACTTTGAAGTTAAAGGTGGTAGTATTTTTTCTCCACTGTTGGAGCGTAGTGATCTTTTTCTTTTGGTTTGGTCGGATCGTTGAATCTTTGGTGATTTAGTGTTTTAAATGTGTATGTTGAAATTTGGATTTTGTCATGTTTAGATGCGAGGTCATGATCCTTAGCCTATTAGTTTGATCATTGATTCCTAGTGATCAGTTTTGATGTTTTTCTTTGGAGCTGTCTGTGGGATTGGAGTTTGGCTGTGTTGGATTATTGAATGGGAAATGTTAAGATTGATGTATTGTTGCCAAGTATGCTTTTCATCAGTAAATTATAGAGGTTAATTGTTTGAATGTGTTTGATGAACTGGTCTGTTGACTGTTAGTTTTACTCTGTTGGATTCTGGATCCGAGGTCAGTTCTGCTAGTCATGATGAGTTGATTAAAACAAAGGGAAATTTTAGAAGTGGTACGTACGTGGTAGGATTTAGGATGATTTTATATCAGGTGGGACTGTTCGATGTTTGTTTTTCTGATGCTTTTGGCCTTGTTTTTGTTGTGCATTGTGCTAGATTGGCTCCACTATCCATGCTTTGTTTATAGTTTCAATATCATGCTCTTCTTATTTGCTCATTGTCGTTTGAATTTTCCAGATGGGTGGGAACAACGATGGGTGAAGTCTGACTGGAAGAAAGATGAAAACATGGCCGGGGAGTGGGTGCACACTTCCGGAAAATGGACTGGCAATGAAAGTGACAAAGGTACTTATTGACTCCTTTTCAGCTTTCCAGTTCACATCCATCTGCTACGGAGGTTTATGTAACGGAAAGATGTTTCCATGACCATCAACTATTGTAAAAATGAACAAGTACTGCAGCTATTGCTTGCTACTGTAGTGTCATGTGCGCTCTAGATACTCAAATTCAATTCCTAGTGGACAACTAAAAAATCTCAGTGGAGGAATCATCAAAAGTGACATAATTTCTGCTATTGTCTTTCTTCTTGGTGTTGTGTCCTTACTTTTTGTGGAGTATTAGTCATATCTCTATGTTAGTGGCTATATAGTGGTAATTATCTCTGGAATTATCTCACTTTAATGATCATGTCTGAGTCTGTCCGGACAATTAATTTCTGTTTCTCATGGATTTATTTTTTGCTCCCATTACAGGCATCCAGACCAGTCCAGACTACAGATTTTTTGCGATCTCATCGCAGTTCCCTGAAGTTTCTAACAAGGATAAGACATTGGTTCTCCAATTTTCTGTTAAGCATGAGCAAAAGCTTGACTGTGGTGGAGGATACATCAAACTCCTAAGTGGTGATGTTGACCAGAAAAAGTTTGGTGGTGAAACACCTTACAGGTAGATGCTTATCTTTGATTCGTTTATGTACAATGGTTAGTTGTGAATTTCAATCTTTTCTAGATGCTCTCATTTCCCTTTAGCATTGGAACTATTTGGTAACTGCAGTATGCTTCTGCTAGCCTTATTCATATTTGCTGCTCTGCACTTGTAAGGTGTAACACTGCATCTCTTTGCTTACAAACACTTTTATTGTCCTGCACAGTATTATGTTTGGACCCGATATCTGTGGATACAGCACAAAGAAAGTTCATGCTATTCTCACCCGTGATGGCAAGAATCACTTGATCAAGAAGGAGGTTCCGTGTGAAACCGACCAGCTAACCCATGTTTATACATTCATTATTCGTCCAGACTCCACATACAGCATCCTGATCGATAACAATGAGAAGCAAACTGGAAGTCTTTACTCTGATTGGGATTTACTTCCTCCTAAGAAAATCAAGGACCCTGATGCCAAAAAGGTTGGTCAAAGCATCTGTATTTGATTCTATTTTTACTGCTTACATATGATCTCTACTCACATGCCTGCCTTTTCTACGAACCATCCTACAGCCAGAAGATTGGGATGATGTTGAATATATTCCTGATCCCGAGGACGTAAAGCCTGAGGTAACCATTTTCAGTTATACTGTAGCTATTAGTTTTGAAATTTTCCACCCCTTGGGTGTAAATCCTTGTTTCTACACTGGATTTTCATCACATCTTTTAAATAGTTGTTTCTTTGACATATGCTTTGCTTTGCTTTGAGGATTACTAATGTCTGTTAAATGCTCTTCTTTGTTGGTATTCTCAATGTTGTTCTAGCGAAGTAGTTACTAATTTGCATCATTTATGCCTTGTCATATACTGATTTGATTCCTGCAGTTTTTTGTTTGTGAACTAAAAGTGTTTTTTATCTACATTCTACAGGGCTACGACGATATTCCGAAAGAAATTCCAGATGCTGATGCTAAGAAGGTGTACATACAATTAATTTTGTAATTTTAACATGCCATTATTCAACAGTTCCTATTCAACAATTAAACACCTTATACATCTTTTCCAGCCTGATGACTGGGATGACGAGGAAGATGGTGAATGGACCGCACCCACTATTCCCAACCCTGAATACAAGGGCCCGTGGAAACAAAAGGTTCCTTCAAGGGTCCACAATTTTCCAGGTTTTTGAAATTTCAAATAAGGCCTGTGCTAACACTGTTATCTCTCTCTCTCATAAATAGAAAATTAAGAACCCAAACTACAAGGGAAAGTGGAAGGCACCCATGATTGACAACCCAGACTTCAAGGACGATCCTGATCTCTATGTGTTCCCCAACTTGAAGTATGTAGCAATTGAGTTGTGGCAGGTAAATTTCACGTGCTGCTTGTCCTTAGAAGTTTGTGACTATGCTGATAGGAATGGGGATCTTGTTTTTTTATTGCAATAATCACTTTTCAATGTGTTCTACAGGTGAAGTCTGGTACCCTATTCGACAACATCTTGGTCTGTGATGACCCTGATTATGCTTTGAAGTTTGCCGAGGAGACATGGGGAAAGAACAAAGATGTATGTCTCTATTTTTCACTTTCATTCAATTATGATCATCTGCAAATCTCGATTCTGAAATACGCTTTGTTTCCTCGTTATTATAGGCTGAGAAAACAGCTTTTGATGAAGAAGAGAAGAAGAAGGAAGAGGTGAACAATTGTTTCTCATTTTCCGTAATTCACTGTTTCTGTGTGTTATAAATGGCTAATACTGATATATTCCGACAAACTTGTCCTTGTACAGGAGGAATCCAAAAAGGTTGAATCTGACGAATCAGATGTAAGTGTCCTGAACTTTGCTTTTTTGTTCACCATTTAAAAACATAGATGGGTGTTCTTATGTGTTTTCATTTGAATATAGGACGAGAAGGAAGAGGAAGAAGATGATGACAAAGAGGATGCTGAAGAGGATGAGGAAGAAAGCAAACATGTAAGCTTATTCCTTAATTCCTTACATTACATAGCATTTGTTTTCCATATATTGTGTTCTTCATTTAGCATTCTAACTGTTATCTGACTTTGTTGTCCAGGATGAGTTGTAGGCGAAACTTACTCGTGCGCGCATCATGTTTGGAATAAGCCATGAGATGGAAACCACCATGAAAGCCTTACCTAGCGCGCATGTTTGACTAATTGAAACTTTCTAGTTGGATGATTTTTGATATATTTAAAAGTTTCATGTTAGAACTTTTGAGTTTGTTGATGTCAACGGTTTTGTAATCCCTTTGCTCACAAGCAGAACAAAAGCCTGTCTTCTGATATCTCTAGTTGATGCAATATTAGTTGGCAGTCTTCACTCTTATATTATACCATTTCTGTTCGTGTGCCCGAATGTTTGTGGAAATCTGGCATCTTCGTCTGATCGTCTCCTTGGTAATATGGTGTTAGGGTTTTTGCGATGTCTTTTGTGGATATTCTGGCAGGCATGATGATAAATGGTCCGTGGAAACTTTGGTTTACCGGCAGGCGGCAGCGGTAATTTATAGTGTGAACTCTGTTGTAGAACAGCAATTATAGGATATGTGAACTGGAGATGTATGTTTTGGTTGGGTTATGTCCGTAGTAGTGCTTTGGCAATTCTGAACGTTTGTTGCTTAAATTAAAGGTGACGATTTTAAAACGGCCATGAACCTCAGCGGTCTCTATCTTGGCGAATTCGATGTGTATATACGCAACTAAGGAAAATCCTTAAATGTTAGACTCAAAATCGGTAGACCGGTCAACCGTTTTCCTTTTTTTTGCATTAACAAATTTAAACAAATTTCTAAGAATTTCTACAAAAGCCAATTTCAAATGCAAGTTCTCTTTTGCTCGAAAAAAGGGTTTTAGTCCAATATTGATGTTACATGTAAAGAGTCACTTATATATGGCTATCCTCTCAAAATTTCAAACGGTAAGTTTCACGAAATCCTCAAAACGTAAAGAATTTAATATACGCTGCGTGTCCAACAAAGTTGATGACGAAATGATCTTGAAAGATTTTACCATTGAAATCTAACCAAGTAAAAGAACAGATATGTAAGAGCCTATTCCAAAAGTCAGAGCCATGAGTGAGAGCACACAAGCAAGGTCTCTGTCCACTAATGTGTAACTACTTTTTGCAACTTAAATTATATACGGAATGCCAAAGTTTTGCTTAAACGGGTAAGAAATGCTCCAGTTAAGGGGTAAGAAAAACCTTTTTTTCCTGTTCGTGGCAGTCATAAGGTTATCAATAAAATAAGAAGATTCCTTGTTTGTTAGCATCTCATGGTTGTTACTGAACGAAAGCTGGAATAGCTCAGTTGGTTAGAGCGTGTGGCTGTTAACCACAAGGTCGGAGGTTCGAGCCCTCCTTCTAGCGTTTATATTATTCCCCACTAATCATTCACCTTTTTTTTAATCGGTCATATAAGCCACCCTTCTAGTGTTTATATTATTCCCCACTAATCATTCACCTTTTTTTTAATCGGTCATATAAGCCACCCTTCTAGCGTTTATATTATTCCCCACTAATCATTCACCTTTTTTTTAATCGGTCATATAAGCCACTTCTTATGCGCACGGTACTATAATACTTACTAACACACATCAATGACAATCTGCTTAATACCAGTGCCAACAGAGTTGGCGGAAATTTCCTCACGCTTTCTATTGTGGCGTAATACAACAGAGTTCTATTGCCTAGAGAAAATTATTTATATTTTGGAATAATTTCCACGGACAATAGAGATTACGTATTTGATGTTGCCTATGCCAAGTTTACCGACCAGACTTTTTTAAATTGAATTAGCACAAATAGCTTACGATTACCGTAACACTCTTTAACATGGTTTCGTTACTAGTTCTAAAAAAATAACCTTGATGCAAGTTGGAATCACTGTAAATCTCAAGCTTTAATTTATTGTAAAGGTTTAAGTGTTCAGCTCTTCCGACATCAATTGACATAATTACAGCCTGTTGTATATTTATATATGAAAAATCTAATAGGCCAATCATTTTAAACCTGGGTTCAATTTCAAATACATCTAAATTCTGAAGAGCTATCAAAAACCTATAATTCTGACAGGAAAACGACGGTCGAGTGTAACCACATTGATTTTGAGATACAGTTCCTGAAACAATGTCGATCAGGATAATTATTTTCGAACAGAACAAAAATGCACCAGATTCAGAACGAAACAAAAGAAAATATATCTTATGAAGACGTCTTGAGGCTCAAGTGCCGAATAACAGAGTAAATCAGCAACATAACGAAAGCAGTTTCTTTCAGTGCCACATTATTTCCCCCCTCCGAATAAGACGATTCAACTTGATTAGCCCGTGAGTGCTGCGGCTCCGGAAATAATCTCCGACAGCTCCGTTGTAATTGAGGCTTGACGAGTCCTATAGTAAAAAAATAAACAAGATAACAATCAAAAATTAAAATTAAGATGAAAGTAACTAGTGTTACTGGGTGACGCTGTGTGTTAGGTGCAGACCTGTTATATGTAAGGGTGAGCCTGTCAAGCATGTCACCAGCGTTGCGGCTGGAGCTGTCCATGGCAGAAACCCTAGCTCCAAGCTCACTGCAAGCGTTCTCCAGAAAAGCATTGAACAGCATCTGCAATACATACAAGGTCATAGACAACAAGACTTGGTAAATCCTTTTCAAAATTATCACACCTTTTGTGCCCTCGGTTACTATATACTTGCGAGGTAAAAGGAGCAGAACATTCCATTTCAGTGTAGTGTGTTAAAAGGGGAAGTAGTTTAGGGCCATGATCTCAGTTAGGATTTTTTTTATACAACTCAAACTTAACATCGGATTGCCTTTTAGTCTACAAGTACGATATACCTATATGACAACAGCATAACTTAAAGATTAATGATAATGCACAATTGTAGCATAATGTGGTAGTCGGGATGCAATGTTAAACATGGAACCAGAAAGAAACATGAGGTTCTTTGTTGAGATATTTGGAGTTTCGAACAATACATTATATGAAAGAATATAACCACAATAATAACAAAGCTTTAATTTCAAACAAGTTACGGTAGTCTAGAAAGTTCACCTCTTCAAGATTCACAATTTTAATATGCAAGTCATAGGAGAGATGTAAACAAAATAGGGGAAAATATAACCAAAAGCGTAAACAGTAAAGTGATGAGGAATATTGACATACACATGAAAACTGAAATTCAGCCAGATTTTGAAGAATCTCTCCTTTTGTTTCACCTCCTTCTATCTCATAGTTATCCAACTCTCCAAGCTTCCCACCGACTTCAGACTCCTTCTCTACAATCTTTAAAGGCACCAAATAAATCACTTTTAATTTTAAGGGAATTCAGAACAAGAATTGACAGAAGAATAGAAGATAGAGGAAAGAAATATCCAACCTCCGGTGACAATATGGTGGTAATTGTTGGCAGAAATGAAACAACAGAGTGGAACTTGCTATAGACGATCCTTAAAGCATCAAATTCTACATTCTTCAAAATATCATCAGCAAGCACAGCAACCTAGAAACACAACACCCAAAAAATATTAATAATTTCGCAAACTTGCAAATATGACACACATATCAAAAATAAAAAAATGATAAATGAATGCCTGTTTGGGCATTTTTCTCGCACAAAAAAACTAGAAAAAAACTGAATAGGTATTCAGTGCAAATATCATACTTCAATCCCATTCATACCCAAATAAAGTACTGCATTTTCAATTAGAACTACAAACTATCTAACAATAATTTGAGCCTGAACTAGTTGATTATTTCGAGTTCACAAGACCTTTGAAACAGAGAAACCAAGATCCATATCATGCTTTCCATGTAGTTTGAATTCTCTTGGACAAAAAGAATTGGAAACAATATCCAAGAGTAGGTTCAATCTATCAAGGATAATACCTGTGTATAATTTAAAGGATTCTTCTGTGTCTCAGATATGGTCAACTCAATGTCTTTCCTTGAATCACGCATCAGCTGCACCTTACCCTTTTCTCCTACAATAACATACTTTGTCTCTTTTTCTGGACCTGACAAAAGGAGCACGTAGTGGGTAAAACCGACAGAAGAGCAATAGTCCCCAAACTTTTAAAATCAAACAAATATCAAGTTGTATTGTACCAGAAGTCAATCTGTGGAGAGCACGGCTAAATTTTACAGCGGTAGAATTGATTCCACCACAAAGACCCTTGTCAGAGGTGACGGAAATGATAACATTCTTCTTCACGTCAATACCTGTAATAACAAAAGGAAGTTAGGGCCAAATATTTATGATAGAACAAACAACTGCCCTAAAGCACCACAACACATAGTATATGCAGTCAGGTGGTCAACAAAACGAAAGGTTTCAGGAAAAATCTGACGAAACAAGTGAAAAACCCAAGCCAATAAGCATATGTCTACCAGCTCATCAATAGGCAAGCAAGATTATTTTTTTTCGAAAAAGACAACAGTATTATTTTCTTGATTCAATAGATAGTTCTACTGTGAATATGTGATGGCAAAAACCCCTGGAAGAATAACATTGTTTGGGAAAAGGAGCATCACGTTGATTAGCCCAAAAACTAGAGCTTAAACCAAGCAATTAATTACTGCACATCATGAAAAGATGCATCAAAACCCTTACTTGGGATATCCCCTAGAAGTGCGGCAAATGGCTGCCAAATTCCACGTGATTCTTGTGTTCGCGCTTGAACACTACGCATCTTAGAAGCTGCAACCATCTTCATTGCTTTTGTGATCTTCTGGATGTTCTTAACACTCTTCATTCGATTTCTGACTGCATATAACACATGCTTCAATACAATATTTTCATCAAACAAAGTAAATCAGTGTTATCATGGAATACAAACAAAGAATCAATTCGAAGAAAGTACCAATCTGTGTAGAAATAGAACGTGCGCCTTGAACACTGAAATCCCTGCGAAATTAAGATCAGTAGATGCTTCAGGAATCTTTCCAGTATCTCATGAAAAAATGCTAGACGGATGCACTAGCATGTGTACGAAGAAGCCAAAATCATCAATATTATTGAATTTAAGGACCAAATATTTTAACAGATAATAACATGCAGGATGAATACAACACCATCCAAGCATGAACAAGAAAATATCATCAATAAAAGAAAAAAGGTTTAACGTCACCAACAATGGTTGAAGTAGATGAAGAAAAGCAAAATTGACTTGTCTTGTAATGCAGGAATCAAAAAATTCATTGATAAAAAAATCACACCAAGGGTTAATATAATAATTGATGATTGATCTCTACACGGTAAAATATGTGAAATTATCCAGTAATACAAAATACACATTTCCTAGAAGACGTGCATATTTGATCCAAGACTCAAGGAGATGTGAATCATCATTATTATAGTCAAAAGTAAAGAAGAAACAGTGCTAATCATCTTGCAAGTCTACTCCCTCGCATGAAATCGTGAATATAGAATGGCAATAAAAAATAATATCCTGCCAATTCTTCCACGTGGATCAATTTATCATCTAAGATTCCGGTACACCTGAGCACCAAAATACGACATACTGAATTACGAGAAACATGAAACAGATTGTTCAAAACCTACGAATGAAAAAATATAGATTAACAGATATAAATTTGCAGGCAAACAAACTACTCTAAGATGAACCCTGCAAGAGAACCATGAAAACATGGTGTCGGAAGCTTGAGAGGACATTTTCTTTACATTTGCGATAAACAACATCCAAACAACTGACCCAACATAAATAAATAAAAACGATACAAATACATCACATCACAACCTTCCAAATCCAACAAACAAGCAAACACCTTGAATTAACATAAGATAAGGATAACCAACAACACACGGACAGACAACAAATATGAAGAATTTTTTTCTTATAAAACTGAAATAAATAAAAAATAATCCGCAAATGCTTCAAACAACAAAAATCAAAACCAATACTCCATAACTCGAAATAAATAAATAAAATCAACTTCATGTTACAAAACAGAACAATTAGTTCACATTTACAATAAAACAACATCTAAACAACATAAAAACTAAGATACAATACAACGCATTGCAACCCTCCAAATCCAAACATGAAAGAAAGACCAATTTCTCCATTTTTCGCTACAAAAAAACCAAAATCAAACTACAAAAAAACAGAAAAGTTACCAACTTTAACGCGATCCCACAATCCACACAAAATCAAGAACCCAAAAACCTGAAGAAGAAAAAAAGTTCAACTTTTCCACTTTCTGAACAACAAAAAATCCACAATCAAGCCCTAAAACACGAAAGATACCAACTTTAACGCGATTCAAACAATGCACACAAAAGATCCCAATTTTTACCCAGGGGGAAGGGCGGATCGAGCGGGGTTGATGGAAATGGGGGAAGCGGGGGCGAGGAGGAGCCTCCTGCCCTCCTTCCGGAGCGCCGCCATAGCCATCGGGTCTGGATCGGGAGATTTTAGGGTTTCGTCGGGTTCGGGGTCGCAAACCCTAGAGGAGGATTGGAACGGAGCTTCTGTTTGGGACGACGAAGTGGGAATCTGAAGAAGCCTTCTGGGAGACCCAAAAATGGATGGGCTTTTTGCACTTTCGAGGCTGCTTTTATTCGATTTTGGGTTACTAATGTTCGGGTATTCGCCTTGACGTGTATAAAATTCACAATCAATAAAAGCCGATAAGATCGTGTAATAAGCTTGTAATCATATACTCGTGTACTTCAATTAGTTTCGGTTGTATCAGTTCTACCTACGGTGTGATTCATGCGATACCTAAGAAATTTGAAAAAGTGTAGAACTTCACTTCCTTGACTTAACATTTCTGAGTGAAAGTTTTTGAAAATTTTGTTGATTACATCATAAGTAAAGGATGTTCTAGCTATGAACCACAACCATGCCTCGTAAAGTTGTGATACAAAGATACTGATTTAGAAGCCAAAGTTGTGGTAGTCTTTTTGGATCCTAACTTCCATATCTTTTGATATTTTTCCGAGTATCAATTTACATAAAGACTAGTTTGGGATTAAAAGTTTTGTTGTATCAATCCACGTAAAAAAAAAAGAGTCGAGCCACACATAAGTAACGTACTTAAATTTTGACTCAACCTGAGCAAGATGGGGATCTAACATACCATCTCTCTAGGAATGATGTGAGGCACTTCAGGAAATATCAAAGTTATTCGTGAGAAGCCTCAATAACATGGGCTTCATTGTGGCAACCTTGGAGTTCGGATGCGCAACAAAGAGAGTGAAGGGTTGGGTTTGGGTGGATTCTATGAACGTCCTTATCAAGTGTAGTAATCTCATTTACGTCTGCCCACTCTAGATTGCTCACGTGAGAAAGGTACTTGTAAACTTCATTTTACAAATAAAAAGGCTTAAATTTAATCTGCAAATCAATTAATTGCAGCTAGTTTGGTCAAACGGAACCTACTGAATTGTGCCAACAAGTTATAATCAGTAAAAACCCAACGCCAACCAATTAAAATAAATACATGAAATTTCGTAACGATCCCCATCCTAGGCCAAAACAACCAGACTGCCTCTCTATGCTACCAGCTGAGCTCAAGATCATTGGTTTAGCTTTTAGATTCTGCTTTAGCTTTTCTCTTCCTTTCCTCCAGAAGACTAACATTTGCCTTCTTCCTATCTTTGCCAATCTGAAAGATAAAAAACCCATATAAGTACATATAAAACACCACACTTAACATTTTCATCTTGAAAGAAATTAAAACATTTTCAAATTCAAGAGTACCTGCATGGCTTCATACAGCTTTCTTTTCTTCCGTGACATAACGACCTTAGAGATGTCATCATTTCCCATGATTTGCTCCTTATCTTTGGTAGTATCTTCCTTGCCAACTGTGGATTTGACAGATTTATCTTGGGCAGATATTGAAGAATATGTAATACCTTGAGTCTCCATTTTCAATTCATCGAGGTACTGCTTCTCAAGCATCATCAACTGCATAACATTATGGCCATGTCAATATCTTACAAAGCAACAAAATAAATAAATGGAGCACAATCTAAAGAAAATGCTAGCGACAAGGATACATGCCTTCCGCTTCTTCTCAGCTGCTTCCTGTGCTTCGGTCCTATCAATAATTCCTTCAGCAAGGAGATTACCCGGAGCACCTAAATCTTCATTTTCCATTCCTGGCATTGGCAGTATTTGTTTCTTTGCAGCAGCTTGGAGTCTTTTGATGGTCTCCGCATATTCAGGAACATAGCCTTCAGCATCGTTGTCCACAAATGGTGACAAATGCGGTGGAGGCACCCTGTCATTAAATGCAGAACTAGTTCAGACAGGATGGACATGTCATGGGGTCACAAGTCTTCTACACCCCAAAGGTGCAACATAACAGCTATATAAGTAGAAACAAATTTAGAGGACAAATACCAGCACAATTCCAAACCGTATATAATCCATAACATCCCCAAAAGTCGATGTTTTATAAAAGAACAAGGTTGTGTAATTACCTCCCAACCATATAATCTTCAGTTGGCAATATGATACGAGCATTCACACAATCAAACACCCATTGAGGTTGAACATATTCCCTTGAAAGAAAGATATGTCCTTGAGTTGGTCTATCTACAATCTGCCCAAGCAAAGATAAACATAATTGTTCATCAGGTAGAACAGAACAAACACACATGTAAACAGATTTCTGGCCTGAATGTAAGTAAAATATCAGCAGATTGCTGGCCTGAATGTAAGTAAAAGATTCAGGTCCTCTATACTAGTCAATCTGACGTGCAAGGGTTACATAACAAAATCTTAGAAACACAGTCAAACACATATGAGAGCTAGTGATATAGCATGACTACTTGAAGGGTAAAGTGCAAATTAACTAGGTAGAGTGCAACTTTGTCATGTTTTGAATTTAACAATATTATTATGCACAAGCAAGTTCTTGCATTTGGTTTTTTGTTGTTCAACTTTTACTGCATGCTGAGACTTAAAATAGCAACTAAAGAAAAAAAGAGAGGAAGAGAAACTCAGTTTAAAAATTGCTAGTGTAGAAGAGACTCTTATTTCGACTTTTTTTCTTCTTCTAAACAATCCTTGAATGAAATAAGAAACCAATATTGATGAGTGTTAGGTAAAATTGTGGAAACTGATCTAGCAAGAACCAAATTTAACTTTAAGGAATAAAGTGTGATCACAATGACAGTGGACCAGAAGGCAAGTGCAACAGAATTATTCACAAGACAAAGTACCTGGTGAGTAATTTGTTCATCGGTTTCTTTTAGTGGAGAACCACCTCCCTCCCAAGAGATAACACCACCAAAAGCTTGAATAATGAATAGCAACGACTCCTTTGGAACCTGAATTTCATAGCAACAGAATAAGGGTTAACATATAGCATGAGGGACCTGACATTCAATTTAATATGGCAGATCTACATAATGTAATTCAACGACAGCCAAAAAAACACAAGGACTCACTTCACGACTAAGGTAAAAGATCATATTTTTGAAAAGGGACTTGCATGCAATTGTGTCCCTGTCCTCCTTGACACCGGAAGGAGCATCTTCAATTAGATGATGAGATGATGCATTTGAAGCAGAAGTAACAGTTTGCTGAGTCAAAGCATACAGTTCTGTGTGAAAGACAACAAGATTTACTGGAGGATTGTTTAGGAATGGTTATTATTACTAGATAGGTAGCAATCTGGTCAATCAATCATGAAATGAAAATCATACTTAAGATCCAAATTCAATTATAAATATTAGAAGAAAATGGTATTCACTGCTCCTAGGCATGTGCGATGTATGAATACCTGCAGCAAAGGCTTCCAATTGACGATCAAGACCAGGTGGGTAAGACAATTTAATAGAGTTGTACAATTTGCAACAAACAAAGGCAAGAAGAGTCTGCAAAACAAGAATGCAAGATTATGAGAAGACAGTTGGCAAAGAAACTAAACATTTAAGGCTAGGATAGAGCTCTCAATGACATAAGCGGCAAATTTAACTAACACAAATAATAATGCGCTTAAACATACGTTATCTGACAAGGGCATCTAAACAAAACTGAAAAAAAGGATAAACCAAAAGCAGAAGCTAAGCCTACCTCATTGAACTCAAGGAATGTAAGCATGACATTGAAATCTACGTCATCCGTCACAACTTGTTGCGTGGCATGAGGTGTTAACCATGTGATTTTTTGACCCTCAACTTCAGCCTGAACAAAAGGAAATAATAAAGAGGCAAATTGTAAAATATATAAAAGATGAAATAACATTTAGAAAGACGGAAAAAGAAAAAGAAATTGAAGTTAAAATTGCTGAGACCTGATAATATATGCCCTTTACAGAAATGAAAGTTTTACGCAGGCTGTGAGTTCGAGAAATGTAGGCTTGCCATTCCTGACTTAGCCTAATAGACAGAAAAGGTAGCAACAATTATTGAGACTATTAGAACAAAAGAAGAGCAAACGTTCACTAAAATTACTTAAACCAAACTAATGCAATACCTATGAAATCCAAACATCGACAGAATCATAAAACACTCTGAAGTGCTAAATCCTAAATGCTAATGGCATATGATATGGACAAGTGGACAACAAAAAATACCCAAAATGGAAAATAAATACTTATTCATCAAGTACAAGTTATGAAATTGGTAAAAATAAAGGAATTGTGTCTAGCTAAATGATCCAACAGCAGAGAACACTACAGCAAGATTGCAGAAGAGAACCTTCGACAGTGGTGGATTCGTTTCACATCAACGCGTTCATTTTCTACAGCAGGCAATGCTGCGAAGAGGTGTACCATTGTGAGACAGTCGTCAAGATCCTTTAATGCATCAATAAAGGTGGGATACCTAACATACAATAGAAAAAAAATCTAAAATAACCGAAGACTTGGTAGTGGCGTAGTGGTGGCTATGGCCAAACATTAAACCCAAAAGTCCAAACCTTTCTTTGATTAGACGATCAAGTCTGTAATCTGGCCTACGGCGCTTCAAACACTGAGCTCGATCCTCATTTTTCTTTGCCAAGGCTTTTTTTATTTTTTTATCGTAAGCACGTATCTCTCTGAGGTTGGTTTAGCATTAGCAAGAGTGAGCATGGTACAAAAGAGACTCACTTTATAAATATCTTGAGGACAAAAATGGTATTCACAAATATATAGTAAAGTCAGACCATGATAGTGGCATACCTGAACTTCTGAAGCAAAGGTTCGTGCAACAGAAATTTGATGTCCTTCATGTGATAATACGTCTTATTGGTGCCTTCATATTTCTTCTTTGGTACTCGAGGAAAAACTCCCTTCAAGATGCATAACTTCCTGTGGATGTCCAATAAAGGAAATTTACTCAAATTGTGCGAAGCCAACATAGCCAAAGGATTTCTCATACTAAAGCTATAGACTTTTCTACTTGCTCAAAGACTCAAAAATCTTTTCTGTTACAAAGTATCAGATTTTCTAGTCTTCAGCTCTATAGATAGAACTAGAGGTGACAGCAGTTTGGGCTGGGATTTTCATAACTCAAACTGAACTAGATTTACAAGCAACAAAATCAAGTTTTGCAAGTCTGATTTTAAGGCTGTCTGATAAGATTTATCAAATCCTACTTCACTACCTCCTACTCAAAAAAAATAAAAAATAACTGTCAAACAGAAATTTTACAAGTTATAAAGAAGAGATGAAGAGGCTTGCATAGCCCTACCAATCCCTAAACAGCAAAAGAAGCTGAAAACAGATCGTGCTGTTGATGAAATGAAAATCATGACACATTATGTGAAATTTTGACAAGCAAAAACAGCACGAGCAACATAAAGATCTATACTTTACGAGTCCAAACAAAGCAACAAACAATCAGGGTTTACCTAAAGTTGGGCGGAGTGACCTGGAGGAAGTTAACAACTTCAGTATGGAATTTTAAGTTTTTAGATGTCAATTGCATATCTCATATCACATTCTATTCTCGATTTCGACAATAAAAAATGATTCCAAACATACCATAAAAAAAACCTCCAACCCAAAACCAGTCAAAAAATGGCCATTTTTTTACCAACCAAAAGATAACTAACAACACAAAGATCTAAACTTTCCTACTCCAAACCAACCAATTAGGGCTTACCTGAAGCTGGGAAGTTTGAGCTGAAGGTAACTAACAGCTTTCGTCCTGGTTATGTACTTGGCGGCGTTCCCCTCCTTCTTCTTGCCCTAAAACAGCACCAAACCACGAAATTCAAACACCAAACGGATTGCAATCGCGCGAATCGAAGGAAAGGTTGGTTGGAGAGGAGAAATCTGACCTTCTTCTTTTGGTGCTTCGTCATGGCGGCGTTAGGGTTTTGAAATTGGGCGGAATGGAAAGGACGGAAGGGTTTAGAGGGAAGGGTTTGGGTGGGATTTATATAGATGGATTCGGGTCTGGGATCCGGTTGGGTTGTCGGGTTAACGGGTTTGGGTGGTTTGGGTATGTGTTTCACCCGGTTGTGATCCGTTTAATTCAGATCGGGTTAATTGGGATCAAGCTCTGATCCATTTATAACTCGTGGATCTTTTTGGGAGTATGTATTTGTTGCTATTCTAATATATATATATATATATATATATATATATATATATATATATATATAAGTAATATGATATATTGGATATTTAAATCAAAACAACCATTTAACTTAATATATGAGTACGGGGGAATTACGTATGTGCTAATAGGCACACGTAATATATAAGTTAATTTCACCATTGGATCTTGTTTATAGTTAATCTCACCATTCATTAGCATAACCGTTTTTTTCTTAATCTACCTTACAATTTGAAATGAGTGATGAATATTGTGGGGGCTTAATTTAACAAAATTAAGTTCTGGGTTCACTAGAAAATTCTTGTATATATATATATATATATATATATATATATATATATACACAGAAATTATAGAATGAGCCCGGGGCTCAATTAGGTTTGAGTGAGCCCCTTAATCATCTACCATCCAAATTAAATCTAATGGTGGTTATAAGATCTTCTCACAATTACTCACAGAAGGGTAAACTTGGTATTAGAGAAAAATCAAAACCCTCTCACCCTCACCCAACACAAAACTCACGCACCCCAAATCTCTCTCTCCCAAAACGTGGTTCCTCAAACCCCTAACCCTCTCCTTCCTCCCCACCTCCCCATCGTGAAACATCTAACCCTAGTGGCCTGGGGCTCTGCAAGAGGTCGACGAGGTGGGCATTGACGAGGTGGACGGCGCAGGCGACCTTGGTGAGGAAGAAGCAGGCGGAGGTGGCTTTCGTGACCGTTGTCGACCAGGGGATCGACCGGAGCCTGCGCGAGATATCCGAAGTCCCAACTCGGAAGGCTGACACCATTACTGGGATGGAAAGGGAGGGTTTTGGTGCGGTTTGAGTCGGCTTTCGGCGCCAGCCTAATTTGGGAACGAAGTCCCAACAAATACATATATCTAATCCATAATTCTTTCTTCATTTTGCTTGCAATTTCTATTTTAATTTTCTGTATGACTTTTATTCTACATGTATAAAGTCAATTACTCCCGTTGATGTCTTCCTTTTCAGATACACTTCAAAGATGTTGTTGGTTGCTATTGATGAGAATCATCGTGGTACTTACGACTTCATTTATTTGCCTATAGATTTTAAGGTAATTCCAGAGAAGTGGTCCATATGATACTGGATTTATGTTCTTATTTGTATTTACTGACATCATTTATATCTTTCAGAACAAGTGCAATGTGGGTTATGCCTTCATCAATATCATTGATCCCCGACAAATTGTTTCATTCTATAAGGTTCTATTCTATGCTCTTCACAGTTTGAATATAGGGATGCACTTTTTTTTGATCGATAATATGGGGATGCGCTTAAGTTTTGAAGTTTTCTTTGGTAGAGTGGAGCATGAGCTGTTTAATCTTAGTGCTGGTAGAGTGACAATCTTAGTGACTTATGTAGGCATTTAATGGGAAAAGATGGGAAAAATTCAACAGCGAGAAAGTAGCATCACTGGCATATGCCAGAATCCAAGGAAAGGCTGCGCTAATTGCTCATTTCCAGAATTCAAGCTTGATGAATGAGGATAAAAGATGTCGTCCAATTCTGTTTCACTCAGATGGTCCAAATGCTGGCGATCAGGTATAGTTACTTGGTTTCTTTTATGTCAGTTAATTTGCTAATTCTATTATCCTGGTACGGTTGTTCAGATTACTCCCTCGTCTTACATTGGTGATTGTAACAGCCTGAAAGAACCTTACAGTCAGTTGTTATTTAATTTCATTTGCGTGTGCTAGTAATTATTTTTCTAGCTACGTAATACCTATTATAAGGCTTCAAGCTCTTTATAACACGACTTCATCCGGCAGGAACCATTCCCTGTGGGTTCAAATATTCGATCCAGGTCGGGGAGACTAAGGACTCAAAACAATGAAGACAGCAACCAGAGCAGTCCATCAGATTCTTCGGGCGAGGAAACTAGCCACGACTCGCATTCCTCTGCTGATTCTGTAGATTCATAAGTGACAAAGCCAGCCATCCAGGCACTAACTTCGCCAAAGCTCTGATTTTTTCCCATCTTGTTCTTTAACTAGTCTAGCAACATTGTGGATTCTCTGGTTGTTGTATCTATTTCAGAGATAGAAAGATCTATTCTCTCAGTTTTGCTCGGATTTAAGCTTTAAATGGGGCTGACAAGGTGTTGAAAAGTGCGGGTGCAAGAGAATCATGGCAAAATTGGATGGCTTACAAAGTATAAAAGTACAGGAGCTTCTTAAAGTAAGATGGATGAGTTTCTTTTCCTTTTACGTGCAAAGGGAACCTTCTCTTCAGTTTGTTCTCTTCTTTTTCTTTCTCTTTGTTTCTTTCAGCTTAGCTTCCTTGTCTACAGTGCCATAACCCAATGATGTGCACTTGGGTTGTTTTTTTGTGTGTAAGCTGGACAAGGTGAACTTTGTTGAGAGAACATGTCCCTGTAACAATGATGGTGTCTTCCATAATGTGAATTTTGATCTAATTTTTCTTATTGTATAGGCCTTATCTTGTTCTTTTGTGGGCTTTGTGATAGATGTGGATAACATTGACATGGAAGTGTTCATCTAAATTATCATTCTGTTGAATGTTGATGTATATCATATCCTGAGGTTACTTATGCTTAGTGTTATGCCCTTCTAATATTACGTTTTGACTAATAATATTACAGCAGCTTGTCGATATTACAGTTCTTACCATAATATTACAGTTAATAGTTTCAGTCAAACAAGGTACATAACTTGTTCTCATTCACCGTTGCGTTGAACAAAAGTTAACATATTCAACAAAGTAAGAGTATGTAGAATTTTCCGTAATATTAAAGCTAATAGATATACTCTATTCATACAAGTTACATAACACATGTTGTACTTCTCCATTAATTCTTTTTTAAACGTTTATAAACCTCAAATTATCTTAAGATCCACGTTACATTTTACATATTATTAGGCATTCATTTTTTAAATTGGGTAGGACTATTGTATCTTACATCTCGCAAATTAATATTACATCTTGATATTAGGTATGGTTAAGGTAATACTATTTTAATATTACGGTTTGTAAAGTTATATTACAGCAGCATCCCGATATTACAGTTGTTACCATCAAATTACGGCTACAATATACAGACAGACAACGTACATAGTCGGTACTCATTAACCATTGCGTTGAACAAAACCTAACATATTAATAAAAAATAAGAGAATATAGAATGTTCTGTAATATTACAGCTAATACATATATTGTGCAAGTTACATTAGACGTTGTAATTCTAGATCATTTTGAAACGTTTCTAAACCTAAAATTATATGAAGAACCACATTACAATATACACAGTTGTTCTCGTAATATTACAGCTAATAGATACAACTAGTATTTAGTAACAGGCTTCACTCCCATTCTTAGTATTACTTTTTTAAATGGTTCGAGTTTCCTATTTTTGGTATTTATAAGTACTGAAACCAGATTTTGCTTGCTCCATTCTCATATTCCACATTCAATAAATTATTTTTTGAATGTGTTATATGAATAGATTGAAACCAATGTTCTTGGAGTTTGACAAACTTTTGTATAAAAAAATCTACATATTGCGGCTAACAAACTAATATTACGGAAACAACATTATATTATGGTTTAGAACGCAATATTAATCTATTTACAAACAACAATTTCCGTTACACATGATGCAGTCATCCATTAGTATTTACGAAACATTACTAAAACAAAATTACATTATATTATGGCTAACGATATCATATTATTACACCAAATTTATATTACAGTTTTGAACGTAATATTAATTTTTTTACGAACAACAATTTTAGTTACACATGATGCTATCATCTATCACTTCATGTGATTTTAGTAAAAAATCAGTATATTACGACGAACAAACTAATTTTATGGTTACATTATTATATTACGGTTGTGAATGTAATACCCTTTTTTATATTAAGTTTTAAAAAATAATATTACAGCATCTTGTTGATATTACAATTGTTACTGTAATACTACTGTTAATAGATACAATCATACAAGTTACGGGGATATAATGCCATCTACGTGTGTGGGACGGATGAGTACGGGACGACCACCGAGACCAAAGCTATGGAGGAGAATTGCTCCCCTAAGGACATTTGTGATAAGAAATAAGTTTTTTTACAATAAAAATGGAATGTTACGTAATATTATAGCTAATAGATTTATTCATACAAGTTACATAACACATGATCAATGCCTTCGAACCTTACATGCATCGTTCTATTGTCTTCATCTATCTTGCTGACATTGTATGTAACTGAAATTTCGTCCTTATTTTCAATCGTAACATTGCACATAAAACTCTTCTTTAGCTCTATCTGAAAGATGTGAAAGATACTTCTAGTGTATATTTCTTCCATTTCAGCTTCAAGGTTTCATTCAGTTAGTAGTTCTCCTTTGTTATTATTGTCATTATAATCTCATCTATTTTCATTCTCTCTTTGACGCTTTAGAGTCACTTCTAATCTACATTAATAAAAACAATGCTTAATTTATAACATCACATTCCACTTATTTCAAACGTATGATATTGAATTCGAAAACTGGCTGAACTACTCATATTTGTTTATGTAACATTCAATATTATTAAATATCATAACTTAATATTACAGTTATAACAATTATGTTACAGCTAATCCAATATATATGCAAGCTTGAAAAGAATCGTAATGTACATGTACCTGCACAAGAACTGAAATTAATTCGACAATATGTTATTGGAGAGTGGCATTAAAATAATACTTGTTTATTTAAAATTAAATAGCATAACTTAATGTTAAATTAACAACGATTATGTTAATTTTTAACCAATATATCCTACCAAAATTTATCTACATCCCAAATAAACCGCAAGATTAAAGATCCACAAAATAAAAATCGAAATCAGCAGCAAAAAACCAAGCAAAACCAAATCAAAATCAGCAGCAAAAAACCAAACCAAATCAAAATCAACAGCAAAAAACCAACAAAACCGAAATCAGCAAAAGAAACCCCAACAAAACCGTAATCAACAGCAACAAACCAAACAAAACTGAAATCAACCTCAACATCTAACCAAAACAAAACCGAAATCAGCAGCAAAAAACCAACATCTAACCCAAAATCAGCAGCAAATCTAACCAAAATCAGCAGCAACATCTAACCCAAAAAAAGCAAGACGTCTCGAAGAATCCGGCGTAGTGAAATCTAAGCAAAGACGAATTTTTTCCCCAAAATAAAAACAACAAGAACTGAAATCAGGATTAAAAACCCAAAAAAACGATATCAGTAGTAAAAATTAACCAAAAAAAGCAAGATGCATCGAATCTGTGGTATTGATAAGCAACAACGGTTTGGAGGGGGAGGGGAAAGGGGTGACGAAAATAGAAGGAAGAAATTGGGTTTCTTTTGGTAAGGTTGATTGAAGGGTTTGGGAAGACCAACGAATTTACTTAAATACCCTAACTTAAAGTAAAACATCCACAACCATCAGATTAAAATGAATGATTAGATCTTGAGGAGCTCATTTAATCAAATTGAGCCCCGGGCTCATTCTAACCTTACTCTAACTCTATATATATATATTTCAAATTTCTGCCATATATTAAGGATAAGAATGCGTTAATGCTAGGAGACAACACTTGTATTGTTTGCAAATCATAAATTTTATTAACATAAACATGAGTGGTGCAAATTAAGAACCTATAGATTCTTCCTAGCTACCTCTAAACAAAAGAAAAGAAGGGAGTTTGTCGGCAGATAAGAACATAGACAGCTGAAGAAGGTGGCAATAATTGGAACCACGATTTAGCCCAAATCTTTGGTGCATGTGATTGACGAGAACTTGCAACCACATGTGTTAATTAGTTTAAGGAGGAAAACAAGGAAAAGGGTGATCAGGTGTTAATTGGATGGATAATCATCATAGAGAATATGATTTTGTGTAGTCGGATGATGCATCCATGGTTTCTATTGTTCTATCATGGTTGTTTGTTTGTTCAGTCTTTTCTTCGAAGCTTCTTTGATTCCCTATTGGTTTTGTCGTAGTGACTCTTGGAACTCGAAACCTTATGACTAGACCTCCTTTTTTTTTAACTTTATTAATATAAAATCGATGTGCTTAGCTTATATAAATCCTAAATCCAACCAACTATATATTGCGACAGACTGACAGAAAAAGTCTGCCATATATGATGGTCAGTAATATTCGACAAATAGGACCACAAGCTTTGATATATAGACAACAAGAACCCATGCATGCATTCCTTGGCCACTACCACCAAAACCAAAACCTACTCCCACATGCAAGTATATATACGTCTCCATAAACATATCAACCATAGAAACAAACCAACACCATCCACATATTGCATTAGAGCTCCATCAATAGATGATGGAGGAAGGAATGATGCTTGTGAGTGGGGGGGGGTATTACTATTAGATGATATGTGCATGCATGACTCTTTTAATTTTTAACTTTTTTTTCATTTGATTATTATTAGTGGAACGAATGTAAACAGTGTTGATACGCCTATTTTCGTAAGATATTAATTTAGTTTCTGTCTGTCTGTGTGTACATGTGAAAACTACCCCAGGACAAATATGTATATATATTTATGCATGATGTCCACGGTATGTATTGAAACAAGCCAGCAAATCAAAGTATACAAACCAACATGTGTTGTTGGCAACATCTCCGACATCGATCAATTATTATTGGTTGCATATATGGTCCTAATGTTTGGTATGGGTAATATAGGTGCGTGTGTCTTATTTAAAAGTAAATAGTGGGGGTCTTATTTTGGTTTTGGATATATAATTAACTACATGCATATTGGTCAACCTAACTATGTATATTCATGAGTTTTAAAACCTACCAAATATCTAATCATTTAGGCATAATTCATGGTCGGATTGATGATGCATACACATCACTTTTAGGTTGATTTGGATTTGAATCAAATTGTTCAAAATTGGAATAGTTTTTGCTAATCGAATTTTATCGGCAATCATTTAAAAGAATCAAATGCACGTCACAGTATGAAATAGTTACCATGATGTTACCTCAATCAAATGTTGTAATTTTAATCTCACTAGCTGCAAAGCAATTATATAGAATTTTATTCTCCTCGTTCTAGGCCTTATGTGTGTCCACATTTGTTCTAGTAAATAATAAAAACTATTAAAAAATATAAAAAGAACAATTAACTTTATCCCAAAAGTCAAGTAAGAGCAACATATATATTCCAAAACTGATCAAACCCCCATAATAACCAGCTTCAAGAACCACCAACAAGAAAAACTATTCCCACAAACTATAAATATGACTACATATATGAGAATATCATGTTGCATTGTTGCATGTACAAGACGGAGAGAATAGAAAGAAAGAAAAAAAACTAAAGTTTAGGGGATGTCATACATTCATGTTTATGACCTAATAATATACATAACCACGTAAGAACATAATGCACATCATTGTCTTATAATATCCTCCCCCATGTGTACAATTCACAAACCCCTCCTCTCATCTCGCCTATAAATATGGAAACCCCCACATCACTTCTTTCCCACCCACCCTTCTCTTCTCTTCTATCTCTAATCTTTGTTCCAATCTTCTCTCTCTCTCTCTCTAACTTACTTACTCTTACATGGAGAAGAGAAGGAAGGAAGGAGCAATGAAGAAACCTAGATCGACCCATAGGAGAAGCCAATCGTATATCGCCAATGATGACCTAAAGGGGAGATTGGAAGCACTCCAAAGACTTGTTCCGGGCGGCGAGTCGATGTGCGTAGAGAGGTTGATAGAGGAGACTGCAGGGTACATTCAAAATTTAGAGGTGCAAGTTGCCACTATGAAAGCTCTAGCCCTTCTTCTTGAGTCTGAAGATAACTTGAGTAATAGTAGTAGTAGTGATTAGTAGATTAATGAACCTGTTGGTAACATGTTTGGATTTGGGCAAGTTTGTATTGGACTTTGCCAAGTTGGTATCCAAGTATGTTATTTGGAGACGGATATTTCTGTCGGTATAGGGTTTTATTGCTTGCTTGTTGGATGTAGCGACGGTTAATTGTGTAGTAGCAAATTTATGAGTCTGTATGGAATAGCAAATGACTTCGATGTGTTGTATTATTCTAGAATTTATTCATGGTATGTTAGCAAGTTATTTGGAGAAGTTGGAATTTTTTTCTGGTTCGGAATTTCAAATCAAACGCCATTTAGTTTTTGTTTGTTTAAGGGTTACAATATTAAAGGGTATAATATTGCATAAAAGAAATTTTAGAAAAACTCAAAGACAATGATCTAAATGTTCGCTGATTCATATACATCCCTCTGATAATAAAAATTACATTCCTTGTGACTCCATTTTAGGTGTTAAAGTAAGCCTGACCTAAATAATTCCTATCCGAAAGGTGATAACTCAAATTAGTTATCTACCAGAGGTGTCATTAACTTGGAGTGAGAATAAAGGATAAATATGTAGTTCTGAATTGAAATGACTTTTCTCCAATTCAACAAATCATTTCGGTTATTATTATTTTTACCTTTCAACATTTTCTTCGATTGTTATTATTATTTTTTGCATGTTAGCATCTTATCTCATGCAAACGACAAGCAAAGGACATGTGCAAATGAAGCTAATTCAAGGAGAAGAAGAAAACAAGAAAACATGAAGTGATGGGAAGAAAATGGTAGGACCCAATTAGAAATTGGATTTTATGGTGACAAAAGGCACAATATTGGTAGCAATTAATACTTTTGTTGTTAGCCTTTGTATAGCATAAATGGGACACCAATCTAACGTAACTAATGATTTAACTAGTTTTATATTTCTTGTGCTACTTAAAATACTCATTGCATAAACCATTCACTTTCTCGATGATACTCGATAAAGCTCGATAGTACTCGATGAGTTCGATAAATTCTCGATAAAGCTGAATGAGTGACCATTTATTATGGTTGAAGACGTATTTCGATTGAACTCGATTGTGCTCGATTGTTATACTTGATATGAGTTTGATAGCTTATGAATTTTAATTATACTTTTTTGACAGGTTTTTTGTTGTCATATCAGGTTTGATTGTTAACGTATTGACTGTGTACAATGGTATTTGTGACGGTTAATGTATCGACCGTTACTTTTTTTGTCATTCATATGCTTATTGCCCATATATGTCACATGGTCGAGAAAATCATTATTAACTTCGGCGTATGCAAAAATGAAACAGGAAAAAACACAACCAGTTAAAACACATGGAAACATTGCAAAATAAACAAAATAATTGTCTCATGTCGATCACTTATCAAACCTATCGAGTTCATATCAATAACTTATCGCACTCATCGATAATGTTTATGTTAATGATTTGAATATGTACGCTTGTGTTATCAAACTCATCGAACAAATTAGTCTCAACCATTAAAAATGGTCATTCATTGAGCTTTATTGAGCATACTATCGACTTCATATCGAGAATTTATCGAACCCATCGAGCTTCATCGAGTACCATCGAGAAATGGAATGGTTTATGCAATGAGTATTTTGAGTAGCACAAGAAACATAAGTATATTTCTACGATGATATAAAAGTGTTGATTTTTTCCAATTATTGAGTCAATTTAAACACAAAGACTCAAATTTCCCTCTCTTTCTACGTTTTTCAGAAAAATCAATTTTGATTTCACCTTATTACCTATCCGTTTTTTATTCATTTGTAATTTGTAGAAAGAAACTAGTGCAGAGATGTCAAGAATAGTTAAATGAGATGATATGTATCATCGTGTGTTTAGCATAACCACATCGAGTGAATACTATAAGTGTAAACGTAACCAAACTATGAGGTGTTGGTGCAAAATAAAATAACTAGAAACTTAGAAAGTATATTAATTGACTAATTCGTATTAACTATTATGCTTAAAGATGTTCCATTGAAATTTACGTTCGAGTTGTTCAATATTCTGTGTAGATTGCTTGCTTGTAGGATACATTTATAATTTTTATTCCAGCGTATTTACGGCCCAAGTACATCAAAATTTTAAAAAAAAATCAAAGTTTAAGAAGTTGAAAATATTAAATATTGATGTATATTCTTTCAGATATTTGGTGAATATTTTTCTGAAATTACAGTGATTTATAGACATATAGTAGCCACAAAATATTGGGCTTAGTGGGCCTGTTTATACATGGATTTAATAAGATTTGTTATGAACATATAAATCCACTAGTGTGTAGCATTCTTTTCCCCAACTTTTGAAAATATATCCCATAACTTTTAAATATGTGAAGCAAATTTAGGCTATTTCAATTGTTTCTTCGAAGAAAATATTTTCCATATTAATTTCATAAAAACATGAAACGCCATCATCGTTCTCGACCTTGCCAACCTCCTTTCATTGACATTGATTATCGTGGATTGATGAATTACAAACAAAATCACCATAATCAACAATAGTTAATGGCGTTGGTGTTGTAGGTGGCCAAAATCACCATAATCAACAATAGTTAATTGTGATTAACTATTCATTGTCTTCTAATGCTTTACATGCATTTATCTCTTACCAACTTCCAGATTTCTACATTTGAAGCATATATACATGCATGCATGTGGATACCAGCGGTTGAACAGCTTTGTTTTGGTTGTTGGTTAATCTCAACGGATCAAATTTATCTTGGAAGCAACTTCTTTACCAACATATATATATATATATATATATATATATAGAGAGAGAGTCAAGCTCTAGTGAGCCCAGGGCTCATCAAATTTAGTTTAAGCCCCCTACGATCTCACCGTTGGATCATATTTACAGTTAATCTCACCATTCATTAGCATAACCATTTTTTTCTTAATCTACCTTACAATTTGAAATAAGTGGTGGATATTGTAGGAGCTTAATTTAGAAAAGTTGAGCCCTGAGTTCACTAGAGAATTCCTATATGTATATATATATATATATATATATATATATATATATATATATATATGGTTATTACCAACCATCACTCATGGTTGGTTTGATGGGAGAAGAGAAAACACAAGATTTTGCAAGTTTTTGTGTACTTCACTTGTGTCTTAATTGTGGGTAGTTGTGGGAGTTTCAAAACTCAAGCAATACGTGTTGGCTTTTTGGCCTTAATCTATGTTTTGATGATTTAATTAACCTAATCTTAATTATGATGATGTAGAGTAGCACACATATTGCATTGCATGTATATTGTATTGTGCTAACCTCTACAGGTGATCAAGACTCAAGAAAGAAGGAAATGAAGTCAAGACATGTAATTAAAGCTAAATCGAAGACATGTAATGTTGATTTATTTTGAGTCTTAGGAACATGTGTAAATTGAGCATACAAGAGTTAAAAACCAATCACATACACAATAGGTTCCCTATAGAAGTCACACACAAAATTTCACATTATTTGGACTTCAATAGATCACCCAAACTTAGACCGGAAAAACACAAAACCTGAACCCTAACTGTCTGCCCACATTCGGTCGACCGCAACATGCCGTTCGGTCGACCGGATGATCAAGTAATCCAATTTGTGTTTTCCTGCCTAGTTTCGGTCGACCGCACCATATCTTTCGGTCGACCGTTTGAACTTACTGTTCCGACCGTTATTCTTGTCGTATATGCCCAACGGTCGTATTCGTATTAAAACTATATACACCTCCATATACTTAACCAAACGGTCGAACCATGTGCCAAGTTCGGTCGACCGTTTAACCTTGTCAAGAATTCCCTGCTATCGGTCGATACGATTTCGTTCGACCGATCCAGTTTTCCCTCTACCGAAACGCTTATTCGGTCGACCGGTAACCCTGTTCGGTCGACCGTTTTCTTAATAGACTTAAGTGTTCGGTCGATCTATTCATATTTCGGTCGACCGTATCCTTATCAAACCCAAGCGTTCGGTCGACCGTTCCACTTTTCGGTCGACCGTTTCTGGACAGATTTGCAGCCCGAATTTTCTGCTTTGTGTGCTTTGCACAAAATCCAATCAAATCTTGTCCCAACGGATCTATTCTCTCTAATGCTTATAAATAGAGTTGTAAAACACATTTTAACACAACTCTCCCACTACAAATTTGTCCCAATCTTTAGAGAGAATTCCAAACACTCAAAGCTACAAACCTTCCACACTTAGTGATCATTTCTTCATCTTACTCAAGTGTGCTCAAAGTTTAGAGAGTGTTGTTCCACTCAAGGTTACAATTGTTGTAAAAGGAAGCAAGGACTTCGGTGAAAGCCCGAAGTGTCCCTCTCGGATTGTGAGAGGAAGATTTCAAGCAAGCGAGGGTTGTTCGCGTTGCTTGTGGTGTAAAGGCGTTCTCTCCCGGCCCGGAACGGGGAGTGGATAGTGAAGTCGTAGGCGGAGCTCGGTGATCCGAGCGGAGCTTGCAAGAGAGGATTAGGACCCGGGTGGGGTGCCGAACCTCTATAAAAACGCCGAGTCGATTTGTGGTTTGCATTTTCCTACACTTGCTTGTTTTGTTTTAAATTTCCGCTGCGCATATCGATTGCTTAAACAAGTAGGTGATTAGATTAAAAAGTGATTAGTGAACCCATAACCCACACGATCCGATCCTTCATTTGGTATCAGAGCCTTGTTAGCTAAATTTTATTACTTTACCGTAATTTTAGCATGGCTTCAACATCTAATCACTTAGAGGGTTTATGCACCACAAGGCCTCCTTTGCTTAATGGGTCGAATTATGATTATTGGAAAAATAGAATGAAAATCTTTTTAATATCAAATGACCTTAAGTATTGGAAGTTTATTCAAAATCCATACATACCCCCAAATGAAGATGATTTAGATTCTCTATCTAGGGCTCAAATGAAAGAAATTGAAATAAATTCAAAAATTATGAATATTCTTTATTGTGGCCTTAATGAGGGAGAATACAATAGAATTAGGGGATGTGAAAGTGCAAATGAAATATGGCATAGGTTACAAATGCATCATGAGGGTGATAGCAAAACCAAAGAAACTAGGATAAGTCTCCTCATGCATAAATATGAAATATTTTCTATGCAAATCGGTGAGAACATAAGCGACATGAACACTCGCTTCACCGATATCACTAACTCTCTCTTGATTCTTGGAAGAAAGATAAATGAAGGAGAGATGACTCGAAAATTCCTCCGGTCATTGAGCAACGATTGGGAAGACAAGGTCGTGGCAATCGAAGAATCGCACGATCTTTCAAAATTGAAGATGGAGGAACTCATTGGAAATCTCATGGCCTATGAGCTCCAATTGAGTCATCGAAGAGAGAAGGAAGCATCAAAGAAAAACTCCGTGGTGGCATTACATGCAAATTTTGATGAGCCAAGGAGGGTGGAAGAAGAGGACATTGAGGTCTTTGCCCAAGACTTCTTCAAATACCTCAAGAGGGATAAGGGAGAAAAGAATGAAAGAAGAGGTAGAAGAAGTGAGAAAAGAGAAAAAGAAAAAGAGAGGGAGGAGAGCGAAAATGAGAGAAAAGAGAGGGAGAAGAAAAATGAGAGAAGAGAGAGGAGAAGAGAAAAGGAGAAGAGTAAGAGGAAAGAAAGGAAGGAGGAAGCTCACAAAGCCACTTGGGATGACTCTTCATCTCCATCATCATCATCCTCTTCCTTGCAAAGTAGAAGAGAGGTTGCACATTCATGCTTCATGGCCATTGAAGATGAACAAAGTGAGGTAGCTTCCAACTCCTCTAAATCTTATTCCACTAGAAGTAATTCATGTTCAAGTAAATCATATTCTAGTGATAGCTCTAATTCTAATGCTAATGATGAATCTTATACACATGATGAGCTACAAAATGCATTTCATGATTTAGTTAAACAATATGAGATCATTTGTGAAAAGAACAAAAATGCTAGAAAAACTATAAATGATCTCAAATGCCAAATTGAATTAATCATGAATGAAAAGAATGAGGTGATTGCTAGACTTGAATCAAATGAATCATCACTTGCTAGTCTAAGTAAAACACCCATTATTGATGAACATGTAGATCTTAAAGCTTCAAATTTGCAATTAAGAAAAGATCTTGAAATGTTCACTAAAGGAACAAAAATGCTTGATATGCTTTTGAGTAGTCAAAGACAATCATTAGCTAAACATGGTTTAGGATACAATGTGCATTTGAAAAACCATGTATCTCATACTACTTTAAATGGCAAGCATTTATTTGTTAAATTTAGTTCCTCAAGTGTGTGGGCACCCAAAACCAAAATGGTTTGGATACCAAAAACTAATGTTCAAGGACCCAAAATTGTTTGGGTACCTAAGTCTACACTTGTAGGAGCTTGAGGAGGAGATTGGTGGTGACCGGGTGAGCTCAAGAGTCAAATTCAAGTCCGGTTGCATCACCAAATGAGATTGGAGCTAAATTCGAATTCAACATTGGTATCAATTCTTATCTATACAATTCATGTTAAAAATTAGCTCTAATCTACTTTCATATGCTTAATTGACATATCATATAGTTTAATTCATTGCAAATCATACACCCTATTCATTGCAAATCATTTATCACATCCATTGATTTTAAATGTCAATTCTAAATGGATGTTAGAATAAGGCTTAAGAAGAAACTTAATTAAACTTAAATTTCATCATACTCATTGTTTCAATTTAGCCTTATTAATAGGGGGAGCTTAAATGTTATATCTTTTATTAGAGTAATGAAGTGCAAAATTTAGGGGGAGCAACTTCATTACAAGACATCCAAATTCTATGCTTAAAGTCTTAAATAATTATTATTTTTGATGGATGTCAAAGGGGGAGAGATAATTAATGGGGTAACTTGGAATTTGGCATAAAATTGATCAAAAACTATGCACATCCATAGGGGGAGCATTAATATGCATAGTTTACATATACAAATTCCATGTATTTAGATAGAATTAAGATATAGGTTGCCATCATCAAAAAGGGGGAGATTGTTGGCTTTTTGGCCTTAATCTATGTTTTGATGATTTAATTAACCTAATCTTAATTATGATGATGTAGAGTAGCACACATATTGCATTGCATGTATATTGTATTGTGCTAACCTCTACAGGTGATCAAGACTCAAGAAAGAAGGAAATGAAGTCAAGACATGTAATTAAAGCTAAATCGAAGACATGTAATGTTGATTTATTTTGAGTCTTAGGAACATGTGTAAATTGAGCATACAAGAGTTAAAAACCAATCACATACACAATAGGTTCCCTATAGAAGTCACACACAAAATTTCACATTATTTGGACTTCAATAGATCACCCAAACTTAGACCGGAAAAACACAAAACCTGAACCCTAACTGTCTGCCCACATTCGGTCGACCGCAACATGCCGTTCGGTCGACCGGATGATCAAGTAATCCAATTTGTGTTTTCCTGCCTAGTTTCGGTCGACCGCACCATATCTTTCGGTCGACCGTTTGAACTTACTGTTCCGACCGTTATTCTTGTCGTATATGCCCAACGGTCGTATTCGTATTAAAACTATATACACCTCCATATACTTAACCAAACGGTCGAACCATGTGCCAAGTTCGGTCGACCGTTTAACCTTGTCAAGAATTCCCTGCTATCGGTCGATACGATTTCGTTCGACCGATCCAGTTTTCCCTCTACCGAAACGCTTATTCGGTCGACCGGTAACCCTGTTCGGTCGACCGTTTTCTTAATAGACTTAAGTGTTCGGTCGATCTATTCATATTTCGGTCGACCGTATCCTTATCAAACCCAAGCGTTCGGTCGACCGTTCCACTTTTCGGTCGACCGTTTCTGGACAGATTTGCAGCCCGAATTTTCTGCTTTGTGTGCTTTGCACAAAATCCAATCAAATCTTGTCCCAACGGATCTATTCTCTCTAATGCTTATAAATAGAGTTGTAAAACACATTTTAACACAACTCTCCCACTACAAATTTGTCCCAATCTTTAGAGAGAATTCCAAACACTCAAAGCTACAAACCTTCCACACTTAGTGATCATTTCTTCATCTTACTCAAGTGTGCTCAAAGTTTAGAGAGTGTTGTTCCACTCAAGGTTACAATTGTTGTAAAAGGAAGCAAGGACTTCGGTGAAAGCCCGAAGTGTCCCTCTCGGATTGTGAGAGGAAGATTTCAAGCAAGCGAGGGTTGTTCGCGTTGCTTGTGGTGTAAAGGCGTTCTCTCCCGGCCCGGAACGGGGAGTGGATAGTGAAGTCGTAGGCGGAGCTCGGTGATCCGAGCGGAGCTTGCAAGAGAGGATTAGGACCCGGGTGGGGTGCCGAACCTCTATAAAAACGCCGAGTCGATTTGTGGTTTGCATTTTCCTACACTTGCTTGTTTTGTTTTAAATTTCCGCTGCGCATATCGATTGCTTAAACAAGTAGGTGATTAGATTAAAAAGTGATTAGTGAACCCATAACCCACACGATCCGATCCTTCATTTGGTATCAGAGCGAGGTCACGAGTTCGAGTCTTACCCCTGCACGGATGTAAAATTCTGGGGGGGGGGGATTGTTGGGGTATGGGCCCCAGCAATTTCTTGGGCTCATGGGCTTAACATCCCAGCTCGTTGGCACAAACGTGCAGCCCCTCATGTCCACCCGACCCTTAGTTTGGGGCTCTGCGCTACCGGGGGAAGAATAGTTTAGTTGACCCCCTCACTAACAGCAATTGCTTTTAGTGGAGTGGCAAAGTCAACTGGGCGAAGGTCCTGGTCAACTGGTATCAGAGCGAGGTCACGAGTTCGAGTCTTACCCCTGCACGGATGTAAAATTCTGGGGGGGGGATTGTTGGGGTATGGGCCCCAGCAATTTCTTGGGCTCATGGGCTTAACATCCCAGCTCGTTGGCACAAACGTGCAGCCCCTCATGTCCACCCGACGCTTAGTTTGGGGCTCTGCGCTACCGGGGGAAGAATAGTTTAGTTGACCCCCTCACTAACAGCAATTGCTTTTAGTGGAGTGGCAAAGTCAACTGGGCGAAGGTCCTGGTCAACAATACGTACCATAGAGTTGTCAAAGTTATTGCAAAAGGTTATCTTAATTGACATGATGGACTAATCTTATATTGCTTATGACAACTTGATGCAAATGTGTTGCATGCCTTGTTGTTGTTGAATGATGGCCCTCACCAACCACCTCTCTACTTCAAAAATGTAGGTTGCGAATCAATCTCAATAGGTGACAAAAGGGAGTAGGTTTAAACTTTATTTAAAATGAGCTTAATACCGATAATTACATTAAAACAAATCGCAGCTTAAAAGAAGTATAAGACTCCTTATCTAAATTGTTTAAATTATATAAATTCACCATAGTATCTGTAGAAGAAAATGTTAAAATTGGCTACTATGAACAGAAGTAATAGAAGCCGTTGAAATGTTAAGTGTGGACAAAAGTTAAGTCGAATATTTGAAACCTTACCAAAAAAATAAAATGAAATGAAAATTTGACTTATAAATTTGGAAAGAAGTAAAGAACATGTTCTTATCTTAGCTTGAAGACAAGGAAATCTGACACACATGAGTAATGAGTAAAGATTGGAATAACTAGAACAAGAATCCTAAAAAAATATCTCAATTGAACTTGAGGTCCAAGTGTTCAAACCATGCATGCATGCTACAATTAACATCCACAAACCAAGTGAGAAGTTCAATTTTCTCCTTTCTTTCCACAAAATGAAAGATTATGGTGCTTGTGGGGAGTGTGTTGGAAAGGTATTGTTGGAAGGTGACACCCACCAACCATTATATATAAATCAAAAGAAAATATATATAGAGAGAGAGAGAGAGAGAGGTGGAGGATGAGGTACAATGGTGTACGTGATTCATCTACTTTGTTGAACCACTATTGATTGTGTTAAGAATAATATTGTATTATCGGAGGATAAATTGAGTTATCTTAATTACGTATCTGTTGGAGGACTTGGGTTCACAACCAGATTTTCTCTTTTCTCACGCCACCTCTCTTATTATTCTTAACTAAACTCAAAAGTCTAGTTTAGTCAAGCTTAACTAAACTCAATTTGGGTAATGAAGCATGCAATCTCAATTTTAGTCTATCTCATTAGAATATTAACAAATCTCAATTTTGAATGCGGTAACTTTGAGGCAACAAATACTCAACCTTTTGCATGTATATAATCAGTTAATACAACACTCTATTAAAAAGTGGAATTATTTTTGTGCATATTAGCATGATAAGCTTAAAATTGACTTTGATGGAATGCATTTCCTATTAAAACCTGAGTCAATTGTGTACCAACAAAAACTAAAACCTTAAAATCGTTCAGATTGAACGATATTGACGTAAATCAAAAGGATCGAATGGTAAATTTGACTTTAAATGTGAAATAGAGGGGCATCATTGATAAAGGTTCAAACCAAAGATGTTCATATAAATATACATAAACATGGATGGAATATATGCAAAACGGTTGGGAGGAGAAGGGTGTAAATATTACCAAATTGGAGGGTAAATTGTGAAAACCTCCACCTTAATTAATTTACGTGAACACTACAACACAGTTAATATACACCACATAAATCCCGATGTATATAACATTTTTTAATTAAAAACACATTATTATGGGGAAAATTAATATGTCATTTATATCTCTACATTGACATCACGTGGTTTTCTTTTTCTTCCACTCCTTTCCGGTCGGTGACATTGACTTCAATTAAATTAATTTCTTCCTGATTATTTAATTTGTATGATTTATAAGTCATTTCGCTGTTTAAATACGTTTATAACTTCATGGTTTTGCTTTGAGTTTTGGGTTCGATTTTTTTTAAGTGTTGCCAATTGTAAGAAATTATTAGTTTGATTCATCCCAATATATTAGTCATTATTTTAGATGTTAAATGGCCACAGAGAAATTAAAATGAGAAGCATTGGCTGTGTTTTGATGAATGGACGCATGCATTAGCTGATGTTGTATCATAGAATTTCTGTCGACTAATATGTTTATGTTGATATTATGGGTCAAATAATCTTTATGACTTGAAAAATATGCATAAAGATATGAGAGTAATGTGAATGAATATGTATGTTAGTCAACTTGAAACTTAGTCTCTATAATTAGTAAGTTGACAATAACATTACTTAAAATTGAACAAACAAAATGATTGCTTAGAATTGGAACCCCATTCTTCAATTTAGGTGAAATGCATCAAACAAATGTGAGGTTCATCAACTATTCAACAAGTTTCTGTTGTCAGAACATGTAAATTTTTTAAATGATAAAAGTATATGTATTTTTTAAATAATTCCAATAGTTCTATAATATTTTAGGTAGCCTCTAATTGGAAGTAAACTTTTAATTACACCCAAAACACAACCTCCCCTTCGGAAACTTTTAATTTGACATCAACATCAAGCAGTTCGCAATTTGAAACATACCCTTCGCCAAAACACAACCAATTCACCAAAACCATCTGTAAGACTGTAAACATGTTAACCTGGAAAGGTTTTTGAATAGTATACCCACTGGATTATATAAATAAGTACTAATGAGAGTATTCTTTAATTACATATTTCCATAGGCATAAGAGGTGTTTTGATGCATATATGCCAACGGAATTATGTGAAATTATGGTACTTTTGTACATTCACTAAATATACATATCTATAAAGCTTTATATATATCACTAAGATCTTGGTTTCTTTGTGCAAACAAAATATAATTGCAAATTTTATAGTTTTCTTATCATATTTGTCTACCCTAACTCATAGTTTTTTCTCACGTACGTGACTAACCGTTTCTAACAATTTACCTAGGAAAATGTAAAAAGAAAAATATGGAGGAAATTTACCAAGTCATGGTATTAAATTGTTGGAATAACATAAAATTACCCAAAAAAAATGACGACAACGACGACGACGATGATAACAACAGCTGCTATTATTACTTCGTGAGAAAATAAATTAGTTAGTTAGAACATGAATTGGTAGTTGGCGTATTTATTTCAACAAAGGAAAGTAACACGAAAGTCATATCTTTCAATAAATAAACCACGTCACATGTGTAAGAATAAGATATTTACGTGTGAGTTCCTGACAAATACAAAAAATATAATATCATCCCTGTGATGTATTTTTTTTTGTTTTTGTTTTCGGGAATTCACGATAATATATTCTTTTTGCGCTTGTTATGCTTTTTGTTTATCTGAAGATGTTAGCAAACAACTTGGTTGGTTATGAATGCTATTCACTTGTGCCGCTATCTATAATCAAAGAACATTATTTTATAGTTGTAAAACAACGAGTCATACATGATGTGCTAACTTGAGCAACAATTTCAACCATTTTGTTGTTCTCTGTCTTATTATTATTATTATTCAGAATCTGCATGATTTGCTCATATTGCTCTTCTGTGATTCCATATTCTCCAAGAGCTGTCTTAACATTGGATGCTCCGACCCTCCTTATGTTTTTTTAATTTCTGCATATCTTTGGATGTTTGCTTGAATTTCTTGGTGTAGTAGTTGTTGTTTGATCTTGATGGGAAACCAACAATCAAATAATATTTATGAGCCGTATGTTCCACTTAATTTCTTGCAATTGTGCAAGTAGGTTTTCCTTTCTTGTCATGTTGTATGTTGTTTTGTTGGCTTGAAAATCTGTTGACAACAAGTTCAGTGGGAGTCATGGTTGTTCACATTCCCTCCACCATGATTAATAATTTAGAATTGAATAAGTTACATGGGCATACACTTACAAAATATATAAACATAAATCGCAAACAATTTATTCTGAACAAAGGGGTATATCAATTCAATTAATTAACAGTTGCAAATCTATTCTAACCACACATTTCCGAATTAATATCTTCGTTGAAGCACCCATTCATGACGTGGACATGATTAGAGACGTCATTTTCCACCAAAAGAAGAAGCTATTTTGCAGATGTCAAATGAGTGAATGACTGAGAACAACAACACATCGCCTTCATTTGCCACATCTAAATAAACACCAACTAAAATTTAAAATAATGGTCGGGTTTGTCGTCAACTACCTATTTTGACCAATCTCAGATCCTCTTCTTCACATCAAGAAAAAAGTTATAACAATGTATTATCCCAAACCTAAATTGAATTAATAATAAATAAACTAGACAAATTGGTGAAATACTTCCGGATGTGGAACTCGTACATCTTCAATTCGTCGATTTGGAACTAGGACGTGTTATCATAAAAAATAGTATGGGTCATTAAAAAACTAGACAAATCAAGGCTGGAAACGAGTCATTTTTATTTTAATCGGAGCTTTTCAAACCCATGTCACGCTACTTTTCATACAAAATGCAATAACCAAATTAAATTGATTTGAGTTCAAATCCCACAAATATAATTATGTGTGCGTATCAAATAGGTAATGTTCTATTATATGGACCTTAGACTCGTGGTCTTAAAGAGATGATTTGTAGGTTTGGTATATATTAGTAGAGATGCATATATGTTTACTATGGCAAAACATGCATTCGTTTCGTTGTTGACAATATATATCCGTCGGTGTTGTCTGCGTCGATATTTTGATAATACACTGGCGGACGTTCCGACGGATAAATGTCGTCGATGTTAATTTTGACGTGAAATTTTTCACCAAATTTTTCGTATTGTTTTGTCAGATCGAAGAATACCGACGGATACGGTCGGTAAAATCTCTTTTTCAGGTAGTGATAAGGTAAGACGAGTCAAGAAAATAGGTTGCGAAAGTAGATGGTGATAGAAACTTCCAATTGCTTTTCCATTTTGGTTAACCACCACTCACCATTTTTATTAACCTACTTTATAAAGCTACATCTACTTGTGATAACCTCATCCACATCTACAAATTAATGACGTTACGACTACACAACAGACCTTTTGCATCTAAGGACGTGACAAATCACTAAACATTAAAGAGCTCAAGCCGAAGCATATTGACACGAAAGAAGTATAATCTTTCGTCCGGATTTTCATTTTAACTTTTAATTTTGGTTGGTTTATGTTATAGTCTTTTGATATTGAACAAACGTTAAATGCAGTCTGTCTTCGTTTCCGTCTTCCTTTTGACCTTTTGGCTCACATCTTCACAACTTTTTTCAATTTATTTCCAAATTGTTCTTGAACAATAAAAGATAAAACGATCACCCAACCTAAATTACTCTTCAACTATACAACATAAGTAAGATTCTCACTTTCTCACCTTACAAGGAAAAAAATGGTTTAAGGATGTATGTTTTATCATGTACAAAATCGATGGTAAATTTAGTTCGATGAGAATTTTATTTTCTAAGATTGAGAATTAATTTGGAAATAAGTTGACAAAAAATTTAGGAAAGGGATGCAAGTATGCAACATGCTTGATCACAAAAATTAGGGAGATAAGTTTTTAGTTTCAAATGATATGAATGCAAATTATTATGAAGTGGCATGACCAAACAACACTTAGACCATAAATAACAACGTCCGTGCTACCCCGGGCGTCCTGCTCCATCTCTCCCCACGTCAACTTCTCTATCTCACGTCAGCTCACTTAAACCACCCAAAAAAACATTAACCACGTCCGAGCTACCATCATTCACCCTACATTCTCTCTCGTCCACGTCATTTGGAGATAAGGTAAAATATATAAAAAAATATACAAAATCAAAACAAATAAAAAAATATTTTTTCAGAATTCTTTTTGAAAAATAATTTAAAACGAATTTATACATTTTTTAACCTTAAACAAAAATAATAATATTTTTTAAAAAAAAAGGACCAATGGGGAAACGTGCCCCCACCCAGGATGCCCGAACGTCTGCCTGTGACGCCCAACGCCCGGGCAAACGCCTAGGTGGGCACCCGGGTCGCTCGCCCCGTTAACGGGGTGGCACCCGCGAGCCCAACCTGTTAAGGGTGCTCTCGAAGTAAGAAGTTTGAAATTTAGGGTGGATCCGTCACATCAACATAAGTGAAGATTAGTTAGTTGATCATTATTTTTTCTTTAAAAATATGAGTAATGTGAAATTACATTTTCCAATAAGAACATAGTACCATTAACCATAGTAGACATGCATAATTACCATTCCCACGGCTCTTGAGATTCGCTAGTATGGTCTCCAATCATACTTGATTGGTGTTTTAAAAGTGAGTCAAAGTACCTTAGGATTTTCACATGGGTATGTGTTACTTGTTGAAACAAGTATCAACTAAGTATGGAAAGAAAAAGGGAACTACTATTCGTCGCCGGAAAACTACTTAAATCGCCCAAAAAATTACCTTTTTGCCCTTAACAAATCAATTAATACCCATTTCGTCCCGTATCTTTAAACAAGGTATTTGACTCAGTTTTACTCACATTCCTAGTACCAACACCACGAAAATGTCTGGCGAAACACCTGAATCCGGCTAGGTAACGGAGGCGGATTTTTTTTTCCGACTCGGGCGTCTGGCTAAGACGCCTCCACCTAGGTGGAGGCGTCTGACTAAGACGCCTCCGCATAGGTGGAGGCGTGATAGCCAGACGCCTCCAAGTTGGTGGAGGCGTGTTAGCCAGACGCCCGTATTTTTTAATAATAAAAAATAAAAAATAAATAAATTCTTAAAATTATACGGTGTGTTATCTCAAATTATTTGAGGTTCTGTTGCAAGATTTTTGGTGGTAACGGGGTCAAATTACAATGAGTTTTTTTGCAAGTGATTAAATTTTCAAAAAAAAATTAAGATCCAAAATCCCCGGTGGTAAAACCTCCCGACTTACAAATACCACATTGAAATTGTTGGATCTGAATTTTTTTTGAATTTTCATCAATTGCAAAAACTCGTTGTAAGGTGATGTCGGACGGTCGACCGTTTGCTTCTCGGTCTACCGAACATGTTCCATGCGGATGACCGAGTTTCCATCGGTCCACCGTGATCGTAAATATAGTAAGTTTTTGATCTTCCTAGAATCATTGTGTCGGTTTACCGATCTCTACCCGGTTATCCGAATATTTATTCTCAGTAGCTTCGACATTTCTCTGGAAATCTCTATTCGGTGTACCGAAAGGGTATCGGTCATCCGAATATAGTAATTATTAACTTATTAATTAATTAATTTAGTAATTATCTAAATTTATAATCAATTGTCTTTTTAATAAAAAATAAAAAAATAATAAAAAATTGCGGGCGTCTATGTAAAACGCCCAGCGTAGGCGAGAGGCGTCTGGCTAAGCCGCCCAGCGTAGGAGAGAGGCGTCTTAGCCAGACGCCCGTCCCATGGGCGGGGCGTCTGTGTAAAACGCCGCCCCTTAGGGGGAGGCGTCTTACCCAGACACCCCTCTCCTACGCTGGGCGGCTCCGTCAGACGCCCGCAATTTTTTTTATTTTTTTATTAAAAAGATGTTGGATATTTTACCAGATTCGAGTACACCGGGGCGTCTGTTGGCTCATTACTGACCTCCAAAACATTATTTTTTATGAATATAAGAGGAAGATGAAGAGAGATGTGTGATAGGAGGGTAAAATGTCGCGTTATAGCAGTAGAAATGAGAGAAGGGCAAAATGGTAATCTGTTGGGGCGATTTAAGTAGTTTTAGGGCGACGAATAGCAATTCAGAAGAAAAACCATATCAATAGATCCTAACTTTTCTCCACGGGTTGTGTTATAGTAGGAGCATCGGCTCGCACAAGGATTTATAGTAATAAAAATGATAATAACACTAACAAATATGAAAACTTCAATAAGTTTTCCATCATTCATGCAAAAACAGAGGACCTAAAAGTAAAAGGCCCGAAAACTTCAAAGTTACCGAAACCCCAACGACAGAGAATTACGATGATTAATTCAACCCTCGTTAGCAACCAAATGGGTTTTCATTAACGGTTGACACAATTAAAATGCTAGACCGAATCAAGAAAAGTTTTTTTAAACAATAGCAACGAAAATGCAATCACTTAAAATTTAATTCAATGGAGACGAGTCTGTCGACCGAAAAAATTTGGAGGACTTGAAATACTCAACCTTAAGGCTCACAAGATTACCCTGCGAATTAAGAAACTTTGGGAAATAGTTACCAAAAAGCCGGGATATGTCAAGATATCTTAACATAACAACCAAATATAATGACCTCGAATTATTTCTGGACAATAGGTGAAAACTATCGCCATTCTTCAAAGATCTTGTAACTTGGATTTAAGACTTTTGTAAATATAGGGATAGGAAATTGGTAATCAACTTTCTTTTGGTGGGACAAATGGATGGATAATCAATTCCTCCCTTATCTGTGGGTTTATATCCTTACCATTTGTAAAAATAAATACCTCATTGTTTCCAAGTTCTTTGGAGAGACTCCTTTCCAACTAAATAGTTCAGAACCAAATTCAAAACCACTTTGAATGATGACCAACTTTTTAGGCTCTACCATTCTTTCATGAAATTCTCCCCTAGACAACATGATGTCACAAGGATATCGATTTACATTAAGAGGATGTTAGTGGAGCGGAAAGTTTCGGAAAATGTTTTTTGGAGTCAAACTGAAAACAAAAAAATAAAATTTAGTGAAAATCAGTTTTTTTACTGAATCATATTGTTTGTGCATGTTTGGACAAATAATTTCTAAACGATTTGGATCTCGAAACACGGATGACCGAACGAAGGTTAGTGAACCGAAATGAGAATTCTAGTGAATTTCGCTAAGCAAAAGTGAATGGATAACCGAATGAATTTCGGTTATCCGAACTGGTGATTTAAGTTAAGGATTTTAATGATCCGAAATGTGTTGAGTCGTCTGTTAAAATATTTTCGGTGGACCGAAGGATTGACGGTTAATCGCGTACGTTCGGTTTCCATTGCTTTCCGATATTAAACGTTGAGAAAAGAAATATAAATTTTGTTAATACCACATTTCAGCCGTCAAAGGAAACGGTGAACTTGGAACGAAGAAAAATGCTGAACTTTATTAAGCTAATTTCTGAATTTTCCATTGTGTCTGAGATAAACTTGTTGTGTACTTACCTGCTGTAGTCTATCAAGAAGTTAACCACCATGTTTTGTACCTTAATCACGACAAGGATACTACTCATCAATCCAATCGCACAAAAAACCTTTTCGAAAAAGAAAAAAAAAACCCAACGGCTAAAATCGCCGACCCAATCACGTCACCTCACAGCTGACGGCAAACTCCGAAACAACCACCCCTAAAATTCTACTTATTCACAAACATTGCCACTACCGCATAATAATTAATAATAAAACTTTCCATTCCATTCCAACCCAAATCAAGTCTTTCTTCTTCTTCTTCTTCCGTCGTCGAAATCGAAGATCTAGGGTTAGGTTTTTCTCGGAGCTTCTTCCGGCTTTGGGATCGAGACATCGGTGTTGGAAAGGCGGGATCTTGGGGGTGTCCGGAGGTCGGAAACGGTGGGGGTCGAGATCTGGAGGTGGATCCGGACGAATCTGAGGCGAGGAGGGGGTTAGGGTTGGGAAAATGCAGCAGGAGCAGAGGAAGAAGGTTAGGGTCTGTGGATTTTGGGGTTTTGGGATCTGGTTGGGTGGGGAAGTTGTTGGGGGTTTCGGGGGTTGGTTGGAGATTGGGGTTTTGGGATTTGGGTTGGTGTAAAGATTGGATTTTGAGTGGAAATGGTGTGAAATTTCGGGGTAATTTAGGGTTTTTTTGGGGTCTTTTAGATGTGTCGGTGCGATCTTTGTGTGATTTATGGTTCGGTTGGAGATTTGGTTCTGAGTAGAGATTGGATTTTGAGTGGTAATGGTGTGGAATTAAGGGGTGATTTATGGTTTTTTTTGTTTATTAGAGGTGCTGATGTGGTTAGAAGTGTATTGTTTGTGTGAATATTGGTTCGTTTGGAGATTTGGTTCGATTGGAGATTTGAGTTTGAGTAGAGATTGGATTTTGAGCGGTAATGGTGTGAAATTTCGGGGTAATTTAGGGTTTTTTTTTGTTTATAAGAGGTGTCGGTGTGGTTTTATTAAATTTGGGTTTGAGTAAAGATCGGATTTTGTGGAATTGTTTTTTTTTGTTTCATTAGAAGTGTTGGTGTAAGTGTGGTATTTGTGTGATTTGTGGGTTGATTGGGGATTTGTGGTTCAGTTAGAGATTTGGGTTTGCTTTAAGATTGGATTTTGAATGGGGATGTTGTGAAATTTCGGGGTAATTTAGGGGTTTTTTGGTTTATTATAGAGGTGTCAGTGTGGTTAGAAGTGTAGTATTTGTGTGATTTGTGGCTTGATTGGATATTTGGGGTTCGATTAGAGATTTGGGTTTGTGTAAAGATCTGATTTTGAGTGGAAATGGTGTGAAATTTAGGGGGGGTTCCTGTTTCATTAGAGGAATTGGTGTGGTTAGAACTGTGATTTTTTGGGATTTGTGGTTGATTTGGGATTTGGGTTCCATTTGAAGTTTGGGGCTTGTGTAGAGGGATGCATTTCTTAGTGCAAATTTAGTGTTGTGGAGTTGATGTGAAATTTGTGCATGATGGGTTTTTGTGTCATTAGATGTTTCAGTGTGGTTGTGGGATCAGATCTTCGCTAGCTGTGGTTGCCATATTCTAGGTTGTTGTAGTCTTTGTGGGAATTTGTCGGTTGATGTGTAACTCCTGTTGGATTTAAATGTTTTGGTTTATTGATGATGTTAGTCTTGTGTGAAGATGGTATGTGTGGGATATGATTGATCATCTTTTGTATTTCTAAGATGATTTTTTTGGCATTATAGTCTAGGTTGCTGTGATGTTGAGGGGATTATTGCAGAACTGCTGAAAGTTTAGTTTAAATAGAGATCTTAGTCTTAAGTGTGGGATCCAATTGATGCTGGTTCTTGTATAACAGTATAAAGATGAATTATTGTACATACCGAGATTGATGTTTTCTTTGTCAAAATTTTCAGTGTTACGAGATTTTGAGATTTGATTGCTAATGGTTCTTGTGCACTGCTGATTCCAAGATGGCTGTATTTTTGTGTAACAGTTATCCTTAAATATATAAGGATTTTTAGTTTGATATGGAATTGCCAGTTTAGGATTTTTAGTTTGAAGTGATTTTAGGAAGTGATCTCTGGTGGTTCTTGTGACGGAACTGCAGCTTAGGTTTTCTTCTTTTTGTTCACCGTCTTTTCTATAGGAAGATGCTTCTTTGGTTTTTGGTAATTTTTGTTGAAATACTGAAAGTCTGATAATCTATAAGTGAATTTGTTTAAAATTGGACGATAATAAGTTTTTAAAATTTGTTCCTACCAATTTGACTTCTTTCTGATAGTATTTGTAATCTTGGATATTGCTTTAGAATTTTAGTATCTGGTCTTTACTCTTTACTTCTGGAGGTGATATGATGTTATATATTTAAAACTGATCCAGCTTTCATTTTCCTATCCGAGCTTTTACCCTTCTATTTTTTTATCAATGTATCATCAACACATTATTCACATAGTTTTTAATTTATGCGTATCTACAGGGTACAACCGAAGCGGACTTCTTCACAGAGTATGGAGATGCAAATAGATATAAAATTCAAGAAGTTGTAGGTAAAGGAAGTTATGGAGTTGTGTGTTCCGCCATTGACACACATACTGGGGAAAAGGTGGCAATCAAGAAAATACATGACATCTTTGAACACATTTCTGATGCGGCAAGAATCCTCCGTGAGGTCAAGCTTCTACGGCTTTTAAGACATCCTGACATAGTTGACATTAAGCACATCATGTTACCACCCTCAAGGAGGGATTTTAAAGATATTTATGTTGTCTTTGAGCTCATGGAATCAGATCTCCATCAAGTCATCAAGGCCAATGATGACTTGACTAGAGAGCACTATCAGTTTTTTCTTTACCAGCTACTTCGGGCGCTGAAGTATATTCACACAGGTATTATATTTATTGTGTTTGTGGCCGTAACATGCTAGCTTCGCAAAACAAAATAAAAAATAAAAAAATGAAGTGGTTTTGTATTTTTTTCTTAATCCCTCCACAACTTAAAATGCTAAAAGGGACAATGGTTTTACTTGCAGCCAATGTTTATCACAGAGACTTGAAGCCTAAAAATATTCTAGCGAATGCCAATTGCAAACTCAAAATTTGTGACTTTGGGTTAGCAAGAGTTGCATTCAATGATACTCCTTCAACAACATTTTGGACGGTATGTCTGATTTTGATATTATGACATTGCTATTTTTTGGTACTAAACAATACAAACACTCTCCTTTATGTTTTCTTACCAGGACTACGTTGCTACAAGGTGGTATAGAGCCCCTGAATTATGTGGATCATTCTTCTCCAAGGTAATTATTCTGCTCTCAAACATGTGCTGTGTATTTTTATTTATTCATGTTCGCAATTACAGATCAATCATTGAACTTTTTCCCTTTTGATTTAGTAACATTCAAGAAGGCATTATAAGTGTAATCTAATAGTGGATTTTTTCTTATTATATGTTCTGCAACTAGAAATTTTTGACTCCATTTATTGGTATGCACTTTCTTATACATAGATATATAATCACATCTATCCATCAACTAAACACTTAGATTCATCCAACCACCCTTGCTTTTTGCTGCCATCTGTTTAGGATCTTGTATTCTCTTTTCTGTTTTGTTTTTAAAAAGCATTAAGTTTTTAATTATTTTAGGAGTGTTAACATAAAATTCACGTGTGTTCCCTTGTGATCAGAACAGTTAGCGTAATCCTCATGTAATGCTTAATATTTATGTAATATCATATGGTCATTTGTTGCCAAAAGTTTTTATGAAAAAGTTTTAGTTTAGATAGACAAGCTTTCTTGAAGATGCTTTATCGGTATTAAGGAAGTGTTCCTAGTTCTTGCTTAGTGATTAAAAAATGCTTGTTCAGGAAGGAGTATTGATCTCTCCTGCAAGCTGAACTTTATTGCAGGTATAATCTGTTTGTTTCCACGCAATATGAAACATTCTTATGGTGGTATTAACTCTTGTTTCTCTGTCTATTTCCAGTATACTCCTGCAATTGATATTTGGAGCATAGGATGCATCTTTGCTGAGGTGTTGACAGGAAAACCACTATTTCCTGGTAAAAATGTTGTTCATCAGCTGGACCTCATGACAGATCTCCTTGGGACACCTTCTTTAGATACTATATCTAGGGTATGTGTTTTGATCATGTTATAAGGTTTAGGTCCAACTTGTTTATTCACCTAATAAGATATTATATCTTTTCTTTAGGTCCAACTTGTTTATTCACCTAATAAGATATTATATCTTTTCTGTAGGTCCGAAATGACAAAGCAAGGAGGTATCTAAGTTGCATGAGGAAGAAAACCCCTGTTCTCTTTTCTCAGAAGTTTCCAAATGCAGACCCATTAGCACTAAAGCTCTTGGAGAGGCTTTTAGCCTTTGATCCCAAGGACCGACCCACTGCTGAAGAGGTACTGGAGACTGCACGACTTCATTGCAAATATGCATGCTATTTTTTGGTTTACCTGTACTGGTAAAGAACCATGTCTTTTTGGTGGGGGTCTTAGTGTCTTCAAAATTTTATCCAGCATCTCCCTAGCTAAAATGTGCAGATACCGATAAAAATTGGATAGATATTTTTTCACAGTATGCTGCCACATTGGTTTTCTATACCTTTTTTCTTTGAAATGAAAACCCTCCAGATGGTGTGCGTAATCTTCTTGCTTCATCACTCTGTTACCGTTCTTTTTTGCATGTGTGAATCAGCACTTATCTTTTTATTTTCGAGAATGAAAAAGTTTCACAAGTCAGTTTTGTTTTTACTTAATATAGGCATTGGCAGATCCTTATTTCAAAGGACTGTCCAAGGTTGATAGGGAGCCATCATGTCAACCAATTCCCAAGCTAGAGTTTGAATTTGAGCGGCGAAGAGTGTCAAAAGAAGATCTCAGGGAGCTTATCTTTCGGGAGATACTGGAGTACCATCCGCAGTTGCGGAAAGATTATCTCAGTGGAACTGAAAGAACAACCTTCCTTTACCCCAGGTCAGCCTTCACAAATCTTTATTGCAGTGACTTGTTCAACATTTTTGCCTTTTTTTTGTAATTCAATTTGTCTTTATTATACAGTGCTGTTGATCAATTCAAGAAGCAATTTGCCCATTTAGAGGAGAATGGTGGTAAGACGGGTCCACCGGCACCTTTAGAAAGGAAACATGTTTCACTTCCAAGGTAGCTTTCCCATTTCCTGTCTGATAGATACATTTCCTTGAGTCATTGAGCTTAATGAATTTAGTGCAGTGTCCTGCTTTGGTATATAGTGAGTGCCCGTTAGTTTGCCAAACCAGTCCAACAGCTTCTCATTAGTGAGGAAATTTCGTCTGCATCCTCTCATTGAAGTGCGTGAACATTTTTAGGGTCTCTGACGTTTGTGTAGTATTATATTGTTCTGACTCTGATAGATAGTTATTAGTTTCAATAATCTTATATTTTAAAAGATAAGGCCTGGGTTCTTCGGCTGCATGCTTCTGTGGCTTAAAATATTGAACTTCACTGTGAAGCGGATCAAATGTGCTTAAACAATTTCTACTGACTTTCACCAAATGGCTTATACACATCGATCTTCCTTGCAGATCAACTATTGTTCACTCAACCACAATCCCTCCGAAGCAGCAGTGTGATTCAACTTCCCATCGAGGTAGGCCGGCTGTTGACGAGGTGTGTAAAAATCACAGATACGCAGACGGAATGCCAGTAAACTACCTGAGGGCTTCACAGGCAACACAGAGGATTCCATTAGGTTTTTTTCTTTTCTTTTCAATCTGTTGCTTTTGTTCTTTCCTCTATTTTGATCCTTAACCAGCTGTAACCGATACTAATGCATCTACACATGATTGCAGTAAGGCCTGGGAAAGTTGTCGGACCAGTCATGCCGTACGAAAATGGCAGCATAAAAGACTGTTACGATTCCCGCAGGATGGTGAGGAATCCCGTGATGCATTCACAGCCACAGCATGGTTTGCCACCGACACATTCGTCTCATAAAAGCATGGAGAAATCGGACAGTGGTGGGAGGAACCGAGTAGACATGATGATGGAATCAGCCCAACAGAAGTTTTCTCAACAACCACATTCCATGAAGTTGCAACCAAACATAACCTCCCAGTTCTACCTGCCTCCCTCCACCCATGCGAGTCCGGCAGACGATCGGATGAGTGCTCATGTGATGCAGGGGAAACCAACCTATGCAGTTTCTGCAGGACCACATAGGAACGTCGCTGCGGTACAACTTGGAATGTCGCCCATGTACTAGTATCGTAGGGTGAAAATTGTCATTGGTTTTTCTCATTAGTTCTCTTTCGAGGGTGCCTGTGAAAGATGTGCCTCGAGGTGGGGTTCTGGTGGCATAACAGCTGCGGTGACTTAAAGGGAGCTCCACATGATGGAAAATTACAGGAGTTGAGATGAGAAGGGATCAGATGCTGAGAGATGTTGATAGCTTTGGCTCAGTGTGAGGAAAATTATTGGAGGGGCTTTTAACCCCACATTTGTAATTTAAAGGCAGACATTTTACCTTTCAGCTCAATAAAAATATACCGCTTTCATGTGCCCAAATCTGCATCACTTGCAATACTTCGTTTCTGCTCTTCGTTTCCTTTTTTTGATAATTGTCAATCAAAACATAGGTACGTAGTTTGGTGGTCATTTCCCACATATTTAAAGAAAAACATACCAGATAAGTCTCATTAATTATTGCGAGATCGGGCAATGAACATTTCCTATTGGTAAAGGCAGTTTACACTGTGGTAGATATTTATTAATTGTCAAAACTTTTAGTTTCCTCTTCATAGTTTTGTGACTTCATCCATATTCCATATAAACAAAAAAGACCAAAATAGTTGTGGCATGTAATTAATGTAATCTTGTCTTCATAATGATATTGGCTTGGTAAATTCTTGATCGTTACAGGATGCTTGCTGTTTGTGGCAGTGCACATTAATGTGCCTTGGCACCTTTTTACTGGCAGAAAAAAACAATCTTGCTGCTTACATGGTACCTATTGCTTTACATCTACCGAGTTTGTGTTTCTTTAGTGTTTGATATATATTTTTACTTTCTCTTGGCAAAGAATAATGTTAATCATTTGGCACAGGCATCCCCAAGATGTGGAAAATTATACCTCAGTGTGGATGAGGAGATGCAACGCGTGCTTATTAGAGGAGATGCTACCACAGTTACGGTGGCAGTTACACGAAAATCAACAGTTATAACTAGCATCCGGCACGAGTTGTGAACTCTGTTTGGTCTGTTCTGTGATATCCTAGTGGGTGAAACTAATGGTGATCATCTTGTAAGAAAACTTGATGCGATAACATTCCAAAATAACTAAGGGTGGAATATAAGGTTCTTAAAGATATATTCAAACCAACTGAAAATCATTCAACAAGTTCCTTAGAAATATTTCTAAAATTGTAAGAACCATAATAAACATAACCAACAAGTTCCTTAGAAATCCTTGTGATTTGAACATTCACTCAGAAGTCAGAATATTCAAATCATTCTATCACATTTGTTGGTTAAGTCTCAAAAACCAATCGAATTAGCCTTACTTTACAAGTAGCACAACCACAAGGATCATCTGAGTGAATGTTTTCCAATAAATCTCAAGCATAACAAAGAGTTTGACATCAGAACATAAAATCTAAGGAAACAAAACTCGACCACATTAAAAGCTTCAGATCCAGCAAATAGAATACCAAAACAGCATAGGTTCAATTTCAAGCAAAAAACCCTAGGAATATACCAACATAACAGATATAACTGATATAAAGCATGAAACAAGCCAAAGAGCTCATTCATCTTCTTGGCTGCGAAGCCTGGCGAGCTTGTTGGTCACAACAATGTCCAATTGTGCAGCTCGTTCAACAATCTCCTTCCTCTTCTTGGTTGACACGCTGTGGCCGATCTCAGCAGCATAGGTTCTGTATAAAATAAACTCGGATTTAGGGTTGACAACATACATGGATTAACAGTTCTTTCATACATGGATTAACAGTTCTTTTGCAACTTAAACATGCAAATTATTATACCTATTGTGCATCATCAGAAGCTCAAGCTCGCTGACATTGTGCACGACGAACTTCCTGAATTTGTTGGGGAGGTAGTGACGTGTCTTCTTGTCAGAACCGTAACCAATGTTGGGCATCAAAGTGCATCCCTTGAACTTTCTCCTAACACGGGAGTCAATACCCTTGGGCCTGCGCCAGCTTTCCTGATATACAAAAGAAAGACAATTACATATACCTATAGAAGCCAAGGGGCCATGTACTTGTGGTACGAAACAGAATTTCAATGCAGACAGAGCATAGGCCCAACTTCTAATGCCATGTTATCATATAAGAGTGCAAAATATAAGCAGAAAGAGGGCAACATTCATTTCTTACAACATTTCACATTGCTAATTTACCATGTAATAGACAGTCGGAAAAATTAGAATCCACATTCAATAATAACATTAATAGATCGAAGAGATGCTAACAAAGACTGTGATATTAGAGCACAATAAATGATTCAAGTACATGACTTAAATATCAATGTGAAGATGGCTTAATCATATCATCAACCTAAAACAGCAAAAGCCACAATGCAAAGAACCATAATAAACAATCTTCTTAATAATAAAAAATTAGAATACCACATCCCTAATGAAAACTATTTAGAACATATTGACCATGAAAATCAAACTTTTAGAAATAACAAGACGATCAGAATTGAACAGTGAAAGTCACATAATTAACTCGATCTACCTAAATAAACCACGGTCAAATTCACATGCAGTGACAAATTGAACAAATTCTGTCTCGAGAAATCATAAAACCAAAACACTTGACCCATTAATGTTACTTCTTTTGCTATGTGCTATCATTCTTACAAACTGAATAAAACCCTAAAACATTTCGACATGAGCAAAACCCTAAACTAGAACAATAGAAAGTCATCTTAACGACCATTTACCACAAAATCAAATATTTTCCAACGATTTGCACATATTAGTCACCAAAATCACATCTTTCGCTAACATCCTAACAAATGAGCCAGCAAAAACACAACTTTGCCAAAAAAAAGGGCAACTTTGTGTAGGATGGGCAGTTAAGGATCACCTTGACGCAGATCCTGCGGTCGCTCTGAGGCCTCTTGAAGATCTTGAACCTCTTCTTGACGATCGTCTTGCTCAAAAGAGGCACTGCCATTGCGCTACGATTCTCCCAAACCCTAACCCTAATTCCCACAGACAGAGCGAGGCTGGCGGCTTCTAGGGTTTCTTCCGGAGAGAACTATTTATAATAATTGTCGAAGCCTTTCTCGTAGTTTTATGGCCAATTTCTGCCCAAACCCTTTGCCTTTTTCTATTATTCATTTTACGTGTTTTGGTACCAAAATTACAATTCGGGGGTTCCAACCTCATTGTTGACTTATGTTACATGATTTTGTGAGGGGTTTGGTTGATGATCTTAGAATTGATGCTTTTATTCGTCCTCATAATACGTTAAATGAATGTTAATGTGAGTATATGAAGTTCTACATGTTAAATGAACCTTTCCTACTCGACCAATAAACTATTAAGGACTTGGGGTTCTAGCCTCATTGTTGACTTATGTTATGTGGTTTCGTGGTTGTTGGTTGTAGCAGTTTTTGTAATGTCCCAAACCCTCGTTAGGGGTTAATGGTTGGGTTAAGAGGAAGTTTGACTATAGAGAGGAGAGAGAGAGAGGTATGGTTGGGGTGTTGAGAATGGGTGAAAGTATGGCTGATGTGATGGAAGAGGTAAGGAGGTATGATGGGGGTGGTGTGTGGTCTTTTTAAAGAAAACAACCATCTTACTCTCTTCCTTTCTTCTCCCAAATCTCCACCTCTCTCACCACATTCTCTCCATTTCCATCGTAGCAGAGGCGCCGGTGGGAGCTCCGGTGGAGTAGGCGAGTGTGACTAGGAGGCGTGAGACGTGCAAAGGTTGGCGCGCGAGGATGTTGCAGAGACGACGTTGCGCGAGCGAGGCTCCGACGGGTTCGTCGTTTTCAAAAGGTATATCAGCTTAATAGTGTGATTTGTTTGCTCACCCGCACGTGGGTGAAGTGGTGGTCGGAGACCTCACCGGCGACGAGGAATGCGTAAATCCTTGGCTAGTGCAAGGTTGCAGACGACCAACGGTCGACCGATGTAATGTATTTTTGCCCTACTTTAACCAACATCGATCAAACGATGCATTGTGGCGGTCGACCGGTAGTGCATGTGCTGGTGGGTCGGGGGTTGCCTATTGGATTTCGGTCGACCGGTTTTAGACTCTTGTTCGACCGTTGGGACTTAGGTTAGGCGCAGAGAGTTCGGTTGTTGCCTCTTTCGGTCGACCGTTTGTGCGTAGGACTAAATCTCGGTCCTTGTTTGATGTCAACTCTGTCCACGGAAAGCCGTGTCCTCGACTAGTGCGTGAGCTGGAAGGTGACGACGAGCGCGTTACGTGATGGAATTTTAATTTATACCGCAAGTGCACGGCGTCAATGAAGACGTGGCAAGTACGGGTCGAACACAAGGAGGGAGAGAAGAATTAATTTGGGTTTTTGGGGTTTTTGGTTTAATTAACTAAAGTACGAAACAAAAGCAATTAAAATTAAAACAAGAACAAAGAGAGAAATCCGTGGGGTGGAGGTTTAGACTTAGGTTTAGAGTAGAGAATTACTGAAACTTATTGTAAATCATGTTAGTTATGAAGCATTACAAGATAAATGACTTAACATAAACTCAAGTAATCAAAATATACTAATCATGAACTTAAAATAATAACATGCATTCATCATTCTCTAACCCTAATTCCATCACCTCCACCCTTTGGAGAGAGTTAGAAACTCATGGAGGGAGGAAGAAGAATAGGTCCTTGAGACATTAAAAGAAAACTAAAACAAGAATTAAAAGAACAGAATTTTATTAATAAAACTAAGGTACACAAATAAGAACAACAACCAAGGACCCTATTTACATCGTTCTCGGGTCTATTTATAGTTGCTACAAGGGACTTAGGTATAGAATTGGATAGTACACGTGTCCATACACGAGTGGACGAAATTGGGACACACGGATCGACCAATGGGCGGCGGAATCGCCGCACATCATGTGTATTGTGCGGCGGATTCGCCTCCCACGTTGGTCGGATTTAATCAGGATTTTTGTCACGCGTTTATGGTATGATTTGATCTTTATTTGCGTGTCTGGATGATTTCTTTCCATTGTCTTGAGCTCCGGATTAATTCCTTCCATTGTTGGAGATTTATAGTTGATTTTTCTTTTGACTTTTCCAACAAAATAACTTGATCCTTTTCTTTTGCAATTAGGTCCTTGGCATTTTGCAATTAAGTCCTTGACCTTTTTGTGATTAGCTCCTTGAATGCTTTTATGCTTGGATGCATTTCCAATTGAAACCCGATAAACTTGAATTCGGTCTTTATGATAGAAGTGAATCTTTTGCACACGTTTATGCTCGGAATGTTGGTAAATTGCATTCAGGTCCCTGTATTCTGTAAATAAGACTAAACACATACCTTAGTAGCATTTATTGATGTAAAAGTAATCTAAATGAAAGACATATGATGCAATGTATGCAATGCATCAAATACCCCCACACCTAGATTTTGCTAGTCCCTAGCAAAACAGAATATAAGAAAAATAAAAACAGGGAAATCCTAACTCACTTTCGTAGGAATCACGGTTGCACTTAGCATGTGCAACAAGCCTTTAAACCTCCTTGTTGCCAAGGGGGAGGAGTGTTGTCTCCTGAAGGTTTTCAGCAGATATACCCACAAAGTCTTAATTCAACATTCCATTAATAGCTCTTAATATTTCTGCCTTCACCTTATACATCTCACTTAAAGTTCTCGCATGCTCATTATATAAATCTAGCTCAAAAAATATGACTTGGTCTTTGTTCCTCCAACATTCACACCACTAACCCTTCTATACATGTTTATCACTTGAATTATTTTGCACGCCTCCTCTGGTGGTGAAGTATCATTCGGATCAACCATGGCATGGATCATTCTTTTAGCTTTGGGCCTTGAGTATTATTATTTTTTTCTTTTCTTCCGTGATTCAACACATTTGCTTTTTGACACTTTTACCCTTTTGGCATTTGTGTAGCGAGTTTGGTCGATAATCCCGAGCTGGAAGACTCAAGTTACCGGGTTTCAAGATACCCCTACGGACCAGTGACTCGAAGGCTTGGGCTTTTGTAATCATTTTGCAAAATGTGTTTTCCTCACTTTATTTTTATTTTATTTTACTTTTATTTTCCTCAAGGCTTAATTGCTATTAGAAGTCCACACTTCCCGGTATATTTTCCTCAACCTCTGCTTTTTATCAACCACTTCAAAGATTTGATTCATCCAATTTAAGTGCATACATGTCTTACAAGGGTCATGGGTTATTTCTTTGGAACCTAGATTTATGTCATAATTTCTACAAGCAGAACTATATAATAAGGAACAAAAACTTAATGCAATTTGTACACGGGTTTTGGCAGTTCAATCTTAAGCTATGTCATAGAATATTGAATTTTTTTTTTTTTTTAAAAGAACAGAAAATCAAATAGATAGATATGTACATATATAAACACCCCCCCACACCTAAATCATGCATTGTCCTCAATGTATGCATAGATAAAATAAATGCATTTATTACCTGAGTCGGCTTGCGGTAGAGGGGTTGAGTTTGCTCAAAGTCAACCATAATCAGAACTGGATTGAATGACACCATGTTGGTGCATGTATCCAGTTGAATTGTTCCCCATGTTGACTTGAGGAAAAGATTCCACTCTTCTCACTTGAATTGGTTCGCTTATTTGCTCGAGTGATGGTGGTTGAGTAAATGAATCACTCCCTTTTTTCTTACTTCCTTTTTGCTTATGTGATGATTTATTTGATTCAGAATTCTGATAAATACGTGCTCTCATCACAACATCACTTGGGTTGCATATTATTTCTGGCTCATTATCAATATGGAAGATATTAAATTCTGCTTTTAAGTTCCCGAAAGATAATTGCATGAGTCCGTTTCGACAGTTTATTAATGCTTCCGAAGTGGCTAAAAAGGGTCTACCTAGAATTACAGGGATTTGTCGATTAGGATTTACAACAGGTTCAGTATCAAGTACGACAAAATCCACTGGATAAATGAAGTCCCCAACCTTAATCAAAACGTCCTCTACTATACCTCTTGGTTTCTTAACAGAACAATCAGCGAATTGGAGGGTTGTCCTAGAGGGTTTCAGTGGACCAAGGTTGAGTTGCTCGTAGACAGAAAATGGGAGCAAGTTAACGCTTGCACCAAGGTCTAGAAGGGCTTTATTGATAAATGTGTTGGAAAGAATTGAGCATATGTTTGCAGTTAAAAATGCCTTCTTTGGTACATTCGTTTTTCTCTTCTTAGTGCACAAATCTTTTAAGAATTTAGCATAAGCAGGTATTTGTTGAATCATGTCTAAGAGTGGAATGTTTACCTTAACTTGCTTAAATACTTCCAAAATTTTCTCTATTTGTGCACTAGAGTTCTTTTTAAGTCTATTGGGAAATGGGGCTTTAGGCACATAGACTCGCTCAGGTTCAGGTTGAGCTACAGGTTCAGGTTGGGTAGGTGGATTGGGCTTTTCAATTTGGACGTCGGGTTCAATGGTCAAGTCATATGTGGGTGCTTGATGGCTAGATTGATTAGTCATTCTAGGGTTTACCACATTATTGTCAATTTGTCTTCCGGACCGTAATGATACTACAACATTGATTTGTTGGAACGGTCCTTCCTCATTAACCATTTGAACCGGTCTAGGGTTGTTATTTCCTGAAGGTGGTTGATAAGATTGATATTGATAATTAGTTCTGGGGTTTACCTCAGGTTGACTTGGAAATTGGCCCTTTTCTCTTTCACCTATTATCTGTGCTAATTGGCTGACCTGTGTCTCTAGCCTTTGGAATGATTGGTTGGTTGTTTGTATAAAAGTTGTCATTAAATTTTCTAATTTTGTCAACCTAACCTCATGATTTCCATTATTACCCCCAGATGATGTATTATTTTGGTTATATGAGGTTGGTTGTTGTCTAGGAGGTTGTCCTTGTTGGGTCCACGAAAAATTGGGATGATTACGCCAACCTGGGTTATAGGTTGATGCGTAAGGATCATTTCTAGAATTGTTAAATGTGGCATTAACATGTTCCAGGTTCACACAGTCCTCCATTAAATGACCAGTCTGACCACATCTAGAGCAGGGGATAGACAAGGGTTGATTCATTCGGGGTTGATTTTGTAGCTCTAGACTTTCCATTCTACGCATTAGGGTAGCTAGTTTTGCCTCAGCCGCTATGTTGGAGTCTATAGCTAAGACACCTGGTCGGGGTTGACTCGCTATTCTAGATCCAATACTCGGGTTGATGGGTGTTCTAGCATTGTCCCATTGCATACTATTTTCAGCTAAATCCTCAAGAAAAGTCCAGGCATCATTTTCATTTTTGGACATAAAGTTCCCTTGGCTCACAGATTCTAGCATAACCCTAGATGTGGGTGTCAATCCCTCATAAATAATTTGGCATAATTGCCACTTCGGAATTCCGTGATGAGGGCATTGGGTCAAGACACTCTTAAATCTCTCAAGATAGGAATAGAACGGCTCGCTCTCAGACTGAACGAATGCAACAATTTCATTCCTAATCTTCATAGTCTTATGGTTGGGGAAATATTTTTTTAGGAAAATTTGAACAAATTCGGCCCAACTTCTAATTGATCTTTCGGCTAGACTATATAGCCATTTCTTAGCGTCGTCCTTCAGTGCTAGAGGCACGAATTTCAGACGCACTGCCTCTTCAGGGATATGCTGGTATTGCATAAGAGAGCAGATTTCTTCAAATTCTCTAAGGAAGAGATATGGGTCTTCCCTAGAGGTGAACTTAGGCAGCATACTCATGTATTGTGCCTTAAGTTCGAAGTCGCGACCCGGTATGGTGGGCATGACGATGCACGATGGCTGAGCAGCCATCGTTGGGTAGCACCGATCCCTCAGAGTTATAGGTTGCGCAACAGGCGGGTCCACTACATTCTCACCCATTAGATCCGGGTGAGGTGGTGCAACAGGTGGAATGGGGTTAAGTTCCAGACTGGAATCTAGATTAACTCGTGAGAGTCGATTACTCAAGTCCCGAATCCAAATCTGAGTGCACCGGGTTGAATCAATTTTTGAATTCAAATTCGAAATTTAAATTCCAAATTTAATTTCAAAAATTAATTACAAATTTTTTGAATTTTTGAATTTTTTGAATTTTTTTTTTAAAAGAACACAAACAATAGAAAGGTAAGGATGAGAAGGGAAAGAAGACTCAGACGAGAAGGGAAACTTAACTCTAAAGGATAAAAATTAGGGTTGGTCAGAAATTTCCTGAACAAGCACGGTCAAAACAATCCTAGACCTAGTGTCACTTAGATCTAGACGACTCCTAACTGGTTGAGTCGAATTAGTTTGCTTGATTCACCTCCCTCACCAATCAAACCAAGTTGGCCAGTTAGTGTATAGCTAGTGGGGGCGCTTCCGACAGAGTCGGTGCCAATTAGACAACCACGTCGCTTGGAAGACTTTCGTCGACACATAAACACTTTCTAGACACCAAATTGAATTCAATTAGCTTCAGGTCATAGCAAGTCAAACCAATCTCCTCCTTAATTGAGTCCGAGTCCTTAGGGGCCAATGTCTAATTGATTTTAAATTTTAGGCTTAGGCGACACTTCAGGATTGTGGTTTGTGGGCTACGGGAGGGTGATGAAATCCCCACCGTTTCTTTTCCCACGGAGTTGCCCTTAAGATAGTTTAACTTAAATCTAGCAAAGATAGTCAAACAATGGTCCTTTTAATGGGGGCAATTGCAAGGTTGTATGCAACTAAATTATATGCTCTAATGCAATCGATAAAAACCTCGATACGTACCTTGCCTCCAGCAATCTTCAACAAGTATTAATTTGCAAGAATTTAGCAAGAATAATGCAAGCAAAACATTATATGATGCATGCACTAAGGTCTTTCTAATTTTGCCAATTTTAGGTCAGAGTTGAATTATTGCCAATTATGGAATTGTAACCCTAACACGTGCAATTCTACGAAAGGAAACTTTTCAACTATTCAGATTTTACTAGAAAGGCAAGAAAAGTTACCTCCGCAATGCTCAGTCGGGTTCGCCGCCCGCTCTCGGAGATTCCAGTAGCTTAATGCGACCACCCAGAGATGCCGACGATGCCCCAGAAATTTGAAGACCAGAACCCCCACTGGTGCGGCGATTCCGCCGCAAGCAACCTTGTAGATGCGGCGATTTCGCCGCCCAAGTGTCTCAGAACGCTCCCGGATTTCGCCGCGCGCTCTGTTGTCTCCTGCTACACAAATTAAAATACTTAGATCGCGCACACGGTAGACAGGATAAAATCGAAAACACAAAATCTGCGTCGCCTCCCCGGCAACGGCGCCAAAAACGTGATGGAATTTTAATTTATACCGCAAGTGCACGGCGTCAATGAAGACGTGGCAAGTACGGGTCGAACACAAGGAGGGAGAGAAGAATTAATTTGGGTTTTTGGGGTTTTTGGTTTAATTAACTAAAGTACGAAACAAAAGCAATTAAAATTAAAACAAGAACAAAGAGAGAAATCCGTGGGGTGGAGGTTTAGACTTAGGTTTAGAGTAGAGAATTACTGAAACTTATTGTAAATCATGTTAGTTATGAAGCATTACAAGATAAATGACTTAACATAAACTCAAGTAATCAAAATATACTAATCATGAACTTAAAATAATAACATGCATTCATCATTCTCTAACCCTAATTCCATCACCTCCACCCTTTGGAGAGAGTTAGAAACTCATGGAGGGAGGAAGAAGAATAGGTCCTTGAGACATTAAAAGAAAACTAAAACAAGAATTAAAAGAACAGAATTTTATTAATAAAACTAAGGTACACAAATAAGAACAACAACCAAGGACCCTATTTACATCGTTCTCGGGTCTATTTATAGTTGCTACAAGGGACTTAGGTATAGAATTGGATAGTACACGTGTCCATACACGAGTGGACGAAATTGGGACACACGGATCGACCAATGGGCGGCGGAATCGCCGCACATCATGTGTATTGTGCGGCGGATTCGCCTCCCACGTTGGTCGGATTTAATCAGGATTTTTGTCACGCGTTTATGGTATGATTTGATCTTTATTTGCGTGTCTGGATGATTTCTTTCCATTGTCTTGAGCTCCGGATTAATTCCTTCCATTGTTGGAGATTTATAGTTGATTTTTCTTTTGACTTTTCCAACAAAATAACTTGATCCTTTTCTTTTGCAATTAGGTCCTTGGCATTTTGCAATTAAGTCCTTGACCTTTTTGTGATTAGCTCCTTGAATGCTTTTATGCTTGGATGCATTTCCAATTGAAACCCGATAAACTTGAATTCGGTCTTTATGATAGAAGTGAATCTTTTGCACACGTTTATGCTCGGAATGTTGGTAAATTGCATTCAGGTCCCTGTATTCTGTAAATAAGACTAAACACATACCTTAGTAGCATTTATTGATGTAAAAGTAATCTAAATGAAAGACATATGATGCAATGTACGCGTGCCTGCCCAGAGACCGTCGTGTGGAAGAGTGTGGGTATTTGGGACGTGTCACATCCGTGTATGGATAGTGACTTAATGCGATGGATTGATGAACTCATTGTAGAGTAGCAGACCTGAGGTATCGCGGAGCCTGATGACCCGAAATACTTCGATCCGGAGCCGTCCGATGTTGTGCCGGACGTATGTTTGACCACCGATGTTGTGCTGGTGATGCTGCCGATGTTGTTCCGGCGATGATGTGCCAATGTTGTTCCGACTATGTTTTTCTCAGCGGGGCACCTACTGAGATGATGATTGATGGACCAACCGAGCGACGACTCTGTTGGGGTGGTTTGACCACGAAGTTACAGATCTGTTTCTTATGACGGAAACCTGACGGACGCCCTTTGCCGAATCCTATGATTAGTATAGTCGCGTGTGGGGAGTATCACGTCTTGTTCCGTTAGACCGTATGTGCGTACGGTAGGTCTCCGAGGGAGACCCGATGATGATTGTCGGACTGATGTCATGTTTTACCCTTCGGGAGAACTATTTTACTTGCTGTTGATAACATGACATGCTACTAGTATAATATGTTTATTGTACTACTGTATTCATAAAGATGAGTTTGGCATACGAAGTTTCCTTGTGGAAACTCAGGTTTTGTTGTTGTATGTTTTATTTCAGGACCGCAGTAGATCCAGTTGGGTGGTGACTGCGGGTGTACATTTTGGGATCAGATCCTCTCGTTCGGACCACTGATGTCGACATGATTACTTGTATCTCCTTTTGTTATATCTGATGTAATCATTTATCTTTTTGATAAACTCTGATGTAATATGATGTACCACTTGGATGTTTTATCAAAAGTAACAGTCCCGTTTTTTATTATTGGTCTCTGGTATCTTGGTGATAAATTTTAAAAAAATTCGTTGTTTCGGGATGTTACGGATTTGATCGGTCATTTTAGAAATTTTGTTTTTCTCCATCGTCATAATGCTTTAAATGGATGTTATAGAAAATTCTATACGTTAAACGAACCTTGCCTACTCGACCATTGAGAAGTTGGGGTTCTGACATTACTTTCCTTGGTCCAATCAACTCTACTTTTTTGAACAAACTTGTTTGCTCAGGATTCTAATGTTAGAATTAGTTGAAATCATGGTAGCGAAGCATATTATCCTACAAGCTTGAAGACCAAAATTATGAACACAATAAATTCCATAGGAAATAAACAGCGGAGTTTTTATCTTGTTATGCTCTAAAATAGTTAATAAACACCAACTTCTAATAATTATCCAAAAATCTTCAAGCCAATCGGAAAATCTTAGCAGCAAAAGTTATTGCAATTTAATTTTTATACTGTGAAAATAATTAGTTTTATTGTTGATAAAATTGGAAAAAATAAAAAATATAACTTGAAGAACAAAATCAATCACTTGTTCATCAGACTTTAGTTCGATTCACTGACCGAAGTTGAACGAGAATTTATAGTTCGGTGAAATCGAACAAAAATCCATTTATTTCACAAACCTTTTGTTAGGGCCATCCAGTTTTGGTCGACCTTGACAGTTCGTTCGGAACTCGCTTGGTTCTTAATGTCGAGTCCGAGAAAAAAATAAATCTGCTATGCAAGGAAAGGAAGCCTTTAAACTTCTATTTTTCAAGGCATCTTTGTATATCCGACCTTGTGAAGGGAGACTTTAGGTCAAACTGGATTTGCACTTCTGTGTAAACGATTGAAGTTGATAACATACAGTTGATATAACATTGATTACAAAACCATAACCATATTTTTAGATAATAAGTAATATATTAGAAATTTGTACAAATACATTAAAGTGGGACCCTTATCAACTCAAGAGTTCACCTTGTAAGCAACAACAAATTATTCATATATATGCTCAATTAAGCATGACTTGCTTACAACAAATTATTCATATATATGCTCAATTAAGCATGACTTGCTTACAACAAATTATTCATATATATGCTCAATTAAGCATGATCCAATAATCAGATATGACATACGTTACAACAATGCCATATCCCAGACGAGTGCCCGAGGGAGTTCCCTGTGCACCCAAAATAAGGTGTATGTATATCTTCAAGAGCTCACAACCATACTTCTCAAATGCTCATCATTACTTTGCATTCCATTTCAGTAGCTAACTATTTGCGAAAATACAAGAAAATTGCCTTCTTTTTCAAAAATGGTAGCCACAAAACTGTTGGTTCCCATTAATGCAAACCTATCATGAAAAAATTGAGATTTATATCAACTTAAGTTTGGTTAGCACTAATATCAAACGTATGTTTTTTTCCAAACAAAACATCAGAGCATTTGGTAATGTACATTGCAGGCACCCTTTATAAAAGACACTTCAAAAATATTGCATTATTCTTTACCACATACTATCGGAAGAAGAATAGATCAAAGATAGATGTGAAATTACGCTGTACATGAACCATGGAAGAATAGATCAAAGATAGATGTGAAATTACGCTGTACATGAACCATGGAAGAATAAAATACAACTATGGATAATGAAAATAGGCACAGCTAAAGAAACCAGTCATTGCCATCCTCATAAAGTCATAAGTGCTTTATTTTCTTTGGCTGCAGAATTTATAGAATGGTTTATAACTTCATGTTGGGGCCTTCTCCATCAAACCTTGGTACATCTCCTGTTAAGAATAATTTCACAAATATATAAGCACATTTTTCATCATCGACTACACGATGAATTACAAGAGATCTAGGATATCTTTCTGTCATAGCTAGCATCCATGTCAAGGTTATAATGATAAACATAAAAATGGAATGCAAATGATATTCACCTGTATGGGATTCAAAAACTAAGTTTTGCAAGCAAATATTGGTAAATAATCAAAACTCGCTATAGAAGAACACATGTTCCTATACTTCCGACTGAAGAAAAAAAAACCCATCACAGAGTAAGGTGCTCTATCGTACAGAAATAAGTACGTACATCGTTCCAATATTTTCGTAAGCAGAAATCACCATAAGTTTTGTGTTCCCGACGCCCCAAAAATAGCAGCTATTGCTGCTAACACCGCCTGTGAGCATATTACATCAGAAAGGGGATTAGGAAGGTGCTGAAATATGAATAGGTAACATAGATAATATGGGGATCAGAGAACGGTTCAGTATACTTACCGTAACAGTACATGCAACCAGTCCTGCCTTCTCTCGGTGGTCCATAGCAACAAATAGAAGAATGAATGTGCCGACGTACCATGGAACAGCAGCGAAAAAGAAGCCAGCCACAAACCTTCATATTACAAAATGTAGAAAATAACAACAAAAAATTGGAAGCTATTTGGTGCGTCAGTAAGAATACTTATATATATATATATCATTGCCCAATTATACAATCTTTTTCATGATTTTGTTTGAATAGTTGCTGTTAAATTAGCGAGTTCACTGATGTTAACTAATTGGGTTCATCATGAGAATCCCGGATCTTGCACGTGTAATGAAATAAAGAAGGTATTATAGGTGTAAGTAAGATGTCTCATTTTCCACATGCATAATTCCGGTGTTCCACACTATTGACTATTTCCATCGATTAAGGAGCATACCGCTACCTACATGAGGGCATGAAAAACATGGTAACGAAAACTAGGATGAAATAAACTTAAAAAAGCAGGTAATCTAAATTCACCAAGATTTAATTTCTTTGTTCTAGATCGTAGACACTGAAGAGGGTACGATAAGCTACCACTTTGAACTGGAAATCCAAAATACTGTAATCCAAATCATAGCATTTCTCAAGATATATAAAGTGCCATTGTATATTAAAACTCAACCTTTCAAAATCTAATTAAACTGTTCCAACAAAAATCATCGGTACCCAACATTAATCTAAACATCTGATGAAGGAAAACATAAGGAAAAAAATATAAACAAGAGACTCACAGCGCCCAACCGATGCCAAGTCCACAGCAAGGAAGTTTTGGCTCTCTTAGCCTCTTAATGACAGGAATACCTTCGGTCACCTGAGGATAGACATATGTTTGGTACCCAACTGAAAAAGCCCATCAAACAAAAATTAGATTTTTAGAACAGTAGTTTGAAAGTATTAGCTTGGGAGTAAGGGCAATAATACATAAATATTCCATAACCTGAAGTTATAACATACACATAACTCTGTTAGTTAACTAACAGAAACCATATGATCCCGACCATCACAAACTCAATCCTCAAAGACAAACCAACACCACCCGACGAAAAAACTCCAATGTTCAGAATAGAAATTACAAAACAAAAGGTTATTAAGGCTAATAACAAAGATGATGACCCAAGATTACACCCAACCAAGCACAGACCAAATCTTTGAACACAAAACTAACGCCTACCTACCCAAAAAAGGGTCCAATTTTCAGAATATAAATTACAAAAAAGGTCACAATTAAGCCCAATACCACAAACTCAATCCCCAAACACAAAACCAACGCCTACCCACAAAAAAAAATCAGATTTTTCGACGAATAACCTCAAAAGACCAGGGTTATACCTGAAACTGGAATCACATGGTAGGGTTGTGGTTGGGGTTGTAGTTGGGGCGGAGGGATTGGGGTTGGAAAGGGAGGCGCGGAGGCGGAGAAGGTTCCGTAGACATGAGGGGGAGGAGGGTTGATCGATTGGGGATTTGATGGATCGAACATGTACTGTTTCTCCATCTCTCTCTCTCTCTCTCGATCGAATCCGGTTTTGGTCGTGTTCTTGTCTTTCGCGGTTTGCCTCTTTTTCACGTAACAAATAATTATTGTTCTGGTTATATTCTATTAATACCTTCGAATAGAAGGCTTCTAAGTTTAAAGGTTAAACCGCGTGTTATCATAATTATGGAGTTATATTTTATTTCGTGATATTTTTGTAGGTTTAGGATCTTCACTTTTTTTTTGGCGGCGCTAAAATAAAGTGAAGATTATATTCATAATTATAGAATTACAATGTTAATTCGTGCTATTTTTGTAGGTATTAAAATTCAAAACTTAAATTTTCTTTTTCTTGATTTTCATCTAGTATGCTCTAGAGTCTAGCCTATGTCTTTTTCTAAATGTCATCCAAGTACATGCTTTTGTCGAGATTTATGGTCTTGTATATCCCAAGACTATAAAAATTAAAGTTTTAATTTGGAGAGAGAAAAAAAGTCGAGCATTCGTAGCAATAAGGACGATGAAAGTACAAATTACAAATATGTATTCCTCCCGAAACTACATTGAAGTGGCGATATAAGATACAATAAAGTACCCTATGACTACGTGAACTTGTTATTGATTCCTCGAATTAGACGATGAAAAATCCAAATGTTGTAGTATTATAGCATTATAATCTTTAAAGCCCTTTAAAAACTTTAGGCCCGTTTGGGTCTTATCGAAGCTGCATCCGGGCTAGTTTGAAATGAATTCTTTGCTAGTTTGAATTGAAACTATAGTCAGAATAAAAAAATATATCAAATCACACTATTAATAAAAATATATACTCAAGTTAGAAAGAAGAAAAAAACCCGGATATAACCGGACCAAACCATGTCCAAACCGAACAGGATGAGTTCCAAATTTTCGCAAACCTTTGGATCAAGTATTAGACTGGACCGGATCTATTTCTATCAAACCTTTGGATTAGGGACCGCACTAGACTAGACCGAACCTATTTCTAAGTCGAGACTTGAACTTATACACCTACTCCTACTCCTCCATTGAAAACAAACAAGTAAACAAAAATAAAAGTAAAATGCAAAAACCCAAAACACGAAAGGAAATATAAATTAAAATTGGAAAACAGAAGATCCAGCACTAGTGTTCCATTCCATCCCACGAGTCGAGTGAGTCGACATGAGATTCGGATTCGGTCACTCACGTTCGCACGCGAAGGGAAGAAGCGAGCACGCGTGCTGGGTCGCCACAGCTGGCGCCGTTCCAATCCCACCCGTCCATTACCACTAACTCCATCATCCGACGGCTGACATCACCCCACAGACGCCAAAACCATGATAACGCATCATTTCACGTAATAATTTTAATGATGCGTCTTGCACCCCTCCCTCACCCCCACGCCTCGATTCCAACACCACAACCCACGTTTTATTTATATATATATATTATGTTTTTTATTCTTATTTTTGAAAAATTAAATATTGGTTTCCCTCCACTTTTCCTATATATATGTCCCCAACATCACACTTCTACTTTGGCCACATCTGAAAGTTGTGAGCTTCTTCCACTTCTTCTTGTTGTGAGTATGTATTGGATTTTTGTTTATGTTCTGTTTAAGTTTTGAAATGTTACTTTTAGAAGTATGTTGCATTTTTTTAATGATTATGAGTTGTTTTTTTCTGGGTTGTTGTTGTGAGTTTTTCTTCTTCTTTTGGAAAGAATCCAAATGTTTTTTTTCTTATATTGTTTGTGTCTTCTGAGTTTCCTGTCTTTTGGTAAAAGAGTTGGGAATTATTTAGTTATATAATGCATGTGTAATCAAATGAGGTTTTTCGGTAACTAAAACTGTTGGTTGTATTTCTGAAATGTTTGGGTGTTATCGTTAACGTTAATTACTATTTGGTGCACAGACGTTGTTTCAGTTTAGAAATAAATTTAGCTGATATATAACTCCATTGCAGAGTTCAGACCGAACTGAACTAAGAGCCCTTTTTATATATATACTGTAGATAGAGATTGGTTTGAATATGACCCTAGCCTTTTCGATGAATTTGCAATTGATAATTTTCTGATGAGGTGAACATTTGTTCAAAGATGCTCATTCAATTTCATTTAAGTGATGGTTTTTAGGCTAACAGAATGAATAAATAGATATCATAAGTGCATCTGAAAGTCGTCTAAGTTCTACTTTTGAAGCCTTAATTAGATTTCTGAAATTAAGGATTTAGTTCTAATACACTCTCACAATGAGTCTGACTTCATGTAATATATATGTCGTTCTACTCATTTTTGTAGTTATAGAAATGGTAGTTTGATCTAAATAAGTTATCTCACAACCATCTCTTCCAATCCACAGGTTATTCTTATATATTTGCTTGAATCCATCTCAACTTCTCAAGTGGTGCATTTGGTTTAGAGTGTTGTGACACACCAAAGTGGAGAGAGAGAGAGAGAGAGAGAGTTCAGAACAAGTTATTTCTCTGTTTGATTTTGAGAAGAACATGCAGCGTGGCCAAAGATTCGTAACTGGTCAGAGCAGCTCTAATTATAACTACTACAACTACGAGCATAAGCATGAAAAATACATATCACCATCTTCATCAACCAAAGAAGACTCTGACTCTGAGGAGAACATAAATGTGTTGTTAAGTCTTGATAACTATGGCGGCGACGAAGACGATGTTGTTAGTACGGGGAGAACACCCGGTAGTAATGGATGCGATTCGCCCGACTCAATTTGTTCTGGGTATGTGTCGAAGCCCCGAAAGAAGAAGCATTCATTTGATGAAGAGACTACTAATTCTAATTCATCTCCGGACGCGAATGGCTTAAGAAAGAAAGAGAGGGTTAAGAAAATGGTTAAGACTTTGCGAGGAATCGTGCCGGGCGGTCAGCAAATGGACACTCCAACTATACTTGATCAGGCTGTTAGGTATCTCAAATCCCTCAACATGGAAGTTAAGAATCTTGGATGCAGAAGTTGATTTAATTTGATGGATTCATTCAGTGACAAAATTAAGGCTAGTGATGGATGTTTTGTTTTGTTCTGTTCTGTTATTTGACAATCTTCTTTCATGTAATGTTAATAATTTTGTTCTCGTCAAAAATTACTCACTTAATACACGTCATAGACAACTATGAGTTCGACGAGTTTAAGTTTTTAGATGCTACGAAGATTTTGAATCAGAAGTTTGTAGTTCTTATTGTTGGTTTGCAGTTCAAAGTCCGTACAATATGTTCAAGTGATCATACGTTCAAGTACCTACGAAAGTAATATACGTTACAAGTACTGTAAGTTCGATAAGCGTCCGTCAACCATCTAGATTTTGAAAGAGAAGTTGGAGTGGGACTGTAAGTTATTGTTGGTTTGTAGTTCAAAGTTTGTACAACATAATTAATCGTGTCAGATACCATCTTACGGAATCTTTATCTGATTGAATTTATTTATTTTGCACATGAGCATGCGTGGCATGTGCTTCCACACTGTGATATATTTATGGCATCTGCTGCTGAAAAAAAATATAAATAAGAATGCACTTGTGACATGATGATGATTCTTCATTACAAAAAAAAAAAAACACAATGATTCCTCTTCAAGTATGGAGCATGATGATTCTTCAGTGCACAAGTACAGAAGATAATGATTATGAATTTGCTTTCTCTAACATACCATGCACCTTTTGAGTAGTAAGATCATTATGATAGATTCTGTTTCTGATTTGCCTGCATCAGTTTCTAAAATTTGTTATAAATTGCAAAATCACCTATACTGAAGTAATGCACCTTTTATTTATAAATATTCTTCACTCCAATTTCTCATTAAAAAATATACCTCTTTTGAAATTTTAAAATATTTTTTATGCCAACGGAAACGAATGTAATGTTAAGTTGAGATTGACCAATTAAGCTATCTCAATTAATTTCTTCTAAGTTGGATAATAGTAATTTTAAAGATTAATTTCTTATTCGACTATTTTTTTCTCTTTTTCTTAAGATTAAATTAGTGTTTCAAGTAATTGACAATATATGGAGAGAAAATGAAGACGAGCTTGGGCCGGATTAAATATTATATATATAATTAATATTATATATTACACACAGTTGTTGGGTTTATTTATTTATTGATCATCATTGTGTGTCAGCTCATGGAGTAAAAGGCTGATTGAAGGGGCTGATTTTCAAACTTAAATCCGTCCATGAGCTTGAACTTGAGTTGCGCTTAACTGGATATGGAAAAGTAGCATTTCACACCAAAATCCACACAAAACTCACGCATCTTACGTGTAAGCCGACGTGCCACGTCTGACGTGTTATCAGTCCACATTTTGAATTTCAAATCTCAAGAATAAACAAAGTATTTATCTGACATGTCATAATCTTGTCATCTCTTTTTTCTCTAGCAATCATATCTTCTCTCATCTTCTTTTTTCTTCTCCAGCAAGCATATCTCCTCTTTTTTCTTCTCCAGCAAGCATATCTCCAAATCCAACCTCGACCTTGCTGTCGTGGACCGCTCCAGAGAGGTTTTCCTCTGCCTTTGGCTTCTACTCCTACTTCTCCCCTTTCGCCGAGGACCCGGACCACCCGAGATTCCAAGTGTCTCATCCTTGGCCTCTGCTGTCAAGCTCTCCATCGATTTGGCATGGGAACAAAGATTAGATTTTTATGGTATGAAGGTGGTGTGGAGTTGGAGCCCGCCAAAGCTCCTCGATCCGATCGCCATGGCCACCGCGTCCTCCTCCGTCACCATGGAGGAGGCCCTCACTGTGAGCTTTTCCGACCATAAAAATCTATTTCCGTCACCATGGAGGAGGCTTCTCTCCACCTACAACCTATTTTGTTTAATTTTGTTGCATTTGTCTCGTGTTATTTGTATTTGTTCAAGCGATGATTGATCTTGTAGCTTCTATGTGTCAAACTCCTTGAAATTGATTTTGATCGATCCTCGTTGTTTTGGATCTTGTGTTTTTTTTAAGTTGGAATCTTTTGTAATTTGGCGTTTCTTTGGTGATTAAATTCTTACGATTTTTATGGTTAGAGTTCAAATCATATTCATCCTTTAGAAGCCTAGAACAAGTTGCAGCATGAATGAAGTTGTAAACATTTATCATGTTCATTGCTACTTGTGCAATGGTTAAATCTGATTTATTTTTTACTTTTGTTCATTAAGTGTTGTGAATGTGACCTTGCAGGCATTTGCTGGGACCAATGCTTTCCTGACTACTAGAGTCATGGTACTTCAAGTTGCAGAGATATTGTTCTACCCGACCGCTTTTGGATTTGAACTGCAAGACAATGAGCTAGATTCTCGAGAGCATGGAAAACGTGTCATGTAGGGACATGTTGGGGCTAACAGAGGCTTAGATGTTGTTTTTTTCATGTCTGGTGGATGATTTGGTTGTTTATATTTTGTGATAGTAATTGTTAATTGTTGGTGATAAAGATTGATGTGTTTTACTGATATGTTTGTTGCTTTACCACACATTTTATTCATGTGTTTGGTGTACATGTTTCTTTTTTCGGTTGACTTTATATACTTGTCGTGTTTTTTCAACTTTTCCATGTGTTTCTAACAATGGTTTCTTTCCAGCTTCCCACAATCATCTGATAACTTGGATTAAATAGAATATATTAAATAATGTTTCGTGGTGGGGTGGGGGTAACTTGAATTCAATAGCATGGTAACTTTAGTAGAATCGATGGTATGTTAAGGTAAATTTAGTTGCAACAGGTGATAAGTTAAATTCAATAGCAGAGTAACTTCGATTAAATAGAATGAATTAAATTATTGTTTGTAGGGGTATCCATAATTGATAGAACTTGTGTTTTCTTTGGGTTTTTTCTCTCCATTTCATTAGTTAAGATTATGGTTATTATGTTGGTTATATTTGATGTATAGTGTGGAGTGATTAATATTAGAGTTTTAATAACTTATGTGTTATATAGTTTGGATAAAAGTGTGTGTGAGGTTTTGTTGGATTTTTTTTGTCCTGGTGATTGGGATTGGAGTTGTAATAACAAAAGAAGCCTACATGCCTAAATTACCTTGTAATAACATAAATCATCCCGTCGACCAATTAAATTTACCCCAACTATGTAATCCAATTTACCTTCATAGTGACATTAAGTTACCTTATGAGTCATTTAGGATTACCCCCACAAACCATCATTTAATACATTGCTAATAGTTTATGGATGTCTTCTCCAATGACACACAATTGTAAACTTTTTTAACACCTTGCACACAATGTGAGTAGTCATTCTAACCTCACAAACGATAATAATGTAGAACGATAATTATGTAAGTTAACGAATTTTATGTAAAACGTAAAGCATTGGAGAAAAGATGTAAACACGATTCAAGGGTAATAACAATCCATTCAATATCTTCCATTTAATCCAATTTACCATGCTCGTGAATTTAACTTACCCCGACAATCGATAAGTTTACCCCCAAGAACCATTATCCTAATTGGTTGATGGGGGTAAACTGAATGTAAAAACGGGGTACCCAAAAATAATACACGAGGTAAGCTGAATGAAATAGAGGGGTAACCCTAAGTAAATGACGAGGTAAGTTGAATTCAATAGCATGTTAACCATAGTATAGTGGAATTTAGTCTGCTAAATTCGGTCGGGTAATCCTAATTGGTTGGTTGGGGAAGTTGAATTTTGAATACCAATTTAGACGTAAATACTAGACGGGGTAAGTGGAATCCAATAGCCGGGTAACCTGAATAATAAACGGGGTAAGTTGAAGTCCACACAGGGAAATTATAGATCTGAAGGGTAGAATGGATGATCGATTGGGGTAAATTTAGTGTCACGAGTGGGTAATTTGATTCAATAGGAGGGGTAGATTGAATTATTTTCCTCTACTCTAGACTTTATCCTAGTATTACCTGAGCAACCTTTTTTCTTCACCATATTAGGATCCAAACCCTTGTGCAATGCCCTTATACGGTGATTCATTTAAATGTAAAATATTTGCAGCTAGTGTCCATGGACTGTCTTGAAGTATTATGTCAGTGGAGGAAGAGTTGCAGCTTATCGGTTTTTTGATTGAGGTCACCCTGCATCCGGCTTAGATACCAGTAACTCAATTTTTCAATCGTTAGACCTTACAACAATTCCATATATCGTTCTTGAGATTTGAACTACTCTACAAAGAAAGCACAAAATTTCATCGTTATTTGTTGTCTAACAATTGCATTCATTAGCAAGGGAGATATTTCTGGCAATAAAATGAGGAACATATGTCGACTCTGCTAATGAACAACCACCAATGTTCTTGTAATTACTAATTCCGTTTACCCCGTGAATTAAAAAATGGGGTAAACAAAATAATGTACGAGGTGAGCTGAATACAATAGAGAGGTAACGTTAAATAATTGACGGGGTAAGTTGAATTCAATAGTAGGTTGACTAGGGTAACATGCGATGTCTCTACATACAACTTTTGTGGCTTAATAATACAACCAGTTGACCATGGTAAATACAAGAACATTGGTGGTTATTCTCAACTATTGTTTGTGGCTATTTGTCAACTCTTAAAGAGTATCTAATAGTTTGTATGTTAAGCATATGAACATATTCTTGAGTATTCTCAACTATTGACGCGTGTATTTTTAATTAATGATTAAAGAAAGTTATCCCTGTCCTATTTAATCAAATTACCCCTACCGTAACTAGGTTTACCCCAACCTATCCCTTGCATGGATATGAATTAGGATTAATTTGCAATTGAATTTCACTTACCTTGTCTATCAATTAAAGTTACACCACAAACCATATCCTTAATCCTTTTATTTATTCCAAATTACATTGCTATTAAATTCAATTTACCCCAGTTATCATCCAGGATTACCCCCACGCACCAACATTATATCCATTCGATTTACGCTAAGTTACTCGTCCTACAAAAACAATTTTTCCCTAACGGAGCTAGATTTTACCCCAACCTACCATCCCTTATACTAATTGGATCTCAAGTTAATTTCTTCTATTCAATTAGTGTTACCCATGTTATTGAATTCAAGTTACCTACATTTTTGATGTATTTTTATGGTGTAGGGGTATAGATAGAACACAATTTCGGCTTCAAGATTATTTTAATATGTAGATCAATATTCTATTTATTAGGTAAAAATTTCAAACCAAATAACTTCCACTCAGATCATTTTAATATTCGGTCTGCATTCAATACATTCGTTGATGATCACCTCGAACAAAATAAAAATACATTAAACAAAAAAATAATTCATGCATGAACAAAAAACAACGACATCCTCACGAGACACTTTGAAAAAATATCTAAATCAAGTTCCAGTCAGCTTACTTTAGTTCGGATGTATCAATATTGTTTGGTTTGAGATTTGAGTTTTAGTCTAAATTCATTTGTCCTCGACCTTAATTTCAACATAAAAATACCGACAAGCAATTCTAACAGAAAAACACAGAAAACTAAAACCCTAAAAGTAGACAATTATGGATTAATTAACTGTGTTTCCCAAGGCAAATATAGTATTGAATTTCAAGTGTGGTAAAGTAATCACATGCAAGGTTGTAACACAGTACAAATGACAAGAAATAACCAAAGATGGGAATGACTGAAATTACAAAATCACCCATGATCCTAGCTGGAATGTCAGGTTGTACATGCGTGGGAATAGGGGTGGGGACGTGCGTAGGCATCCAGAGTCCACTGGATATATCTGGTTAGTCTGTTTTTAGACCATGACGCATCGAGATTATCTTTTGGTTTTGTTAAGTACATTTGAACTCTACAGTACGGTTGAGCCCGTTGTTTGGGATATAATTTCGGACATTAGAACATGTTAGAATCAAATACAGTCTTAATCAGACATTGATTTAGTTCTTCTATCCTTGAGCTCCCGAGGGACAACCTGAAGTATATATGATCATCATCATTTGGCATAATTCAATATCCTTAATAGAAAGCAAAAACTGTTTTATCATTAAGTAAACATGAGGATAGTACTCAATCCTTAATTTCTCCATTGCTTTCGCATTCTCCAACAAGAACCTCGCCAAATCACACCAATGGCCTCCTGTATCTTCATAAATGATTAGCTTAACACGCTTCGATCAGCTTATTTATCTGACAAGGCCGGGATAAGGCTTTGTTCCTCCCAATGGTATGGAGCTGGTTTGGGTTCACATTCCCAACGTACAAATCCAAACTAGTTGTTGAAACAGTAAAGAAAAATATAAGTTAGAGGCCAATTAAGATAATAAATAATTTGAAATGATCGAAAATCGAAAAACGGTTTGAATTCCCAAGGATTATTCCAAACCAGGCTTTGTACCCCCAAATTATTGAACAACTATATATCAAGAGTTCAATACTATATATTGCTTGTAATAACTTAATCTAAGCACCCTGATTAAACTAAACTAAACCAATTAACCTAATTAAACCTTGATTAGTGAAGGATGAGGTGGCTTGTTTTGATTTGAAGTTTAAGAGGTGGATTGAAGATAAACTTGGATGTTACTATAAATAGAGGTGTAGGGTTAATTAAAACGTTTCTTCACTTGTGTTCAGTTCAGAGAGTGTGTGAGAGGCGAAATTGGTGAAGAAGAAGAAGGAGAGAAGAAGAAGAGGAGAAGAAGGTCAAGTGTTGGGTTGAGGTTGCCAAAGCTAGGGAGGCTTCTTCAACCGTCAAAAAGGTATGCCAAATCTTCAATATAACTCACTTGTGCCTTGTGAGTGTTGGGGATCGACGTTGGTGTCGAATTCCCCGTCGGAATTCAACCAATTCAGAGGTTGAAGACGACGATCGGTCGACCGGTGCCTGTGGGCAGTCGACCGATCCTATTATTATATTGATATTTACCCGCGAACGGTCGAACGATGTCGTTAGACGGTCGACCGTTATGCCAGATTTGTGCGGGAAAAAGGGGATATACTGTTATCGGTCGAACGGGACCACTTAGTCGGTCGACCGAATAACGATGAGAATGGGTCGGTTGGGGATTTTGACTTATTAAACGGTCGAACGTCCTTTACCTTGTTCGACCGATCCATTCGATGCTAAGTCGGTTGGGAGCTTTGACCATCAAAACGGTCGACCGCTCTTTAACTCTCGGTCGACCGACTGAGCATTTAATTAAGCGGTAGAGTGCTTGTGTTGATTCGGTCGAACTGTATTTCAGTTCCGGTCGACCGAACGAGACTTGAGCAAATTATTGAAATCCCTGTTATCGGTCGAACGGCCCCTTGGTTCGACCGGTCGGATATATATATTATATAAAATTGTATAGCGTAGACCTTCCAAACGGTCGACCGCTAGATGACTTTTGTTCGACCGATTGGTCGGTAATTCGGTTGGCGTGGTTCGACCGGTAGATTTGTTTGTACAGTACTGTGTACTGTGTGGGGGACCGGTCGACCGGTGTGCTTGTAGCGGTCGACCGATCTGCCGCAGGTTGGTGGATTTATCCACACGCGATCCGTCGATGTCAGGTCGACTACCGGCTCCGAGGCGACGGTTGATTACCGGCTTTGAGAGCTACGGATTTCACCTTCGACGAAGGCGTATTATTGTTGTACTTTTTCCTCTCTTACCGAGCGGGGTGTGAGGGATGTGTACCGTAAACCTTGGGCAGTTTGCGAGGGTTTAGCGGTAGGCCGAGGATGTTCCGGCAGGGTGCGCGCTAGGCGACTCTTGGGGGAGCAGTGGCTGTCGTCTGACCCGAGTTGTGTATTCGGCGGGCTGACTCGCTCTTTGGGTGCGGCGTGTACCAGGGGTTCCTTCCTGCACTTTTTGGGGAGCAGTGGTGTCGACTGACCCTTGTGAGGCAGCGGTGGACTGACTTGACCCTAGTGGCAGGAGTGGTTCAGTGCCGCGGAGGCGGTGAGGGCATTATTGTGGGCCCGAGGCGGATGATCATGTGCATAGCATTGCATTGTCTTTAATTCCTTTTTATATTTTTAGGAGGTTTGGTATACGGGGTTCCTGCAGGGAACTCAGGCATGTTTGTTGTTTGCATTTCAGGTAGCGAGCAGGGTTAGAGTTTGAGGTGGTGACCGAGGACGGTGCCCCCGAGATCAGATCCTGTAGTTGTCAGTTTCTTTCTTTTGAGGTGATTACATATTGTATAGCTTTTGTCGTAATCACAGTCAGTTTGTATATTTGACTTCCACGTGGATCATATTATATTATATATGTTGGTTTGTTTCCCGTGACGTGCCCAGTGCTGACCGTTGACGGTCTTTATTATTGTTTAAATTTTCCGCTGTTTTCGGGTACGTTACAATTTGGTATCAGAGCGTTGATCTCGGCGTACTTGTCCAAAGAAACCACCTTTGAGTTAGGAGTTAGGTCTAGAGGATCATGCATGCACAGATTATATTGATATTGTCTTGTTTCCTTTGGCAGATGCCTCCTAGACGGGGGAATGTGGTTGCCCATACTCGCGGTGAGAGTGAGACTGCGAGGGATGAGGCTTGGGAGGATGAGCGTCGGACGTTGTTCGATACGGTCGGACGTCTGACAGAGATGCTACAGCAGCAGACGGCACAGACTGGGCAGACGGGGACTGGTGCTATGCATGACCGGTTTATGCGCCAGCATCCGCCTACCTTTCTGGGGCAGTACGACGCAGAGGCTGCGGAGGAGTGGATCTTCATGATGCAGAAGATCTTCAGTGCTATTGGTTGTCCTCCAGAGGCGAGAGTGGGCTTGGCTACTTATGTTTTGGGCGGTGCTGCGTCCAACTGGTGGAGGTCCACATCTGCAGTAGTGTTTGCGGACAGAGATGATATAGCCTGGGAGGAGTTCGTTGGCGAGTTCAACGAGCAGTATTTTCCGCAGCATGTCCAGGATGCGAAGAGGGAGGAGTTTCTGAGTCTTCAGCAGGGAGACATGACCTTGGCAGGCTACATCGGGAAGTTCAACGCCCTTGAGCGTTACTGTCCCGAGATGTATGTCACACAGGAGCCGAGGGCTGGGAAGTTCGTCCGGGGGCTCCGGAAGCAGTTGAGGACGAAGGTGCTGACACACATGCCGAGCACGTTGGCCGATGCAGTGAAGAGTGCCTCTGTTCTTGATCGTGACTACAGGGAGAACTACCAGGATGAGAGGAGGCCATCAGGTAGGTTCTCTGGGAGGCCAGGAGGTCAGACTGGAGGGAATCCGGGCAAGAGGCCCCGATACGAGGGAGCAGGAGTTGCAGTACCACGACCAGAGCCTTGTGGTACTTGTGGGAGGTTTCACTCCGGGCCGTGCTTCACCCCCGGAGCATGTCATGGGTGTGGCCAGCTGGGTCACTTTATCAGGAGCTGTCCGAGCCGAGGAGCTGGGCCGAGCAGACCACCGGGTTTACCCGCACCAGGCAGAGGAGGAGGCGGAGGTAGACCACCTTTCCGACCACAGCAGGGGCAGCGCACTGGCAGAGTTTTCACCATCCAGGCAGAGGAGGCTCGGGATGGAGGCGCTGTCGTGGAAGGTACACTTCTTGTCGCAGGTTCAGTAGCTAGGGTGTTATTTGATTGTGGCGCGACACACTCGTTCATCTCAGAGCGATTTGCGGGAGTGTTGGGCTGTACCCTTGCGATGTTGACTGCCACGTTGGAGGTCAGCACACCCCTGGGTCTGGTGGGCACTGTGGGGAGATTTGTCCCCGGCGCCACGGTTGTTTCGGGAGATCAGGAGTTTCCGGCAGACCTGGTCTTGCTACCGATGGAGGACTTTGATGTCATACTTGGGATGGATTGGCTGTCCCAATATGATGTTCGAGTCTTGTGCCGTGAGAAGAAGATTTTGATCCCGAGGAAGGGTTTGCCTGATATTCTGATTAGAGGGATCAGAAGCAGAGGGGGTCGCATTATTGTATCTGCTGTGAGAGCTCAGAGACTGTTACAGCAGGGATGTGCAGCTTTTCTGGCGACACTTGTAGTTGCGGAGGCAGAGTCTCAGAGGCTAGAGGACATTGAGGTGGTGCAGGAGTTCGCGGATGTTTTTCCAGCGGAGATTCCAGGTTTACCACCACACCGAGAGTTGGAGTTCGGCATTGAGTTGGTAGCTGGCACTACACCACAGTCGAAGGCTCCATACCGGATGACACCTGCTGAGTTGACAGAGTTGAAGAAGCAGTTGCAGGAGTTGATGGACTCTGGATTTATCAGACCGAGCGTCTCGCCTTGGGGTGCACCAGTTTTGTTTGTGAAGAAGAAGGACGGATCCTTGAGGATGTGCATAGACTACAGGATGCTGAACCAGGTGACGGTGAAGAATAGGTATCCCTTACCTAGGATTGAGGATCTCTTTGACCAGCTGCAGTCAGCGAAGGTTTTCTCGAAGATTGACCTGCGTTCAGGATATCACCAGTTGAGGATCCGAGATGAGGACATCCAGAAGACAGCCTTCAGGACGAGATATGGACACTATGAGTTCTTGGTGATGCCATTTGGATTGACGAATGCTCCGGCAGCGTTCATGGATCTGATGCACCGGACATTCAGGCAGTACATTGATATATTTGTGATTGTCTTCGTGGATGACATCTTGATCTATTCACCATATGTGGAGCAGCACATAGAGCATCTGAGGATTGTACTCAGCATCTTGAGGGCTCAGCAGTTATATGCTAAGTTCTCAAAGTGCGAGTTTTGGTTGGACAGAGTGGCATTCCTCGGACACATTGTATCGGCAGAGGGGATATCAGTGGATCCGGCAAAGGTAGAGGCGGTGACACAGTGGAGGACCCCTACGAGCGTGACAGAGATTAGGAGCTTTGTTGGACTGGCGGGTTATTACCGTCGCTTCATCAAAGACTTCTCGAGATTGGCAGCACCACTGACAGCTCTGACGCAGAAGGGAGTCACTTTTGTTTGGTCGCAGAAGTGCGAGGACAGCTTTCAGGAGCTGAAGAGACTGTTGACCACAACACCAGTTTTATCATTGCCGAGTGGCACGGGTGGATTCGTGATTTATAGCGACGCTTCAGGTGTTGGCTTAGGATGTGTACTTATGCAGCACGGGAGGGTGATCGCGTACGCATCCAGACAGCTGAAGGTCCATGAGAGGAATTACCCGACACATGATTTGGAGTTAGCAGCAGTGGTTCATGCACTGAAGACCTGGAGACACTATCTTTATGGCGAGCAGTTCGAGGTGTTTACAGATCATCAGAGTCTGAAGTACCTGTTCTCGCAGAAGGAGCTGAATATGAGGCAGCGCAGATGGCTTGAGTTCATTAAGGACTATGACTTCACTATCTCTTACCATCCGGGGAAGGCGAACACGGTTGCAGACGCTTTGAGCCGGAAGGTGGAGGTATCAGTAGCAGACCTATGTATTCAGGAGTGGAGACTGCTAGAGTCCTTGGCAGAGTGGAGGCCATTTGCTGATAGCTCTGAGGGCGCAGTGATTGCAGGATTGAGAGTAGAGCCTCAGACAGTATCAGCAGTGATTCATGCTCAGACTACAGATGAGGAGTTGAGCAGTTTGTTACAGTTAGCTGCCAGAGATGGGTCAGACTTCAGAGTTGGAGTGGATGGAGGTCTGAGATTCAGAGACCGTATCTGGGTGCCGAAGACAGAGGACCTGAGACATGATATCATGGAGGAGGCACACAGATCGAGATATTCCATTCATCCAGGGAGCACCAAGATGTACAAAGATCTGCAGCGGAACTTCTGGTGGCGAGGTATGAAGAAGGACGTTGCAGACTTCGTATCGAGGTGTTTGGTCTGTCAGCAGGTGAAGATCGAGCACCAGAGACCAGCAGGGCAGATGCAGAGGATTGAGTTGCCCGAGTGGAAGTGGGAGCACGTGACGATGGATTTTGTTACGGGGCTACCGAAGACACGGAGATTCCACGATGCGATTTGGGTTATAGTCGATCGACTGACCAAGTCAGCGCATTTCTTAGCTATTAAGACCACTCTTGCTCTGGAGGGTCTAGCTAAGTTATATATTGAGGAGATTGTCAGACTTCATGGCGTGCCGGTCAGTATCATTTCAGATAGAGATCCCAGATTCACTTCGAGATTTTGGGAGAGTCTACACAGAGCACTGGGGACACGTCTGAAGTTTAGCACAGCTTTCCACCCACAGACAGATGGCCAGTCAGAGCGGACGATACAGACATTGGAGGACATGCTGAGAGCGTGCACACTTGACTGGGCAGGGCATTGGGATGAGCATTTGCCGTTGATCGAGTTCGCCTACAACAACAGCTACCACTCGAGTATTGGGATGGCACCCTATGAGGCATTATACGGGAGACCGTGTAGATCGCCGGTATGCTGGAGTGATGTGGGCGAGAGACAGCTAGTTAGACCTGACATTATTCAGTTGTATTCAGAAAAGGTCGACGTGATTCGGAGACGACTAGCTACGGCGCAGAGCAGGCAGAAGAGTTATGCTGATACGCGGAGACGTGAGCTGACTTTTGATGTAGGAGATCATGTCTTCCTGAAGATCTCGCCTTCCAGAGGGGTGATGAGATTCGGGAAGAAGGGGAAGCTGAGTCCGAGGTATGTCGGACCTTTTGAGATATTGGATCGGGTCGGTGAGGTGGCATATAGGATTGCACTACCACCACAGTTTGCAGGACTTCACAACGTCTTCCATGTTTCTATGTTGAGGAAGTACGTGGCCGATCCAGCTCATGTGATAGAGATATCAGTACCGGAGATCCAGCAGGATTTGTCATTAGATGAGAGACCAGTTGAGATTGTGGATCAGATGGTACATCAGCTCAGGAGGAGAGCGATTCCGATGGTGAAGGTCAGGTGGCAGCGTCACACTGACAGAGAGGGTACCTGGGAGATTGAGGAGGATGTCAGGAAGCAATATCCAGAGTTATTTCGGTAAGTCAGTTGTTTCGAATTTCGCGGACGAAATTCTTTTAAGGAGGGTAGATTGTAATAACTTAATCTAAGCACCCTGATTAAACTAAACTAAACCAATTAACCTAATTAAACCTTGATTAGTGAAGGATGAGGTGGCTTGTTTTGATTTGAAGTTTAAGAGGTGGATTGAAGATAAACTTGGATGTTACTATAAATAGAGGTGTAGGGTTAATTAAAACGTTTCTTCACTTGTGTTCAGTTCAGAGAGTGTGTGAGAGGCGAAATTGGTGAAGAAGAAGAAGGAGAGAAGAAGAAGAGGAGAAGAAGGTCAAGTGTTGGGTTGAGGTTGCCAAAGCTAGGGAGGCTTCTTCAACCGTCAAAAAGGTATGCCAAATCTTCAATATAACTCACTTGTGCCTTGTGAGTGTTGGGGATCGACGTTGGTGTCGAATTCCCCGTCGGAATTCAACCAATTCAGAGGTTGAAGACGACGATCGGTCGACCGGTGCCTGTGGGCAGTCGACCGATCCTATTATTATATTGATATTTACCCGCGAACGGTCGAACGATGTCGTTAGACGGTCGACCGTTATGCCAGATTTGTGCGGGAAAAAGGGGATATACTGTTATCGGTCGAACGGGACCACTTAGCCGGTCGACCGAATAACGATGAGAATGGGTCGGTTGGGGATTTTGACTTATTAAACGGTCGAACGTCCTTTACCTTGTTCGACCGATCCATTCGATGCTAAGTCGGTTGGGAGCTTTGACCATCAAAACGGTCGACCGCTCTTTAACTCTCGGTCGACCGACTGAGCATTTAATTAAGCGGTAGAGTGCTTGTGTTGATTCGGTCGAACTGTATTTCAGTTCCGGTCGACCGAACGAGACTTGAGCAAATTATTGAAATCCCTGTTATCGGTCGAACGACCCCTTGGTTCGACCGGTCGGATATATATATTATATAAAATTGTATAGCGTAGACCTTCCAAACGGTCGACCGCTAGATGACTTTTGTTCGACCGATTGGTCGGTAATTCGGTTGGCGTGGTTCGACCGGTAGATTTGTTTGTACAGTACTGTGTACTGTGTGGGGGACCGGTCGACCGGTGTGCTTGTAGCGGTCGACCGATCTGCCGCAGGTTGGTGGATTTATCCACACGCGATCCGTCGATGTCAGGTCGACTACCGGCTCCGAGGCGACGGTTGATTACCGGCTTTGAGAGCTACGGATTTCACCTTCGACGAAGGCGTATTATTGTTGTACTTTTTCCTCTCTTACCGAGCGGGGTGTGAGGGATGTGTACCGTAAACCTTGGGCAGTTTGCGAGGGTTTAGCGGTAGGCCGAGGATGTTCCGGCAGGGTGCGCGCTAGGCGACTCTTGGGGGAGCAGTGGCTGTCGTCTGACCCGAGTTGTGTATTCGGCGGGCTGACTCGCTCTTTGGGTGCGGCGTGTACCAGGGGTTCCTTCCTGCACTTTTTGGGGAGCAGTGGTGTCGACTGACCCTTGTGAGGCAGCGGTGGACTGACTTGACCCTAGTGGCAGGAGTGGTTCAGTGCCGCGGAGGCGGTGAGGGCATTATTGTGGGCCCGAGGCGGATGATCATGTGCATAGCATTGCATTGTCTTTAATTCCTTTTTATATTTTTAGGAGGTTTGGTATACGGGGTTCCTGCAGGGAACTCAGGCATGTTTGTTGTTTGCATTTCAGGTAGCGAGCAGGGTTAGAGTTTGAGGTGGTGACCGAGGACGGTGCCCCCGAGATCAGATCCTGTAGTTGTCAGTTTCTTTCTTTTGAGGTGATTACATATTGTATAGCTTTTGTCGTAATCACAGTCAGTTTGTATATTTGACTTCCACGTGGATCATATTATATTATATATGTTGGTTTGTTTCCCGTGACGTGCCCAGTGCTGACCGTTGACGGTCTTTATTATTGTTTAAATTTTCCGTTGTTTTCGGGTACGTTACATTGCTAGCCGTATCTATGGAATACGATAGCCCTACATTTGAAAAGAAGCCAACCTCTTGCAGTAGTAGAGAGGCTCCAAAAGCACCATTCCAGATCGAATATATGGTGCACTACCACATGTTCAGTTTGGATCAAAACTATGGATACGCAATTTTAATCGCTCATCCTTCACCTCCTCGCCATTCAATTATTATCTTATCAGAAAGTCTAATAACGATATTTCATATATATGGTGCAGATCATATTCATATATATTCATAACCAAACTAGTTGTAGAAGAAGAAAAAAAGAAGATTAGAAGCTAGCTAAAAAGATACATATATTCATAAACATACATGCAATTCAAGATACTAATGTACACTACATGACAAAGAGATAACTTTGTCTTTCTCATCCGATATGATACGTTCTCTGGCATGTTCGCGTGATTTGGACTCGAATAATCTTGAGCCTGAACCCATGAAAGAAGCGCTAACTCCTTTTAAAACCACTAAGATATATCTTTGAAAGACATGACGTTCCAATCAAATACAGCCACCCGAAACTCGAACGATAAAATGCTCTTAGAGCTCCACTTCAATAATTTTTCCTTCCATTCATATTTGATGCACGCTTAATCTCATCAAACACAACCTCCTCGAGATTCATGCAACCGGACACAAGCCTCTTGAGATCTTCTATAGTGGACTTCACGCAAAACAACGTCAGGTTGTTTAAGTGCAGGTAGTATTAATTACCCTCTAGGGCAACTTCAAATCGACTACCAAGAGGTTAAGTTCAATGAGAGTGCGATAAGAGAAGATGGTTTGGGGGACGACATAATCCCAAAGTTGGTTGTCGAGTTTGAGATTTTGGAGACCGTTGGAGAAGAGGTGGGAGAGAACTTCGTCGGCCTTAGAATGATTGGTGCAATCAACACCAATCTCGCAAATGAGAATTGGAGTGTCACGTTGTCGGAGAATGGTATCGACCGTGCATCTCCCAATTGTTGGGATAATAATTGAGGATGAGACGGGGGAGGGAGCGGAAAAGAGGACGCCATCTTCTGGAGAGAGCGGTGGTGCGGACGGCGAACTTGTGGGGAAGATAGTCTAGAATGTGTAAGATTAAGTCATCAGGAATAGATCGAACTTATGATATCTATGGAAGATAGAAGGTGGTTGTGATTGTTGTCATTTCTTCCACTAATCTTTTTGTTTCCCTTTATTTTTCTTGCAATCATCTTTGTTGGTTTTCTTGTCGGACTCGATATATATATATGCATCTAGTTATAGATATAAAGGAAACCCTAATTTTTTGGTGCAACGATTTAATTTCAATTTCGTGTAGTTCACGTAAAGAGCTGGTAATCAATACACAACAACCACGTCCATGCCATCCGCCCCTATTTAAGATCTTAAACCACAATAGGATATTGTGCTTAATATTTATATTACTACTATTTATGGTTTTTAACTGAACTATATTAAACTCAACAGAAAATAAACTCTGCTTGCCTGTATGAGGACTCTGTTCGACTGAATAAGGCCAACCAATCCAGACATTGAATCCAAGCTATGCCGGTCGAACGAAGCACCAAAGGTCGGATCAACTTTAAGTTATTATAAAACGTCAGTCGAATAAGATCAAAGGGCGGTCAACCGTTTTGAGATTTACACTCCCAACCGACATAAAACAGTACATTCGGTCGAACTTCAAAGGGGACCCGTTCGACCGAAAACACCCAGAGTCGTCTTCTTCATCACAATTACTCTACGACCGGTCGACCGTCCCAGTGCAGAAAATTATTACACAACCATCCGACAAGCCTTTCGGCCTACCGTCGACGACTTTAACACTCACACAAGCTCAGGTGAGTATAGAAGTAAAGCTTGACATACCTTGGAAGCTTAAAGAAGCTTCAAAAGATCAACGACGATCGCCTCCACCCAAACGAGCTTTCTCCGGCGACTCCTTCTCACGAGCGGTGATCGCACCTCCTCCAGTCACACCTTGCTGAGCTCGGCCTACACTTCTTCACCTTCGCCGGAAACAACGAGGGAGAGGGTTGAGAGATCAGAGAGACGCGAGGGAGAGAATTGAGCGGGAGAGAGAGTGAGATGAGTGTAAAGAGAGACAGAGCCAACCTTTATACTCTACCCCAAACAATCTCAGCCATCCACTCAAACCCTCCATCTAAACACCATGATTAAACCCTCGTTAGCCACCTAAACACAATTAGGCACTAAATAGGACTAGGATATAACACATATCCTCCAAATAAGCTTCAATTTCACCGATACTCTTCAATTAGATAGACTTTCATATACTTTTCAATTTTAAATATGTTTTCACCTATACTTTTTTTTTCAAGTTTACAAAATAAACTTGGGTTAACCGAAGTTTTAGGAGTTGAATTCCAAGTATGCTCTTGTTTATTTCTTTGAATTTCAAATATAAGTATAATATTAAATTAAAAATTAAGAGAATAAAATTTTGTTTGAGTTTTTTGCACTTATTTTTATCTTTAAAATAAAAAAATTAAATATATTTGAAAATTATAAGAATGTAATTTGAAGCATTAAGAGTTAACTTAACTCAAGTTAAGAAAAGGTGTATGTGAAAGAAAATTTGAGATTAAGGGGTATTGGTGAAATATGAGTTCAATTTGAAGGGTATACATGATAGCCATTTTTTAAGGGTATTGGTGATATTGAAGTGTATTTATAAAATCCCCCCATTTTTAAAGTATTTTGTGGAATTCTACGATTACTTCTATTTTGGAACCATATTTAGGAAATAATTTTCACACACAACATCCATTAGTTCTGAGATGTTATTAGATCTTCACTTGCTAATCCGGAATAGAAGCAAAGGATCAATGGAAAAAAGTGGTTGGTATTGATGTCATTAACTTTTCATTACGTACACTTAATATTGGTGAACTTAAACTCAGAAGTTTTAGCCTACTATTGGAACAATCATCCTTAGTTTGTCTTAGTAGGTCTGATTATTATTTTTAGTTTTCAAGATAAAAGCTTTGCAAGCGAAAGAGATTATTTGGGAATTAACTTTACAGGAAATTGATATACCAGATATATAACATTTCAGTTATTATTATTTTTTATAAATCTGCTTTAATATTTTAAACAAAGTTATGCATTTACAAATAGTTTAAAGACATACGGTCTTAAATATCCAAAAATTGTTCATTTTTTACCTTATTCTAATTAATCACATCACACGAGACCCATATGATTTTTTTAAAATGTAAAAATCTACCGTGATTAGTCTCAATCTAAATAGTTCTCAAATATATATTAATCGTATATAGTTGCAATAATTTTGCAAGAAGAGTGAGAATAACATGTAAGGTAGAACTTGACACATGCACGAAAACCTTTGACTCCAAAATCAACATTTATCCTATTTTTATTAATATTGCAAAAACAGTGAACATAACAATATAACATAGAGTTGACACATACACAAAAACCATTGACTCAAAGATTTATTAATGGTTTCCAACGTACTAAGCACACCACTTGAAGATTACTTAACAAGGACCCTACATGCTAATTATATAAGCACTATAAAATCCCAATTGGTCTTTGGGGGGTGAGTTTGACAAAATGCCAGAGACCTCTCTCTTTTCTTCCAGTCCCTTATACGCCAAGTGAGGTCTCATGCATCAAAAGACCCAAACATTACACACACAGAAAACTCCACCCAAGATGGAAAAATGACCAAAACATACATGTGTATTTATTAACCTTTGGTTTTCAAAAAAATACATATATATATATATATATATTTGTACACCTTATGTCTCTAGTAAAGACCCCACACTAATGTTTCAAACGTCTCACCACCTTCTCTTCTCTTCACGTTCTTCTCCTCCTCCTCCTCCATGACTACAACAAGATCTCTACTAATGCTGGTTTTTCTCTTGTGGGTTTTTGTTTTGCTTCTAGTAGTCAATGGTTTTGGTAGTAGCCACTTCTTCTCCTCGAATCCGGTCGTCGGCGGACGGAGAATGCTCTTTTTGAGTAATTCAAAAGTCTCCTCCCTCCATGCACAACTTCTTAACCAACATGCCAACCGATTCAGATACAAATACAGACACAGACACAAACATGGACATGGGCATGAGCATAGACAAGAGGCGGCGGCACCGGCCAACGATGGGGACAAGATCGATCCATGGTACGGTGTGGAGGCGAGATTGGTTCCATGTGGTCCCAACAAATTGCACCATTGAGCATGGTGAAATTCAATGTAATTGTCAATTTATGTTGCAATATATTGCTACCATTAATTCTTGTCTTCTCATATATGAATAATATATATATATATATATATATAGTGCTTAACAAATTGGTGCAATGAGAGCCATCAATGAAGCAAAGTTTTTTTTAAATGTCAGTCCATCATTACATATTATATGCAATCATATCTCCTCCTTTCCTTTTCTTTCAAGATTTCTAAGCATGCATTTAAGTTATATTTGTCATAAATCTAAACAAGAAAATGATAGTTGAGATGAGGTATTTCTTGTGTAGTGATGTTATGTTTGCATGGATTTCTGAGCTATATGGCATTCTGGGGAGTTGTGTTATGTAAATTTCAAGTTACATTTGTGAGTATAATTATTTACTAACATGAGTAGTTGCTACGGCACGTTGGTGCACAGTGCTCGAGAGTAAGATTTTTGGTTGACGAGTTTATGTGGAATTTGAGATGTACTTGAATTGAATGTTGATTGGATCTGGGGAGTTCATATCTTCGGACTTCGATTTTGTTTTATTTTCTAGAATAGCTTGTTGGAAGTTGACTTTAGCTTTGGATTTATAATGTTGTGTCATGTGAAAGATTAGTCATACTTTGCTGGAAATCGGTGTTTTTCCGGCAAGAGATATGGTCGATCTTGTTGTCCCATCTCTCAGCATTCTAAAGAGTGATTTAAAAGAACAAACTTATTCAGTTAAACATCATATAATTTAATAGAGTCCACGATGCCAAACAAGATTGCCAAATGGCTAATGCTAAGCGGACAATGCTAAAATAAATACAATGAAGTGCAAGGAAAAAACCAACAAACAAATGATTGACTAAAATGCCATCATTTCCAGGTATATAATAAGAAAAATAAGAAAACTACAATCGAGATCAGTTTACCCACACCTTCAACGTCTATGTAAGGGCTGTAGCAATTTCCAAACAAGCATTTTATTAAAGATATCAAACAACCAATTAAAAAAAACATCTCTACAGGAACATTTTCAACTGCCTGCTTCAATTCAAGTGGTAATGAACCAGCTTGCTTCTGAAGGTTCCGCGACAGGTTACAAACATGTATGTTTAACACTCAGGGTTGGACAGGATCTAAAAAATATATACAGAACTTGTTAAGACGAAGAACAACGGAATACAAAACTCATTGACCACCCTTGCAACAACAATACTACATTGATATCAACCGACACAGATTCTACCGAAACTACAAACAAACTCATTTCTTTCTTAGTGCCACAGCTCTATGATGGCCACTAGAAATGGTGGGATTCTGAGACCATGATGATGGTTTCACACTGCCAGCCAATATAGAAGAGGCGGTGGCAGCCTGGATTTTTCTCCGCTTGGCCTCGAGTTCCAGCCGCTTGTCACCTGGTCTGGAACTTGATGATCCTTGGAAGATGGAGGAAGCTTTAATCAATGCCCTTTTGCCCTCCCTATTACTCTCAAATTTAGATGAGAAGCGAGTGAAAGCTGCACTTGTAGCATCTTCTTTTGATGTGGGAAGCAGTCGAATGCCAATGCCCATTTTCTTGGAAGTTTCCTCTTCTTCTGCAATCTTTCTCTTCTGACCCTGTTGAGAGTAAAAAAAATTGGTAAGGGAAATAGTTAGTCAACGATAACAGAGAAAAACTAGACTTGGAAATGAGAAATCAAATTACTCTCAAACGAGCTCGGAGAGCTCTATTGAGGCTATATTCATCAGAATGTCTGCTATCAGAAACTTTTTGGAGTCGCACAATATGGGGTTCGGCTTCTTTCTTCTTTTGTAGATCCACTTCCTGATGTTCAAGACGGTAGAATGGATCTGCAAGCTTGCCTTTCTCTGAAATAGAAAGAAATAATCATATGAGCAAAAACGAACTGATAGCAGTAAAACAAAGGGTTATCAAATGCTGAGCAGATGCTGATATTTCTCTTGAAAGCAAACCTTCATCAGCTGGAAGAGCTAAAGTTTCTGCATCTTCAATGTCAAAATCCTCAGTCTTGCGCTGAGCTCCACTTACAATAACATATTCACAGTTCTTTGGATCAGTCTGTATAACAATTTCGTTCTTGCAGCAAGCAGCTTTCATAGAGAAACTCCATATCTGACCGAAAGAAAAAAAGTTAAGATGAAAATCATAAAAAAACTCAAAACTAATTCTGATAGAGAACATGTACAAAGGAAAATAGAATGCCTACAAATAATATGACATACCCTTGTAGAATAATAATTTCCCACTTGCTTCTTTTCTGCATTAAATCGTACACCCTTGGCAATCATGGAGTTGCAACCCCCACACCAAATATTGAATGGCATCTCGAATCTGTAAAGGAATAAGCAAAATAAGAAGCACTGAGCTAGAAGGATATCATGGACTGGTTTTTAACTATCAAAGTTTTCTTTCAAGTGTTATTCACTTGAAGAATGGGAAATGTAGATGATAGTTCTTTGTACTATCACCAATTGTCACAGAAAAGTACTCATAGATATGATGCTGCCAATCACAATAGTAAATTGGAGCATTTTCACTTTTGAGTAATTATTAATTAATATAAAAAGAAATATGCAGTATACCAAAGTTTTGGGCATTGGAGCTATGGAAATTGTAACAATTACGCTGGTTTTCGTGATGACTTTGGCCACGGATGTAGTACTCATTTACCAGAAAAGGAAGTGTTTGATACATCTAGAATTCTAAATTTCATCTTTTCACCCAGTCAGCTGCTAAAACAACCTTTTCAGGAAAAGTACATGTTCTTCAACATGAGCAAGGTAGTGAATCTATTTTATCTTGTGGTCATATAAAACATCTGAATTCACGGTTCGAAAATAAAGATTAAGTCATGGCAGATCAGCAGGTATTGTGCTGGCAATGGTGTCAATGAGTTCAAAATAAAAATAATGTGATAAACATTGTTCATTAAACTTCATGAGATAAGAAAATATTTGCAATTAACAAAATATGATTCCACTATGCTCACTATATGGTCCTCTACGATAACAAAATGAAAAACAAACAATGCATTATTGAGAAGCTTATGACAAGCCTGATAATATAGAAAAGGAAATTAACAAGGGAAGATGAAGAAAAGTTGTATTCATCTGAAACAACATGCTAGGGTTCATGCCTCCAAAAACAAAAATGTGCATGCTGGCCATAATGCATGCATACCTTATAATCAAGATGCCCTGATCGAGCTTCCTTGCCCTTTCTCTTAAGGCATGCTGACCATGGAACTTGTTTAATGAACCCTGAAAGATGAAATATAAAGTTAATACAAAATAAATTATGTAAAAGAGTATGCTTAGGAATAGATCTCGAATATCAAGCTTACCTTTTTGGGGCTCCATTCTGGTGGATAATAGAAGTTATCTGCCCTGGCTGCAGCAAGAGAAGACTGCACATACAAGAATGCATACAATTTCAGCAAACAATTAAAGAGAAATGTTAAAAGGAAGTATTATCAGTCTCGTATTCAACTACCAACATTAGCAAATTTCGTAGTCTTTTGGTTTTGCTACTTATTTCGATGCCCAAATGTTGAGGAGTCAAATATGGTGCTTAGTTGAAATTTTGTGTCTCATGGATTTACAATAAGTTGGATGCTTCTGGGGGTGTAGATTTGAAATTAGGGCCTAAATATTAAATTGGATATGATGTTATTTGATGTTTTCATTTCTGGAACTGTGAGATGTATTTTTGGAATTGGAGTCTGTAACAGAAAATGAATTTCTGTTGGATTAACTGCTACTTTCTCTAGTTTTTGTTCTTCATAGTGGATCTTTAACTAATACTTTATTAGCAAAAGAAGCCAACAAAAATGACAGAATAATCAATAGAATCCCGGTTACAAAACAGAGACCAAATCAAAACTATGTAAATGAGCATGCCAAAACCTCTGAACTCACATTTCACAATTTTCATCTCCTAAACCCCAACATGCAGATTTAGTTACCCAAACTAATCTAACAGACGTGAGAAAACCCCACTAATTCATCATAAACTCCACCATCATTGATTCCAAACCATAATCCTAAGAGTTTTTCAACGCACGATTCACAATTCCAATTACTTCCAATCTCCCAAACTCCAACATCAACTTCAAATCAATACAAATGAACAAAAATCGACGGAATCACCAAATATCTAAATCGATTCAACAAAAGTTCCCAACTCAAATTTCATGATTTTCACCGCCTAAACCCCAATAAGTGGATCTAATAACCAAAACCAACCCAGCAGACATGAAAAAAACCCACTATTTTATCGTAAAATCCACAGTTGTTATTCCAAACCATCACCCTAACAGATTTCCAACAAAATATTTCACAACTTCCACCACTTCAATCTCCCAAACTCAATTCCATACCAAATCAACACAAATGAACAAAAATTGACAGAATAGCCAAATATTTAAATTGATACAACAAAAGTTCCCAAGTCAAATTTCACGATTTTCATCTCCTAAACCCCAACAAACATATCTAATCACCAAAACCAATCCAACCAATATGAAAGAAACACTAACTCAATTGCAAAACATCTTTCCAACACACAATTCACATTTCCATAACTTCCAAACTCCAACTCCACACCAAAATCCAACACAATGGACAAAATCTGATGGAATCTCCAAACATCTAAATCAATCTCAAATTTCACAAATTTCGTCTCCTAAAGCCCAACAGACGCATCAAATCACCAAAACCAATCCAACAGATATTCAAAAAACCCTAATTCATTGTGAAGTCCATAATTTCTATTCCAAACCATCACCCTAAGAGTAATCAAACACACAATTCACAATTCCATCACTTACAACCTCCAAAAACCCACAAAATTTCTAAAAGGTACGGCCTTTGGCCAGTTAGGGTTAGGGTCCGCGTTCTCGACAACGGAAACCTCAAATCGCGCCGCCACAAAACGGGAACCCTAATTCTCACGGCGAATTGAAACGATAGGAATCGAAAAATCAAAATAGAAAGGGAAAATGGGTCGGATTCTCACCATTTCAACCGATCGTCGGCTTCGAAGCGGAGAGAAGAGAAAAAGGAGCCAAAAAGGAGTTTTGCCGATTTTTTATTTTCGGGTTGGGGAATTTTGCATCTGAGGACTGATATGTGAGGATTTCGGAAACAGTCCGGAAAAAAAGGTTTTGAACATAACCGCTTTGAACTTTTCAAATTCCATTTGAGGACCATTTATGTAATTAGGTTTAGGGCTTGTTTTTCTATCTCTCTTTTTAAATAAATGGTAGGGTTTATTTTTAGTTACTAAGGTAGGTCCAATGTTTATGGCTTGTTTTCTTTCTAATTTTTTTATCTCTATTGTTTTTATAATTTTTTGAATTGGTAGAGGTTACCTTAATTATCAATAGCAGGATGCAAAAGTAGATTGTCAATCTAGTTCCTACCTCAAACCAATTGGTTGACAGACCAGTTAAGATAAACAATAAGTATCATATTTTTATAAATTTACTTATACAATCCGTAGTAATATACATGTCTTTAAGCAGTAAACACATAAAACTTTGTTAGTGGGCCGATAAAGGTATTGTTGAACTTCACTGCTATGGGATTGTTAGAGCCACTATACATTTTACTATCTAATTACTGAACCAAAAATGATAAGAAATTGGTAACGATAATTGCATAAGAAACAGAAGGGAGGAAACATGTTTATAAATTTTAACACAACGGTATAGATATTTTTTATCCGGACTCAAAATTTGATCCTTCAACTGCCATACACGTAACCGTCTTTGGGTTCAAGTTCAAGACTTTGATTTCTACAATCTTGGATTCGTCATTCAAATAATTTTATTATTTTTGGAAATGAGATGACAATCGACTCTTCCTAGATAACTTGTTACTTCAATTAGAGGTACAACCGCATAAGAGGAGGAGGTTGTTTCGATTGTCAATGATAGAATCTTGACTCATGCGACATTCAAATATGCACCATTTGAGATTCTTAATTAGATAGCATATCGTTGTAGTTATTTGCGACGAAGAAAACCTGAAGCTTATTAGTTGTGAAGTTACTATCTTTGACCTCACAAATAAATGTTGTTTTCGAAATCTTTCCTATTCATTTATTAGGGGTTTCTTAAAACTTAGTCTAAAACCTAAAAATGATACATATTTGTAGAAATGAATAGTCGGTGAGTAGTTATTATTGCAATGTGAAAACTCCCAAATCTGCAAAACGCATAAGAGAATATCCCTTCAAAGGATCCTTTGTTCTCTTTTATTTTATTATAGTATATATATCTCCTTTACACTGCATAGCTAGTGAATTTGGGATTGAGTGTCAAACCGACCCAAATTCTAACCATATTCGACATCCGTTTGGATCCATACTTTCACGTAAATATAGGTTTAAGAGTGTATTAGGGATACAACAAAAAAAATTAGGAAAAAAACGTCGAATGTGTGTTAAATAATGAGTTTTTGAAGTTCAAGAGGGCAAATTGTTACAAAATTAAAATTCAGGGGAGGTAACTGTTAACTTTGAAAGTTCAGGAGAGCAAAGTGATACTAATGCATAATTCAGGAGGGCAAACTGTAATTAACCTTTATAAAAACCATTAGGCAAGGCAAAGTAAAGAATTCATCCACCCCACCTGTTTCCAAACTTAATATCTTTTTTAAAAATTGAACTGATATTCATCGTTGTAAAACTACTTAAATCGTCAGTACAGATTACCATTTTGTCCTTCTACCATTTCTACTTATATAACTCTTCATTTCACTCTCTTAACACCACTCTCTTCGTATTACTCTTACATTCACCAGAAATAATGTCTCGGAGGCCAGGAAAAGAACCAGCGGACGCCCCAGATTACTCAAATCTGGTAAAATATCTTGTTTATTTTAAATTTGGGCAGGGCGTCTGTGGGAGATGCCCGACCGTTGGGTATCTCCTGCGGACGCCCCGGCGTCTGTGGGAGATCCACCCCACCGTTGGGTCGGGCATCTCCTGCGGACGCCCGAACGAAAGGGGAGGCGACTCCGGTAGATACCTCCTCGAACGATGAGGCGTCTCCGGTAGACGCCCCAAATTTTTTTTATTTTAATTATTTAAATTGATTATAAATTGTGATAACTTCAAAATAAATTGAATATTATGTTAATAATGAATTAAATTAGTTTAGTAAATCCTTTATTGATTATAAATTGTGATAATTACTAAATAAATTGACTATTAAGATAATAATTAGTTTGATTATTTTAGTAAGGAATTATTGATTATAATTTTTGATAATTGCTAAATAAATTGATTATTAAGTTAATAATTAGTTGTGTACGATTTTAGTAAAGGATTATTGATTATAGATTGTGGTAATTGCTAAATAAATTGATTATTAAGTTAATAATTAGTTTAATTATTTTAGTAAATTCATTAATAAAATTTATTTTTAAAATTGAATTAATAGTCATGGGGTTACCGTGGAGGAAAATGAAAATCAATTCCCTTACGCGCGGTACGTAGTATAGTAGATGAGTCATGTCCTCGTCATCCACGTAGACAGGATATTTCTGCTTCATTTAGGAGAGAGAGAGATCTTTTACGTCGTTGTCAGACACCTGAGGATTCTTTCGACGACGAGGATGATTCAGATGAGTTGAGGAGTCACGACGAGAGTGACGATGAGGACCGGTATGGCTTGGAGCCAAAGGAGGAGGCGATACAGAAGTACGGTCGAGGACGAGGCGACATTGTAGTCCTTCGGCTGAGTGGGTCATTAGGAAAGGTCGAGGTGACCGGTTTGTGACTGGTGATTCGAGTTCGTGCACTGCAGACGCCCGAGCTCAGAAGAAGAAGAAGAGGGGTGAGAACGAGTCTTGGATCGTGACAGATATGATGCCCGGTGGTCCTCTAGATGACAGCGTCATTCCGAGTTTCGTAGGCCACATCGCCAGACGCATCTGGGATGACGATGATCAGAAGATTTTGAAGTGCCATAATCGGCACAGAGCATGTACGACATTGCAGGCTTGGCGTTTAGTGATGACTGATGATATGACGACGACCGTTAGTGACAGTGGATTGGGTCACTTGTCGTACAACGTGTTTTCCTGCATTGACATGTCGTTGATTTCAGCTTTCGTGGAGCGGTGGCAGCCTGACACCAACACTTTCCACTTGCCGTTTGGAGAGATGACGATCATGTTGCATGACGTCTTTCAGATTCTGCACATTCCTGTTGAGGGTCGAATGGTCAATGCGTAGGCGCCGACGTCTGAGTTGAAGTTATTTGTATCAGAGTTGCTGGGTGTCAGCCTCGAGGGTCTTGGGAGGGATAACTCATTTTGGAGTGGCGGTGGTGTTAGTATCAAGGATGTGGACGACTGTTGCAGATGGGGGCGACCACCACGGACTGAGGATACGCAGATGACTGTCTGCCTCTTCTTAATGCTAGGTTGCGTCTTGTTTGTCGACAAGAGCGGTTCCAGAGTCAGACCACGCGACCTATTGTATTCTCTGAAGTTATAAATGTGTCTTTGATTGATATTATCCTCCAGGAATTTCTCCTTTACTGTCAACAAAATGTTACGTGATCTTGTTTGTGCCTCTGTCATATCACGAACAATTTGCTTGGCCCCATCACTAAGTCCGCTGACCTGACGGTGACATTCTGAATAAACTGCAAGTGCGTGGTTGTGTTGCCCATAGGTGCTACTAGAAACAACGACTCATCCATCACGATCCCGTCGCTCGACCACTTTTACCAAAAAACGATAACCGCAACATTTTCTTTTTGTGTTCTTTCGCAATGCAATACTCGTATCACGCGAACTCATTTCGTGTTTGCGATAACATCTCAGGTAACAATCCATCCGGTTATCTGCTTTTGGTTTGTATGATGATATAACGAAAAAAATGTCTCCTATTGCAACTTGTTTCGCCCATTTACAAGCTTCCTCGATTGTTGTAAATATTTTACTATCAAAAAGCTCACTGTAATATACTCCATCACCACCAAAATCTTACAACGGAACCTGAAAAAAATTAATTTAATAGAAAATTTAAAAAACGGGCGTCTGGCTAACACGCCTCCACCTATGTGGAAACACCTCACTAAGACGCCTCCACTAAGGTGGAGGCGTTAGTGGAGGCGTCTGGCTAAGACGCCCGAGTCGGAAAAAAATCTGTCTCCATTACTTCGCCGGATCCAGGTGCTTCGCCAGACATTTTCGTGACATTGATACTAGGAATGTGAGTAAAACTAAGTCAAAAACATTGTTTAAAGACACGAGATGAAATGAGTATTAATTGATTTGTTAATGGTAAAAATATAATTTTTGGGGTGATTTAAGTAGTTTTCCAGCGACGAATAATAATCCCCTTTAAAAATTCTAGAGAACAATTTTTTTCTAGAATTTTAGTTTTGTGAAATTACCTTGAAAAAGAAATATGCAAATGTTCAAGTTAAGAATTATCATCGAGGGACGTGAGTGAGAAGTAGAAGGAGACACATAAGAAATTAGATCCATAAAAATAATAAAATCCTTATTTTTTTATTGTAGATAATAACCAGATGTGCTTGCATGATACAAGTTGAAGCCTTTAGTTGAGGGTACCATGCTAGTGTCCAATTGAGACTGGGGGACAACTAAATTAGTCCTTTATATTTGAAAACTATACACATACATATATTGTTAAATTATACAGTTTTAAGTTTTATTTTTTCAGTATAAAATACTGAACTGCTATTCATCGTCGGAAAACTACTTAAATCGTTTGTACAGATTACAATTTTGCTTTTCTCTCATTTCTACTGCTATAACGCGACATTTTACCCTCCTATCACACATCTCTCTTCATCTTCCTCTTATAATCATAAAAAATAATGTTTTGGAGGTCAGTAATGAGCCAACGGAAGCCCCGGTGTATTCGAATCTGGTAAAATATCCAACATTTTTAATAATAAAAAAAACAAAAAACTGGCGTTCGCTAGATCCGCCCCTCCCATGGGGGCGGCGTTTTACCCAGACGCCCCGCTCATGGGAGGGGCGTCTGTCTAAGACCCCTGAACGACCTGTCGATGTGGTATTTGTAAGTCGAGATGTTTTTACCGTCGGGGGATTTTGGATCTTAAAAATTGTTGGATCTGGAATTTTTTTGAATCTTTATCATTTGCAAAAAAAACTCATTGTAATCCGACCCGTTACCACCGAAAACTTGCAAAGGAACGTCAAATAATTTGAGATAACACACCGTATAATTTTAAGATTTTTTTTTTAATTTTTTTAGGATGAGACGTCTGGCTAAGACGCAGACGCCTCCCCCATGGGGGGGGGGGGGCGTTTTACCTAGACGCTTCAATAGACATTTTTTTTGTTGGGCTTATTTTTTTGTTGGGCTTATTTCACCGAATTCAGGCGCTTCACCAGACATTTTCGTGGTGTTTGTACTGGAAAAATGAGGAAAACGTAGATAGAAACCTTATTTTAAGAGACATGACGAAATGAGTATTAAATGAATTGTTAAGTGCAAAAAGATAATTATTACGACGATTTAAATAGTTTTCCGACCAGCCGGTAAAATAACGTGATTGAAAATGAGATACAAGAGCATATCCAAGTAGATCATGTGGCCCCCACTAAGGTTTTGCGAAAAGGACCTCATGTATTTAATTACCCCTTTCTCATTCCAACCCGTGATTTGTTGTTGACCTTTGAGATCACCAACCTTACTAGTTAACAGCAATATTGTGTCGAGACTCACTTATTAGATGGATCTAAGTTGAAGATATACAATCATTCTTTTTTTTAGCTCGGCTCTTTCTCATTGAAATTCTGTCGTTGGTTAATTATAAACCTGAACATTCTAGTAGTGGTTGACAGATTGTCAAAATATGTGCATTTTCAAACCATGCTCATATATGGGACCCATATTTTTCTTTGTTCAAATTTTCCTTAGGTCGTGAGTTGAACCAAAGAGTCAAATGACTCATGGCTACAACTTATATAAACAAGATGGACCATTTCCTTGGAAAGGGTTAGCAGGATTTGTTGGATGGTAGTCGTTATCAATCCAACTAAATAAACATTGTCACAATTATATTTGACCCTCACTTCCCACCTAAGCTTCTTAATCTCCAAGTCACACACACAAGAGAAAGAGAGAGAGAGAGAGAGAGAGAGAGAGAGAGAGAGAGAGAGAGGTAATATGCCTTGCAAGTGAAGCCATGGGAAGTAGATTCCATGGAATCATACCTCCTTTCAAACTCAAAGAATTGGAGGAGAGGAATTCATTATGGTCTGATCTGACAAAAAGAACAACAACAAGAATATGCTTATTGGTTTATGTAATCACTTTGTTTAATGTTTATATTATCTTTGGCTACTGTGATCATGTGACTTTTTAGCATGTTAGTTATAACTCACTGTATATTTGACAAACATTTCATTTGTTTTTCTTAGAAGATCGTAACAATATTTACGTAATAAATTTCACAAATACAATTCTATCAAAAATAAGTTTAGTAACCATAAATGAAGTTGCTAGTTAAGATCAATGTTGTAACCTTATTTTTTTGCACCTGTCTACTTCATATTTATTCATATTTATATTGTGAAGCATATTAGTTTTCAAGCTCCCTTAAAGAACAAGTTTTCTTCTGGTATTTCGTCGAAAATGTATATTAGTAATAAATATTAAATAAATAAATAGACACTATATAAATGTGGATTTTTTCCCATGGAAGAGACTAGGCATGAAAAAGCACTTCTCTGGTCAAATTCAGAAAAGAAAAAGAGATTAAGGGTCTGTGACGTTTGGCATAAAACTAGAATGTCCTTTACTGCATATTCCATTTCTACTCACACCCTTCAAACTGTTTCTTTGATGTTTGAACTTTAAACATGCTTTGGCATATCCCTCACATATTCCCACCACCTCCCTCACCATTAAAATGCATCATTTCCCTCTAACAACCTTCTCTCTCAGGAGTCAGGCTTCATACACTAACCACCGTTCAACCACCACCACCACCACTGTCGTTGTCGTTAAGTTGGAATTTTAAAAGATAATGAAGTTCGGGAAGCAGTTGAAGCAACAAATGGACGAGACGTTGCCAGAGTGGCGCGATAAGTTCTTGTCTTATAAGGACCTTAAGAAGCTTGTTAGGCTCGTAAATGCGATGGACGAGGGGGAAGTGGGAACGATGGCAGAAGTGGAGTTTATCAAGTTACTCGATGCGGAAGTCGACAAATTCAATGCCTTTTTTCTAGAGCAAGAGGAAGACTTCATCATCCGTCAAAAGGTATTGAACTTTGGTTTTGTAACAAACGCAAGTGTTCGTGTGGATTGAATTGTCGAGTTTTAATGCGTAGGAATTACAAGAGAGGATACACGAGGCAGTGGCAACGATGGCAGCCGAGAGACGGGAGAATAGTGTGAAGATTGGGAAGATAAGAAGGGACATTGTTAACCTTCATGGAGAAATGGTGCTTCTGATCAACTATAGCAACGTCAACTACACAGGTTACTCACAATTTGAGTTTTTTTTTTAAATTTAAAAGACAAATCTCAGACACAAAATCAGAAAACACGGTCCATGAAGCCAGCTGAATTAGCCATTTTGTTAATTGAAATGGTTGGGACAGCTTAAGTTTTAATAAAGTAATCCAAATATATTTTAATTCATCAAACCTATATGATAAGATAAGCTTATGTCAGTATTGATAAGGAAGTCAACTTTATCACCTATATGATCTTAGACTGTGAATTGGATTTACAGCCATTTCATATTAATAGGTAGATGATATTTTGGGGTTAAATCCATAAAATGGCACTTTGAAAATGTGAAAATGGGTTTTCTGTGGTTCCAAACAACTAATCTTCTATGGAATATTAAGTAAGATTTCAGTTTCAGCATTCTCTCTCACTGTCTACGAAAGCATAGACAAATATCTAACAAAAAGAACAGATCAATTAAATTTTAAGTCTTTGAGATTCTGAAATGCAGGACTAGCCAAGATTTTGAAGAAATATGACAAGCGAACGGGACGATTATTGCGCCTACCATTCATCGACAAGGTGCTGAAACAACCATTCTTCATCACTGATCTTATTTCTAAACTAGCGAAGGAATGCGAGAACACAATAGACTCAATTTTGCCTGTAACTAGAGAACAAGCAGAGGAAGGGAAGGTACCTGTTTCTGTAGTAGTAGCTGAACAGAGAATTCTGAGGAACACGATAGCGGCACTTGTGACGATGAGAGAGCTGAGACGGGGAAGCTCCACCTACAGCCAGTTTTCGCTTCCGCCGCTCAACCAATCTGATTCTGAGTCCCTGCAAAACATTCAGCTCCCATCTCCCATTTCCATCCAATAACACTAATACAGAAGCTATCTTGTATCACATGTTTGATTTCATTTACAGTTGTCTATCAAATACTACGGAGACTAGAAAAGTTACAAAATTTAGAGGGTTAATAGTTATTGCAATATTGTGTTGTTGATTTAGTTGTATTTCTATCGTATATATTGCTACAAGAACTTCTAGACATCGTATTTAAATACTCAAAATGTAACAAGCAACATGTCTCATACACTTGTAGCACCTAATGTGGTCTGCTACCCATAAAGTCCAGATTCACAACAACTTAATGACAGAGAACAACTGCATTTTGAAATGGTTAACTGTGAAATTGTTTAAGGTGGTAGAGTCATATTTTCACAATTCCTGCCAATTTGTCTTGCCTAAGCAAGACCATTATGCTTGGAAGTATTTTCCTATCAGTAGGCTATAATGGGGAATCACACTATAGGTCGATAAGCTTTCATTAAACTCAAAGACACCTAGAGGCAAGGAGGAGATCATTAACCTATAATCAGCACATGTCATAAGTAAATAAAACCACTTAAATAAGATGTTAGCAAATAATATACTAATTTAGTATTGTACTAGTTAATTTACAAACATAATCAACATCACTGAATAAACGATAATCTAATACCAGAACCGTAGCAGATGACACTTTAAGATATAAAATGTCAATTCATAGCTGTCGTAATCCCATAATTCCATTTGATGACATTTATAACTTTAATGAGAAGATTTCTGTAAACTTATATACCATTAGAACATAAAAAGGGGTTAGAAAAAGTACACGAGCATACTGGCACTTCCATGCTTTATTCCCAGCATATTCAGAAGGATAAACTCACTTGAAGTATCTGTGACGCAATTAACTCAAATTTTCAATAGCTTTCTTTGTAGAATCAGGACCGAGTCATTCGAGGTAGATGGAGCCTCCGCAACCGTGCTTGTCTTTGATTTTAACCAACATTTCTTTGCATTATACGTGCATGAATTATATCATGCAATTGGCCTAAAAGCATGACCTGCAAATGTTCATTAGTCACGCATTTGGGTCGACAGCTTACTAAAGTTCAATATGATAACAAAAGAGGCACATTAATAAGCTTGCAGGAAGAAAAGCAGAATTTTATATCATATAAAGGAAAGGAAGATTGAAAATTTATGCGAAGACATGTATACTTTTGTCTGAAAAATCATATGCTAGAAAAGATGGCTTTGTCATAGGAAATGAAAAGAAGAAAAAAGCTTTGCCGTGGCAGTTCTAGATTTTGAAATTACTGATTATCATTGCATTCTAGGGAATCAATTTTCTAGGAAATAAGTTCTGATCGCCAGTTCATATTCTACTATACTAAATTTAGTTGCATTTGATTGGAATTCAGAGAATTTAGACCATTTAATCTAAGCAAGTTCGTATGATTATGTAATGTCAAATTACTAGTAAGCAAACAGGAGCTCATCTGTTAAGTTCGTACGATTCACCTTTTCAATTCTCAGAATTCAGAAAATAATAATTCTGAGAACATTTAGTTGAGCAAGTTCATACGATTTTGCAATGTCAAATTATTAATAATTAACAAATAGGAGGTCAACAGTTAAGTTGTTTGATGTCTCTTTAATCAGGACTACGCAGACGTAACCGACACTGTTGTTTTGAGTGAACAGGTTTCAAGTTGTCTGTGCAATTGCTTTGACAAAGAGATGCTGGATGCACATCATGATGCCCCTCATGTTTCAAGATGTGTGCAGTACCTTATTGTTAAGGTTACTATTGATCTGGGTAGCTTTCACTTTCATCATCGTCTTCGTCACGATGGTTTTGGCCCATCATAAATGTCAGACTGTCACCCTCTTGTATCTCCCACTGCCTCCTGAGTTGGTCAATGGCATTGGACGCAGCTGCTGCAACAGCTGGATTGCTGTCTTCTGCCAATCTCTAGAGAATAACACTTGTTTAGTATAATTTACTAGTTTGATGTTAGCGATCGTAATAATTACCTGCAGTGCCCCCATTCCAGCATTACCAAGAGTCCACATAGAAGGAGCTGTTGCAAGTGCATTGGCTAACGCTTTCCTACGCAACAAGAAGCGTCACTTTAAATCTCATATTTGCAGTTGTTTTCCCAAAATGATACGTGACGTAAATAGAGACCATCTTCAGCTAAAATACTCTACTTTCTTATTAGAAACTCAGGAATCATTCAAAATGTACCTTGTATTAACATCTGGGGAGCTTGAGCACTCGGCTAACAATGACACACTACTTTTCCCATCCATCGCATCAAGATCAATAAGAGTTGCTACTAACAATTCCAGCTTAAAAGGGCATAATGAAATAGTCAAGTATTGAATGGTACGATAAAATTGTAACAGAACAAAGCAAGAAAATGGTTGAGAATGTTAAACCTCATCAGGATCGTTATAGTCGATTCCATCAGCTTCCGACAAAGCAGATGCCATGCTCCAATATGCTTCCTATAAATTGGAGAACACGTGTTTTGTAACTGGATAATAGCAACCAAAATAGAACCTGAAAGAAAATAAGTTGACCTGCAAAGCTGTAATACGATTGGTAGAAATATCTCCAGCAAACAGATCAAAGGATTTTCCATTTCTTTCGAGGGTAATATAACCCATCAAATCATTGACAGTGAAAAAGTCATCCTCCTTCAGCCTGCAATGAGAAGTCTATTACTAATCCGAATGATGAGAACACAATGTATAGCTATCGTAAATTGTAAGTTGATGTATCAGTTTGGAGTTTAGACTTTTGAGCAGCTATGATGACTCACAGTTGCTTGTTCACCATCATATCATGGATGTTCCTGACAAACTGCAAAACACCAGAACGTAATCCTCTCAGAAAACAGGACAGAAATCTCTGTGCTCAGTAATCTAGGAGGAAATATGCTAAACTACACACATCTCTAATTTCAATTGAAATTCATCAAGACCCTTTTGATTTTACTAAAAACTCTTGAGAGTTACCATATTGATCCTCTTAAATATATCATATAGCCATTGGTGGTACAAATATGAACTAGACCGGTAATACATTAGGAAAAGATCCTTTTTTGTATGTATATGTATATATCAAGCCAAATTTGATAATTATGCACCTCAGGGGTGATGATTTTTTTTAGGGTTCTGAGAACAAGATACCTTTAATGCCATAAAGGCATCTTCCATGGCTCGTCTCCTGACAAGGATATCAGCTCGTCGCAAGTCAGCCTGCATCAAGGTCAGGACATCATCATACAAACGTTCAACATAAGGTGCACTTGCAGAATACATTAATACAAAGTATCTGCAACATAGTCCTAGTGAAAAGGTTTTTAATGGCCATTTATTTATAAAAACATATGATTTTGTTGCACTTTCTGGGGTCTCACTTGTTGGGAATTCGACTGTTATCTTCGTGCTTTCTTCCTCTATGTTTCCTTGGGTTTATCTTGACTTGTACACTTCACTTTAGCCTCATAAATAGATCTCTAAGTTTGCTGAAATCGGAGACAACTCCAACGTCACTTGCCATGCAATTCTGTGTTTTTGTTGTCTCCTGATGACTAATAGATAGCTTGATAACTAATTACACTCTATTGCCCTACACATCGTGTATGTCTCTCACATGTAAGCTTCAAGCAGCATGACAAAACCATTTTGAAGTTAGTAAAATGCATAACTGAAAATAAATTCGTTAGGGCATTTTCGTCCTTAACTATAGAGTTATCAAATAATTGGTTCTAATATTGTTGCTTTAGCATTAGCTGCATGTCTTATAGTTTTAGGTACTCAAAAGGCTGCAAACCAATATTCTTGGAAGCCATCATCCCAAACTCCAAACTGTTAGAGATAGTCCCACATCGCTTAAATGGGGAATCTCCTGGACATATAAGTTGAGGGGTCCCTCCACTCATTGTCAATTGGTTTTGAGTTGGATACCCTGTTCTAATATGGTATCAGAGCCTGGTTAAGGTCCAACGGTCGGCTTGACACTTCATCCTTTGTTCCCACGCGTGATACTGGTTACGCGTGCGGGGGAGTGTTAGAGATAGTCCCACATCGCTTAAATGTGGAATCTCTCCTGGACATATAAGTTGAGGGGTCCCTCTACTCATTGCCAATTGGTTTTGAGTTGGATACCCTGTTCTAATACAAACTATATTTCAGCAAATTATGCTGCTGATTCATATTCACCAAACAGAAAATTAAGCTCTTGAGAAATTCTTTGCAACCCTTATCGATAATGTGTATGTCCCTGTTGTGAAATGAACAGCCCAGAAACTAGAGGAAAAATACCTCCAAGGCACCATCACTCCAATGTTGATCTGCTACTGTTTTCAACTTTGATTCAGCTTTATTCTTCAAGATCTGGCACATACAGAATGTAAATGTGTATCAATCTAATGCGACCATGCTGTAAAGTGGAAACAAATGAAGTACCGTGGCTATGTGATGTAGACGAGCTGCTTTCTTCTTCAAACCACTGTCAATTTTCTCAGTGTCTTCTCTTGCACGTGCTTTACAATGTAAGCATTTTCAAGAGCAAAGAGGTAAGTAAACAAATGCCTAACAAAACCGAAGTGACTACAAATTATGCATGCATAGTTGGCGCTCCATCTGTTTCCACTATATCAATTTGCTCAAATGGAAGAAAAGGAATTTACCATCGAGTTTAAGAAATCCCACGCCAAGCACAGCAACATCTTGTCGTGCACGATCATTCAATCTTGTAATTCCACTATCAAGAGGTCGGAACAAAGGCCCATCAAAAAATGATAACGTTCAAGAAGAATGACTATTACTACATTTAAGAAACACCACAAAAGAATGGCTATCTTCTTATTTGCTTAGGGTTTTTTGCTTTAAAAAAGTGGTTAACTTTTTTTCTTCTAACTTGCACATAATATTTCATGCCTCCTTCCTGAAACGTTAACTTCTCACAAGTAACAAACATTGAGACACTGTACCAAAGCTTGTAAATATCACAATAGTGAGAATCATAAATTACCGTGACAGCAAGACAATGTCATTCCGAGCCCTTTCATTAACAAATTTAGCATCATTATATACAAATTTACAAGCTTCAGCTATTCCTGGACTTGTGTTTGTTGAACCCCTTCGAGAAAGGACTTTTTTACTCACTTGAGAACCAATTCCAACATTTCCCTCAACAGCCTGGTCTCTGAGAATCAGAAAATAATACATAAGCATATAAATCTTTGTATGAATATCAAATGTATAAATAAATGGAAGTCCTCCATATATTGTAACTAATACAATCTGTAGTCCCCAAAGAAACCATGATCATAAGGTTCCCATCGAGATGTAGGATGCGAATTAAATAGCATTCCAGATTTGATACTGTTAGCAACCACAATTGAGGTATAACCTTGATTTGTAATTAATTTAGATACCCAATCTTTCAACACACAAAGAGTTGAGCAAATACAAGGTGGCAATCAACTCAACACATAAAATTTCAAGTACAATACATAATATTATTATGAATATCAGATGAGTTTTCTTACCTGGATTTATCTGTGGAATTCTCCAATGTCAATGCATGTTCTTTGGTTTCCCCACCTTGCGTGCTCATTGACTTGCATGAAAACGCATTACCTCTGGAGATATCACAAACACGACGTCTGGTACAGACATGCCCGTATCCATCAGGCAACAAACTTATCTTAACACACAAACTAGATCCATTTTTCAGTTTCCTGTTCTCCACCCTTTGCGCCGGTGCCTTCAATTTTCCATGATGAAGTGGCCTAGAGGAAGCAGAGATGAGCACGCAAGAGTCAACACCACCGATGCCATCGCTAGCAGCCATTTGGCTGGCGTAAACCTTGGTAGTGGAGAAATCCATTGATGGTTGCTCGAAATACAATTGAGTGTTTCAGCAAGAAATTAGTTCAGTATTAAGGAACTCTAACTGAAGATTTAGAAGATATCCAAATTTGGCTTTGATACAACCTAAAACACACAAAGAATTCTACATTAAGAAAATCATGAAAACCAATTGGACTTATTTGCAACACCATGTCAATGCCTAGAGCTACTTAAAACACTAGGAAATAGCACCATTGCCGTCATATAAAAAATACATATTTTCTCATGTTATGGCGTCAAATTCGTGAGGATGCAACACAGAATTTACAGCTAATGGCCATCAAAATTTTATGCACTTTCAGAAAAAATGCAAACTAAGCCAGAAATACGTAACTCACTAACTTGTAAATCTGAAATAACTGCAATAAACCATGACGAATGACCAAATGGTTCCAGAAGTCAGGCTTGCTTATGCTAATCCTTCATTGATTGCTATGACCTATGATGGTAGCAAGTTTGGAATAAGTTCAAATTCAAGAACGATTAATCACCACAAGGTAGTTCATTAAAGTTTGGCTGAAGAGCATGAGAACTGAGAAGATCCCTAAAACCCAATTAGACACCACAACTCATTTTCATTAAGAACATGAGAACAACTGAAATCTCTTCAGAGAAAATTAGCCATGTGAAACCTAGAACTCAAGTAAACACTGGATTAGGTCAAACTCAGTTCAAATTTAAGAAACATGCAACTAAAATTTCAAATCCACAAACATGCATGTAACGTCCAGAGCTCAATTTAAACACTAAATTGTGATTCCATTCCAAACACCAAATCTATTGAAGAAAAACAAGTTTAAAAAAAACCCACCAGCCATTACAAGAATTTGGTACAAAAACAAGTCATTCTCAAAACAAGCAAACCAAATAAAAAACACCCAAACAAGTCAATTGATCACCACAATGTGGTCCCAAACAATTTATCCACTGGAAAACAACAACAAGAATGTTCTGAATTCCCCTTTTTTCAACAGAAAAGAATCAGCAAACACAAACCACTGAACTTCAGCTGTAATTCTATGAGAAAAAAAAGAAATACCCTAACCATTAGAATCAATAAAAGGAAATCACAAATTACTTATTTTTTGCAAAAAAGTAAGCAAAATGGGATTTTTGAATAACAAACCTACAGTGTAGGGTTGTTTAGGGGAATCTGGAGTGGAACCAAAGTGAATCTCAAGTTGGATGACAGTAGAAGAAAGAGGTTGCAGTAGTGGTAACGTTAAGGACTTAATATGAGTTAGGGCAACAAAAATGAGAGGATGAAACACAACCACTTGTTTGTGGGGTTGATTGTGTGGCCCAACTGTGGCCAACAGTAAGAGGAGTACTGAATTTCTGTTTGGTTCGTCCATACCCTTGGATTAGATTTTCACACAAGAATACTAGGATGGGTTCTGAATTCGATCCATAATTTCAATCAAATTCGACATTCATTTTGATTCGAATTTTCATGTAAATATAAGTTTAGGAGTGTATTACGGATACAACGAAAAAAATTACAAACAATACGACGAATGTGAGTTTAAATAATGAATTTTAAAATTCAGAATGACAAAGTGTTACAAACCGAAAGTTCAGAGACGTAACTGTCAACTTTGAAAGTACAGATATGCAAAATGATATCAATGCATAATTCATGAGACAAATTGTAATTAACCCTTTGAAAGATTCATTGTCTCAAAAGAATCAAGATTAGATATTGAATCTCATCAATCTCATTAAAAATCATTACTCATTTCATCGTTGTAATGAAGTCTAAGGGTGTGTTTGGATGAGGCTCTCAAATGTTAGATTTTTATAAGAAGTCAGTTTTTAGATATATTTTTTGCTCTAGAAGTTGCTTCTTCCTAGCAGAAGTCGGAACTGTTTGGATGACGAGAATCTCGGTGGATCTCTAGATACCTTGTCAAATGAAATTCTCAAAGTGTCATCCAATCATATATAACCCATGATATAAAAAATGAGGAATTTCTTCAATTCAGTAGGGGCAAGATAGTGTAGGATCGTGTGGGTTATGGGTCCACTAATCACTTTTAATCTAATCCCTAATTTTCTACTTGATTAAGCAAACAAATGCGCAGCGGAATAAACAAACAAGTAGAGAAAGAAAGACAATGCAAACCACAAAAGACGCGTCGGTTTTTATAGAGGTTCGGCACCCCACCCGGGTCCTAGTCCTCTCTTGTAAGCTCCGCTCGACTCCGCGAGCTCCGCCTACGTCTTCACTAACCACTCCCCGTTCCGGGCCGGGAGAGAACGCCTTTACACCACAAGCAACGCGAACAACCATCGCTTGCTTGAATTCTTCCTCTCACAATCCGATAGGGACACTTCGGGCTTTCACCGAAGTCCTTGCTTCTTTTGACAACACTTGTAACTGAGTGGGATTCACTCTCTAATTGAGCACACTTTGAGTAGGATGAGTATATGATCAAATGTGTGAAGTTTAGGCTTAAAGAGTGTAGAATTGGGAGCTTTGAGGATTGAGGTTTCTCTCTAATGTATTGGGACAATTGGAGTTGGAGAGTTGTGTTAACAACAAGTCTTGATCCTCTATTTATAAGCTCCTAAGGTATTCTAGCCGTTGGGGATAGATTTGATTGAGTTTTGTGCAAGATACACAAAGCAGAAAATCGGGCTGCAAATCTGTCCAGAACCGGTCGACCGAAACGTGGAACGGTCGACCGAACGCTTGGGTTCGATAAGAATACGGTCGACTGAAATATGAATAGATCGACCGAACACTTAAGTCTATTAAGAAAACGGTCGACCGAACAGGGTTACCGGTCGACCGAATAAGCGTTTCGGTAGAGAGAAAGTTGGATCGGTCGAACGAAATCGTATCGACCGATAGCAGGGAAGTTGACATTCCCTGCTATCGGTCGATACGATTTCGTTCGACCGATCCAACTTTCTCTCTACCGAAACGCTTATTCGGTCGACCGGTAACCCTGTTCGGTCGACCGTTTTCTTAATAGACTTAAGTGTTCGGTCGATCTATTCATATTTCAGTCGACCGTATTCTTATCGAACCCAAGCGTTCGGTCGACCGTTCCACGTTTCGGTCGACCGGTTCTGGACAGATTTGCAGCCCGATTTTCTGCTTTGTGTATCTTGCACAAAACCCAATCAAATCTATCCCCAACGGCTAGAATACCTTAGGAGCTTATAAATAGAGGATCAAGACTTGTTGTTAACACAACTCTCCAACTCCAATTGTCCCAATACATTAGAGAGAAACCTCAATCCTCAAAGCTCCCAATTCTACACTCTTTAAGCCTAAACTTCACACATTTGATCATATACTCATCCTACTCAAAGTGTGCTCAATTAGAGAGTGAATCCCACTCAGTTACAAGTGTTGTCAAAAGAAGCAAGGACTTCGGTGAAAGCCCGAAGTGTCCCTATCGGATTGTGAGAGGAAGAATTCAAGCAAGCGATGGTTGTTCGCGTTGCTTGTGGTGTAAAGGCGTTCTCTCCCGGCCCGGAACGGGGAGTGGTTAGTGAAGACGTAGGCGGAGCTCGCGGAGTCGAGCGGAGCTTACAAGAGAGGACTAGGACCCGGGTGGGGTGCCGAACCTCTATAAAAACCGACGCGTCTTTTGTGGTTTGCATTGTCTTTCTTTCTCTACTTGTTTGTTAATTCCGCTGCGCATTTGTTTGCTTAATCAAGTAGAAAATTAGGGATTAGATTAAAAGTGATTAGTGGACCCATAACCCACACGATCCTACATTAAGAGCCATGTTAATTTATCGGTTAAGAAGAAAATTAACGAACAAGGCTCTGATGTGATGGATTGATGGACTCATTGTAGTATAGGAGGCCTGGGGGATCGCCGATCCAAATGTATTGATGTGCGAACACGCAACCGTCGTTGGGTGAGGTGACTACCAGCCTTAGGGTTGTGCATCCGGTCCGGACCGGATCAGATTTTTATCCGGGGTCCGGACCGGATGCCGGGGGACCGAAGACCGGACCGGACCGAATCGTTCCGCTCCGATCCGGTCCGGTCAAAAACTGAATTTTTTTAAATTAAAAAAAATTGGACTGGTCCGGACCGAACCCGAAATTTTAAAATTTGCCGGACTGAAACCCGGACCAGACCGGATTTTTCCAAAATTTTCCGGACCGAACCCGGACTGACTGATCCAGTCTGGTCCGGTTGACTGGGTCAACCCGGAATATGCTCTCCCCTAACCAGCCTGGATGACTACGGAGGTCGCTACCCTGCTTTTATAACGGCGATGTTGGTGTTTGCGGCTCATGGAGCCTAATGACCTGGCAGACTTCGGTCTGGACCCGTCCGATGTTGTGTCAGACGTATGATGGACACTGATGCTGTGTCGGTGATGCCGCCGATGCTGTTCCGACGATGATGGGCCGACGTTGTTCCGGCTATGATGTTTTATGGGCCGATGTGTAACGCCCCGAGCCCGGACATGTGCTTTCCCGCCTGAACCCGATGCGTTAAGATACGATCCACGAACCTGACTGCTGTGTATTCTGATATTTAAATCCATCTGATAGGCCCATAATAATCTGAAAATATAATTAACAAATTGTGAGCTCGACAACCCGCAAGTTCCAACTGTCAATCAATCAGAATCATAATCATGTGAAAAATAATACAGAATATGACATTCAGTCAAAAAACACAATCAAGAGATATGCATCACAAATAATATGCATGCATAACAATCTGGAACCCTCATTCGGATTCGACCACATCCTGTGCTTCTGAAATCTATCAATCAGTCAGACGCATACCTGGTAGCTCCACACTAACGACAGGTAACCCTTTCCTCTCTCGGGTAGCTCCACGTTGTCCGCTAGGCAGCTTTTTCCTAAGTGGCTCAGCCAGAAACATACATACAGCCACAAGACATGTCAACCGAAACACCACCATGCAATCATATGCATATTCATAAAATCAACATCAATACTCAGCATGCAACTACGAATATCAAGAGAGACAGACATGATATGAAACTGAAGAATAACGAATCAGTACTTACCTGTCTCGCAACCACAAGATTACACAAACCACATCCAACTTCATCACTTTCCTTTATATCTCTTGCACCAGAAAACCCTAATCAAATATAGAGATCATCTAAATGATTATCTATGGTATTCTTGACTAAATCAGTAAGATTCTAACACAAAAATAAGGTGAATTAACTCTTTAAATTGGATTAGCTCTTACATACCTCAAAACCAAATTTCCTAAACCCAACCTCTTCCTCCAAATTTCTCTTTCGGACTTCTCTCCTCTATCTCCTGCTTCTTCTTCTCTCCATTCCCTCTCATACTCACTCTTACTCAACCTCTCTCTTCACGCCAACTCTTCCTTCATATACTCCACCGCCTCTCAACTCTTCCTCTTAAATTCCACTCCTCTCAGCTAGGGGTGCACATGGGTCGGGTTGGGTCGGGTTTGGGCCTCAACCCGACCCAACCTGAAATTTTCGGTTTGGAAAAAAACCCAACCCAACCCGAACCCGAACCGGTTTAGGTTCAACCCAACCAGACCCGAAATTTTCGGGTTGGGTCGGGTTGGATCGGGTTGAACCCGAATTCGGAAATTTTCTCCCAAACTTGGTCGGGTTCGGTCGACCGGTGGCTTGAACACCCGAAATTTTCGGGTTGGAAACGATCGACCGAGTGATGTTCGGTCGACCGGTTTATTTGAGAAAAAATAAAAAAAATAAAAAAAATAAAAAAAAATAAAAATCGGGTTCGGGTTAAGTTGGGTCAACCCGACCCCCTCAACCCGAACCCGACCCAAAAATTCGGGTTTTTGATTTTCCCAACCCTACCCGACCCGAACCCCTCCCCAACCCACCCGACCAGTCGGGTTCGGGTTGGGTTTCGGGTTGAACCCAACCCATGTGCACCCCTACTCTCAGCAGCTTTCTCCCACGTTTTCCTTCACTTCCTCAACTCTTCCCTTCACAGCAGAAAAAACATCACTTATATACGTAAACCCAACCCACCGTCGTCACATTCTCCTCTCAATTTAAGGCACGTGTAAAGGTGTGGTTGAATTGCATTCACCCCCTTCCTTCACCTAAATCCACAAAATCATCCAAAGACTTGATTAGCTTTTAATTAAGGTTTGGGTTCTCACACGATTTTGTTCCGGTTATGATGTTTGATGTGCCGATGCTATTCCGGCTATGTTTTCCTCACCTGAGCACCTACTGAGATGATGATTGATGGACCGATCGAGCGACGACTCCGTTGGGGTTGTTTCGACCACGAAGTTACAGATCTGTTTCTTATGGCGCAGACTTGGCGGATGCTCATTGTTGAACCACATGATTAGTATAGCCGCGTGTGGGGAGTGTCACGTCTTGTTTCACTAAACTTTATGTGCCTACGGTAGGTCTCCTTGGGAGACCCAATGATGATTGTCGGACTGATGTCCCGTGTTACCCTTCGGGGGAACTATTTTCCTTACTGTTGATGACATGACATGCTACTAATACGATAGGTTTATTTATACTACTGCATGCATAAGTGAGCTTGACATACGGGATTTCCTTATGGAAACTCATGCATTGTTGTTGCATGTTTTATTTCAGGACTGCAGTAGATCCAGTTGGGGTGGAGTCGGCGGGAGCGCGCATTTTGGGATCGGATCCTCTCGTTCGGACCATTGAGGTCAACATGATTACTTGTATCTCCTTTTGTTATATCTGATGTAATCATGTAGTTTTTGAAAAACTCTGATGTATTATGGTGCACCGCTTGAATGATTTATGATAAGTAACAGACCCGTCTTTTGATTACTGGCCTCTGATGTCTTGATAATAAATTTTAAATTTCCGTTGTTTCAGGATGTTACACAATCTGCTGCAAAAATATTGTAATTTATAATTTCATGTCATAAGATAACAATAAGTTATTTTTGTTTACGAGTCATAATTTTTTTTCTACATTCTCTAGTTCTATTTCTACCATCTCATGATACAAGGTGATATATCAGAAAATTGATTTTGGATCAAGGAAAATAATAATGGAGGGTTAATTTCTTGTAGCTCTAGCAAAACCTCAGTACATTATAAATTATAATTTATTTATTTTTTTGTAAATTAAAACCTTGCTATATAGCTCCTTTTTTAATGTTTTATGTTTCTCAACTTCTTCATCTGGTCTTAACAAATGATTCAAGTACTAGCTAATTGTTGTGCTATACTCATCAAAGATTAAAATGAACAATTAAGCTATTTTTTTCTTAGATTTGAGGTGTTTTAGCGGTTAATCACTTGAATTAGTATTTATGACGTCTAACCATTAAATTTGTTCCCTAAGTTCAAATACTGCATTGGTGGGACTATTACTACCTCAATATACTCAGCAATCCAACTATTGAAAGGCATATGGGACATAACCTTCAAAGGTTTTGTTGTCTCCGACAATGCCTCTATGACTACATACATAACCTTCATCCTTGATCAGGTTCTTCAATTGCCATTCATTATCATATTTTGTTCTGGTATTTTTAATCAAACCACACCAATCTAATTTAACCCCAGTATCAGTTAACCAAAGTACTTTTTCAGTTGAATTATTTTCATGATAGAAATGGAAGAAATGGAATCACCATCCACCATCTAAAATCATAATAGAAACAGAAGAAGTTAATTAGATGTCTAAAGCTTATCATAAATAGTAGTCTCTGTTTGCATGTCTTTTGTTGCAATTGCAATCTCAACTCTTCTGTCTGGTTACAAGCTGTGCAAGGGAATCATATGGTGATTAATTTGTGTTAGATTTTCTCATATGTAATTAAACTAAACTAGTTTCTTCTTTGTTCCTCCACAAATTAAAACTCGTCAATATTGGACACAGACATGTGTATATATACTCTTCATCTTGGTTTTGTTTACAAATTGAACAATTAGTTTTAGATATTTTTGCGTATTACATTCTCCAGTTTTATTATATTCAAATCAATACCCTTCAAATGTATTTGGTTGTATTTGTGATTTATAATAACAAAAGGAAAAAAAATTGAATTTAAGATCTTAAAAGTAAGCTTAACACAAAATAATGTTCAAAAGTTGATAGAAAGGTGTAGGTAGGCGAAAGAATATTTGAAATTGAAGGACATATACGTGAAAAATAAATCTAATTAAGGAAAGTTATTGGTGAAAATGAAGCTCATTTAAAATATACTCATGAATTAATTCACCCTTAAAATAGTATATGGGAGCCATAGAGTTATTTTTCGTTGAGCTTTTCTATTTTTCTCTTCTCCCACGATTCAAAACCTCCCACGCTTTTATTTATGGATGTCATTCAGTTAACAGACTTTAATTTGTCTCCCATTCCTTAATGAAACTACGAGTCTTTGGATTCGTTTGAGAAAATGGTATGCGTATGCAATATATTATTATATGCAACTCCAAATTTAAAGTATCTCGAGCTAATATCCAACTGAAATAAAACAACTGAAATGGCTGGTAAACCTTAGCTTACTATGTTTGCTTTTTGTTATTGTATCGTGTAACCTAAACTTGTATGGCACACCCGTCTTTATGATTGACCATTACCTTCATTTATGCAAACTAATCTCAAATTATATACTGAAGTTTTGCTCATATTGATGTCATTGGGAGGGTATCTTCTCCCACGTGGAATCTATTCATGTTCGCTGTCTTTAAACATAGTTTAAGTTAACCTTGTTGGTGTCTTCATCTGAACTCTGAAGTATGAACTTGTGTGTTTGTATCTTTGCTTGTTGTATCATATGCTATTATTATTATTATTTATGGACCAAATCAGCTTGTAGAAACCACCATTGCCAACTTAGGCTTTGACTAGCATGATTAAGCATTGGATCTAATCATGCGATTAATTAATTAGTTTTAGAGCACCTCATGGGTTGCATGAATTGATGCAGATCCATCAATAATTTATGTTAAAAATTGTATTGCTTAATATTAAGAAAGTATAATGTCTTTGGAAAGAGGAAGGGAGTTGAGTCCTACTACGAATGTTGTGAATATTAGCATTTTAGCTTCAATTGGGGATAAAATAATTCATCCTAAACTTAATGTTTCCCTTGAACTGTTGGTAAAAGGTTAATACTTGTAAAGCTCCTCTTACGTACGGATTTAATTATCTAAAAAAATCTTAATTTGCTCATTATCTAATTTGTTACCTTTACCGTTACTATAACATATACAACTTGCTTTGTCACTTGTGAAGACTTATACATAATCCTACGTTAATTGATAACATTACACAAAATATACTGCATTAATGGCACCTAAAATTAATTAGTAAATTGTTGAATCTTGATTGGTGACAACATTGAACAGTGATTTTTCTGGGGGAAAAATATTTTATCAAGAGTGGTTTCACAAAAAAAGAAAATACCAGGAGTGTAATCAACAAGAGCAAAAAATAAGAGGAGATATCACTACCCAAAAACAAGTCCCCAAAAAATAGGAAAAATTAGAAGGCATATCACCACTCAAATTGCAATGAATCCAATAATATATTATATCAACCAAAACACAAGAACAATCCACCTCTCCCAAGGAGAAAAGAACAAATTCTTGATTCCAAAACTTATACTCCACTTCCTTCTTGTCCTAAATTGCAAAACCTATCCGTATTCACACACAAAATTGTTTAGAACACATTCCTAAACTAAAATCAAACCCAAGAAAGAGAGAGTAAGGCCAATTAAGCATGCATATGCATGTTTTGGTCCCTCTAGCTCAATCATGCCAACAAATAAGCATCACAACACATTGCCTAATGATGTAAAACCTCGCCTTCTGCCTCCTTATCGCATCGCCAAGGCCTCTTGCGGACGAAAACCACCTCTTAGAGCCACTCATCTTCATCTTCACTTCTAACTTGGAAATCTTTGAAAGGCTTGATGGTGTTTCCCTTTTGGTTTTTTTGTTGGAAATAAATTTATAGAAGAGAAGTGTTGGCCGGTTTGATGGTTTGGAATTAAGAGAAGTGATGTATTTATAGAAGGGCAAGGGAAGTTAATTGTGAGCTTCCAAATGGGTCTAGTAAAGAGGAATGAAGCATGTGAGGGTGCATTGTTCCCCATGCATGCATGCATGGTGAACATTGGAGACCATAATTAGTTGTCCACACTTAAGCCTATTCTTTTCATATCTAAGTTGTGGGAATCCCATGCAAAGACCAAATTTTTTAAAGATATTATGTCAGTGATCCTAACTCCCAAGTCTGAACTCTCTTGTTTACATAGAAGTGTTTCAGATGAAGAATCTAGTGCTTGTCAAAGCAAGGTAGAGACTGAAGAGAATCTAGTTACTATTATTGGCCGGTTGTTATTATTAAAAGGAGTTTTGGGTAGCAGATTATATATAATGTTTGATTTGATTATCTGTTTGAACACTATTAATAATGCAATTATTTGTTTCTTTTTGAAAGTTATCATTTTATCAGCGCACGAACGTAAACAACACATAAGTTTCGAAGAAGAGAGATGTGAGGAGGGAATTTCGAATTCGAATCTTCGGTTGAGATTACCCCCAAGGTAACAAACTGAGCTACCTCAGCTTGATCGAAAATCAACAATGCATGTTAATATGTTATTGCAACTAAAATTTGTTTCACTTCCAAATATATGTTGACAAATTAACTAGTCTTCCAACAACAACAACAACAAGAGTACCCTAGCTAGTGTTTTAACTCCCAAGGAAATCCAGCTGTAATAAGCCAAGACATGTTTAACACTTCCCCAGATTAAACATGTCCTTGTGCTTAATTATCAAAAGATTAAACTCCTTGTCCAACGCAGTTGATATGATTTCTAAAATTGTTACCATGGACCGGGGTATCGCACAATTTGTGTTGGCCAGCGATCATTGTAACATCCTCAAAGCAGCGGAAAATTTAAAATTTTAAACACTCGATCAACAGAGGATATTACGAAATAAAAGGGACACAGGTGCACCAACATATATATAATATATATCCGAACATCAGAGTATACAAAAGTTGTGATTACATCAAAAGCATATACAAAGGAAACAGTAATCACACGACCTCAACTGAGAGAAAGCTGGATCCGGTAGCGGTGCTCCTCTCCTCGGTCACCACCCCCTAATGCCGATCACGGCCTGAAAGTAAACATGCAACAATGCCTGAGTTTCCAGAAGGAAACCTCGTATGCCAAACTCTAAATGTACGAAATAAAAGCATCCTAGCATGCAATTCTACTCAACAAGAAAAGCATCACAACACGCCCAGCACTAGAGCTCACAACTCCACCACAGGACACACCACAGGTACGGGGATCCAGGTCTAATCTCAACCAACCGCCGCACCCACCACAGTCACGGGGCTCCAGGTCTAATCTCAACCAACCGCCGCGACTCACACTCGTCGCCAAGCTGGGCTCCAGGTCTAATTTCAACCAACCACAGCAACCACGACACGACCAAGGGCTCCAGGTCTAATTTCAACCAACCCAAACGTATAAGGGCTCCAGGTCTATTTTCAACCAACCCCTACACGCGGTCCCTGCTCAGGCTCCAGGTCTATTTTCAACCAACCCGAACGCACTACGGAGCTCCAGGTCTAATTTCAACCAACTCCGTACAGACTAGCTGGGCTCCAGGTCTATTTTCAACCAACCACAACTCTCACACGGTTACGGGGCTCCATGTCTATTTTCAACCAACCACCGCAACCCTCGTGCACCTCGCACACTTGCCGGGAGAACATCGGCACCACGACTCGCCCCACACGGGCAACCACGACCACAGCACCTCCATAGTGCAAAACAGGACACAAACGGTCGACCGAACCAAAAGTCCCGGTCGACCGAATCAAGCAAATACAGGGCAATCCACTTCGACCGGCACTCCATCGGTCGACCGATTCCCAACACCACACTCGTTCGGTCGAACCCAAATCAAGGGACGGTCGACCGTTTAGATGGTCAACTCCCGGTCCAACGAACAAAACGACGAATCGGTCGACCGACAAAGGGGTCCCGGTCGACCGAAAGTCACCAGGGAACAAATCCCACAACACCACAACGAATTCGGTCGAACGCCGAGCACATCTCGGTCGACCGAATCAGCCAAGGGAAGTATCACTCACATGCGCCACGAATCTGGTCGAACGCCGAGCTCACCTCGGTCGACCGAATTCCACCAGAGCGTTTCCCACGCTCAGCGCACAAGTCCGGTCGACCGAACCCTCATTCGGTCGAACCGACCACAAGGTCCACTTAAGTCACGGTCGGACGAGATCAAAGAGCGGTCGACCGTTTATATAGTCTACGCCCCCCAACCGACTTAAGACAATGCACACGGTCGACCGGCAAAGGGGACCCGGTCGACCGAATCTCTCCAGACTTGCCTTCTATGCACAATCGGTCGACCGCCCCACAGGCATCGTTCGACCGATTTGAGGCAGAGCCCGAATTCTCTTCACGAACGGTCGACCGTTTGCACAAACCGGTCGACCGATCAGGCAGTGAAATCTGCTGCAAGTTTACTCGCGACGAGCCGAACGGCCTACCGTCGACTTCCAAATACCCACGGTAATTAAGTGAGCGAGCTTGACATACCTAAAGGTCTGAAGAGACCTTTGAAGAACCACGACGACGCCTCCACGAGCGCGCCTCCCCAAAAACGATCCGTCGACGACTCTCGCGTCCAAACGACGATCAATCACCTCCTCGACACACTCGAGCACTCCAACTCCTCCACCAATCCTACCACCACGATCACAGGACACGTGAGGTCGAGAGAGAGAAAAGGAACGCGAGGGATGGGTTAGCAAAACCACAACTCACCTCCGGCCACCACAACGACTCCGAAGCACTCCTCCACCACACGCCGGAGCACCTTCTTCTTCCTCGTCGGAGTGCACTGAGAGAGGGAGAGAATGTGAGAGAGAGAGACGTGAGCAACAGAGAGAGAGAGGGAGAGGGAAAACCATAAATATCTCTCACCTTTCAATCCTAACCATCCAATCCATACCTCTCCATCTCCACCACTCATCTCACCCCAACCATCTCAACCCCTCATCCAACCATCTTCAATCCCATCCATCCATTCCATCTTCCCTTAATCACCACCTAAAACATGATTAAGGCACAATTAGGATAGGATTAGGATCAGAATCCCACAATCATACTCCAATTGTGGAGTTTTCCACCAGGGTTTCCATAACCAGAAACTGTGGGTAGACAATGGCATTGTTAGTTAGATGTGTTTGTCCATCACATTGTGTCCAACTTTTTGAAGGATTTTGGAGTTTGCATGAAGCAAGTGCTCCATTTTTCTTATCCTTCCCCTCCAAGTCATCATTGGTGTAGCCTGTGGAAAAACTTCTACTCCGCCACTAATCCCAATTTCAAAAAAAAAAAAAAAACTAAGTTTTTCCTGCAAATTAATTATCACTAAAAAATTCATCAGTAACAGTAACAGTAACAGTTTAAAGATGGTAAATGTGACCGACAAGTTTTAATAATTGGGCCAGAAAAAACCAATTGGTATTGGGCCGTGGGTCCACAGAAAAAAACATCCGGATCTAGAGATCCGATTAAGATTTGGCGGGCGAACCAAAACAAACTCGATCGTGTCCTACTTAATAAAAATCAAAATCAAAATCAAAATCAAAATCAAAATCAAAATCAAAATGGAGGATTCGAGTGCGATTCTGTGCCAAATCTCTTCCTACAAACACATGCTCGATCAGGTGTGTGTTATGTGGGATTTAATTTTGATTTTGGATTAATATTGCGTCGAGTAATTTGTAATTTGATGATTCTCAATTGGTTTTGTGCTTTAATTCGGTTGTTTTCTGCTTCTGCAAGACTTGGTTTTTGGTTTGTGGATATCGATCGGTTCTTTGTGGTAGAGTAAGTAGTTTGTCTTTCTGTGAATAGATAGATATATTGTGGTTTAGTTTGTGGTTCTGGAAATCTGTTCGTGCTAAAGTTTAATTTCTTTGGTCTTAGTAGATATTTGTCGATTGGACTCATCTGATTTGTAGTTATTGGAACTGATTTGTTTTAGTGACAATTGGGAAATCAGTTTGTGTTTTGATGCAATTTTGTTGAAGCAGGTTGGTTGTATTTACAATATGTTCTTGGGGTTCTTGTTGGTGTTGCTGCAATCATGCTACTGCTAGTGTTGTTGTGCAAGTAAATTGGAGCATCCAGATTGTTTTGTGCAAATATTACCTACATGATGTTTCATCCAACAAGAGTGTGTTTTATTAGTTTCTTAAATTGTCAGGTTTATGTTAGTACTGACGTTTTCTTAAGTTGCGTTTTTTTAGTTCATGTTTCTTTGAGTACATCACTCGTCCGGTAGGTTTAATTTGTTATATGACTTGATCCACCCCTAACAATATTTTTATTACTAGTTTTTTGAGATTGTGACTTATGAGGACCCATCTTCGCACTATATGATCATGATGATGGAGTATTTGTTTCATTACTTAAATGCTACAGTACTAAACTAAAGTAATAGGTGTGTCAAATAACTCAAAAGAAGATCGTTTTATGCAGGATTTTGTCTTTTACTTGATATTTAATTACACCATTGGTAGATTTTACACCAGTTTGCAGTAGGTTGTCTTGATTCATCTGTTTTTTTCTGGAAGGTTGATGATGATACTGAGCAAATGCCCTAGCCTGAACTGTGCCTCCTAATCACAATTTGCTTTTTATTATCCAAACCGGTTATTTGATCTTTTAACGCCTGTCAGCTATTAGTGGATGCTGCTCATCAGTAGCGACTTTTGAACTCTATATGACTCTGAAGGTTCATTATAGATAATAAGAATGTTCTCTTTGGAGACATCTGATAAAATTTTAGATAGGAATTTTATGAATAAAAATTTCAGCAGTTCCAATGATGTTGGATACCAATGGTGAAATGATCTGTTAATTGTTTATTTAGTCGCACATCATGGTACAGGCATCAAATTCATCCACAAGAATTGCAGAAATTATTTTGGTATTTTCTACCTGAAGGTGGTTTTCCCTGGTATTTTGCTGCTCCAACATTGGAATTTACTAGCTCGAAATTATTGTAAGAATGAATTGCATTGAAAATTAAATACCCAATCTCACTGGTGCAAGTTTTATATAATTTCCTTTCTCTTTCCCCTCGAAGCAAGTTGTAGTTAGTAAACCTTGGCAGTGACTGGATCGATTAATGAATTTCTTGTTTGAAGGAGATAATATCATAAAGTAAGCCAGATTGACCAAGAAAAGATGAAAAAGAAACCAGGTGAATTGTCATTGCTAATTGGAACGATTGCATAAAACAAGTGATTATTATCAAAGAAAAGTGGCACTTTGCAAGCATAACATACATTAAAAAGGTGTTATCTTATCTGTTTGTTCGTTTTTTGAGGTAGTTTATGTGATCATAATGTTTTTGTCATCAATTTTATAGGTGAATGAAGAAATTGAGGCTAGTATTGAGAAAACGAGGCTGATAGAGTCGGAGATTGTTAAATGTTCTGAGATTGAGAAAGGCTATCTCATGAGGGAAATGGAATTGACAAATATGGTTTCCATTGCTAATTTTGAGCTCAACGACCTAGCCCTGCTTAAAGGTAGGGATGACTTATTGACTTGGTGTTCCCTTACAATGATTATGAAATGTGCCATAAGCTACTGAAGTCAAGAGTTTACTTTCAGATCATACCTTTTCAAGTTTACTTATCACTTGCTTTTAATGCTTATGCTGCAAGTTAGTAAAGTTGTGGTACTTCAATTTGTGATTAGAACAAAACGTTTCAAATGTATTTATCTTCTCTTGGTAGCTTCTACAAGAAAGTCACTGGACATGATGGAATCTGAAACAAGATTGCTGAAATTGAAATCTGAGGAACTGGCAAAGGACATATCAAAGAAGAGGTACTGTGAAATACTTAAAGCAACTTTTATGAAACCATGCAATTGCGACTTAAAATGCTCTATTTCAACTCAAAGTTTATCCCAAGTTGTAAAAGGGGTCCTCCTCAAACTCAACAAAAGGACTTCTGTTTCTGGGCAAGCCAGTAACTTTTTCCATGAAAATTACTCTGAACCTGGATGGAATCCGAATCATTCAAGAATAGTGCTACGATATCGCGATATTTATGATAATTACTCCTAAAACTTATGAAAGATGCTAACCTCCATGGCAAACACTTCATGTCTTATTCGCTTGCATTATTTGTTTAGCCTCAATACATTCAGTTTTGTCTCATGCCGATCGATGGTACTCGTTGTTTCTGTATTTATACAAGGAACGTCATGTCCTCTTTCAACCAAAAATATATCATTGGTTTTTCGATCTGTTGCCTTGATGTTGCACTTAACCTTCAACTTGAATAACAATACATCCTTAACTACTAGTAAGCTTTGTGATTTTGCTACATGGAAATTATTCTGCTGCACGGCTTTAGCATGATTTTTTTTTAAAATTGTTTAGGACTTTATGACACGTGAATTGCTTAGATGTCCTTTATTTTGGGATTTTTAGCATAACAATTCTCTTCTTATGTGATTTGGACTCATAATTAATCTATTCTTTTATCACAGAGAAAAATTCATTGCCGCTTGTACAAAATTTCAAAGAGAAATTGCAACTGGGGAGAATGAAGAGTTAAACGATTTGCTACTAGAGAAAGAAAAACTGGAAACCGAGAAATCAAAATTAAATGTGAAAATTGATGCTCTCAGGACATCTACAAATGAATTTCTTGGGGACATCATCGGGGAACTTGAAAATTCAAATTTAGGTGAGTTCGTTATCATTCTTTTTATTGTGAACTGTCCATTTAGATTCAATGATACCATTTATCATTTCTTCTCTACTTTAAGTGGTTTTGTCAAATTTATATCTCAATTTTAATTTTAATGGTGATACAAAATCACCGCTCAAAAACTTGTAAAGAGGGAAGATATCATTATATCTTCAGTTTGCAGAACTAAACCCTCTTCTTAAGGTACTGAAGCACTAATTTCTAAAGAATGATACTGGTGATAGAAAGAAAGAAATTCCTGCATACTGACTAATGTTTTTGGCATTGAAATAGGTGTCCTATTTTCTTTTAACATTGTGATAAGTTGTTGTGAATAATGGTTTAAATCATCTGACTTATTTTATCTCACAGCCTTGCAGATTGAAATTGAATGCCGAGATTCTGAAAACGTTCAGCTGCTCAAGGAAGTGGACGAATTGAAGGTGCTATTACATTCTATCATGAGAACCCAACATTCTCATCAGGTAAGCACAAATTATTAAGTTGTACTTGTACCTTATGGTTTTACAATACCAGGTTAAATTTTAGACAGACAGCTATTCTTAAACTTCATTTGCCAAAGAAACATTTACAACCTTCCAAAACACTGGCAAAGCTTAAAAGCAACAAGGAAAAGAATTAGTATCTTAGGGTAAATCTCAAATCATCAAAGAAAAAAATTGGGATCATAATGAATAAATCTGTAAAGCCTCACATAATTGATAAACCCAAATCAATAATTCTGCCTGGTTATGAAAACACAAAATCTTCTTAGACCTTAAAGAACTTGATTACATTAAGAACTTGGGATTAGGGATTGTAGGGCTTTACCCTTTGTTAGAGGGAGCCCTTCCAGAAATTCTCGATGGCAGTGGGGAACCCAATGCCAAGGAGGGGGTTTGGAAATAGTTTTCAACCAGCAATTGACGCGCCTCGGTTATAACCTCACTAGCTGCGTCATTGCCCCAAGCGCAAAGATACCTTTCCCACAAACCCATCACCTCTCCTTTTATATCACCCTCTGCCGATACAATCCCAGATTTCACCGATGTGGGACTAATCACCAATAACCTTAATACCTTATTATGTTTGTTTCTACTTGGGCCTCAATATGGGCCTAATAAGGAAGGCTTCTTCTTCTAACATAACATAATAAATTAATAATACTCTTCACGTGTTCCCATCTTAAAATTAATAATACACCACTCCACTCAGTCACGTTGATTGGAGGGTTACCTTCATTTCAATTTTTTTTACTCGGGTGGATAAACGTATAAATGAACACAATTATTATGACAACTAGCCGTTGTCATTTATTAGAATCTGGACCACAAGCTTATTGTTTATCAACGGTTCAGGGAAGGGAGTAGAGATCCCACTTAATCTGTGTGATGGAGTGAAGGATCGATCATATAGAACGGTATGTATGAATCTCTTTTAAGTCTAAAAAAATGTATGATCCTAAAGATTCTTCGAATTATTTGAGTGGTATTTAGAAAAATTATTATCCCTAAAGATAGAACACTTGCACTAAATACTACTGTTTGTGTTGATCCTGTGTTGTGTGGAAGGGGTTAAGCAGCTGAGCATCTTAAGCTGATAGTCGAATCCAAATTTGGATCACCACCATTGTGATTATAAGTTATAACCCTATTTTACACAACTAGATATAACGTAAGCTGCAAACAAATTAACTGTCACCATATTCAGACAAGCAATTAATGAACACCATAAACGAAAATTGAAACACCAGCAATCATACTGTATGATAAAATTAAGAAGCTTTAATCAAACATCTAAACACTGAATAACAGAATCCACTTATATATATATATATATATATATATATATATATATATCAAGCTCTAGTGAGCACATGACTCATCAAATTTAGTTTAAGCCCCCTACAATCTCACCGTTGGATCTTATTTACAGTTAATCTTACCATTCATTAGCATAACCGTTTTTTTCTTAATCTACCTTACATTTTGAAATGATATATATATAAAGAATAATTCTTATATACAGGAATTCTCAAGTGAGCTCAGGGCTTAATCAAACTAAATTAAGCCCCCACAATATCCACCACTCATATATATATATATATATATGAATTCTCAAGTGAGCTCAGGGCTTAATCAAACTAAATTAAGTCCCCACAATATACACCACTCATTTCAAAATGTAAGGTAGATTAAGAAAAAAACGGTTATGCTAATGAATGGTGAGATTAACTGTAAATAAGATCCAACGGTGAGATTGTAAGGGACTTAAACTAAATTTGATGAGCCCCAGGCTCACTAGAGCTTGACCCTATATATATATATAAAGAATAATTAGAAAGCAATTAGCGGGCATCACCATTCACGGCCCACTCCTCCTCTCCGTCGTGTTGCCGGTGGCGTTGTTAAACACCGGGCATTGCCAAACTGGTCTGGAAAAAACTAGAACATCATCACTCCGAGGGCACACCGTGGGTTGAACCGGTGGCGGCGCCATGCAATTGTAGGACAAACAAACGGAAACGGATTCCGGCAGCCTTTGTGACCCTGGCGGCAGCGGGAAGTCGAACCCTGTTAAGAAATTATGTTGCACGTAGAAAACTTTCATCGTTCCGGCGAACAAACTCCTCGAGTACTCCGACGGCACCACCCCGATAAACCTATTGTTGTTAAGATACACTCTCTCCGCCCCCGCCAAAACGGCTGTTATTTCCCCCGATAGCCGATTATGACTCAAATCGACCGTCCGTCCATCCTCACCCTTCTCACCAATCGGCATCCCGCCGGAAAGATAATTCCTGTTCAATAACAATAACGAAATGGACGGCGAGAAGAGAGAGACGGGTATTGGCCCTGTGAAGGCATTCATGGCCAGGTCGACAAACGAAAGGTTTCGAACACCACGTGAAAGGCTTTCGAGGTTTCCAGACAAATAATTGGAGGACGCCGACAAGTACCGGAGAGTCACCGGAAGATAAGGGAGTTGTCCGGTAAAGGAATTCCCACGTAAGTCCAGGTGAAGTAGTGGGCTGGACACCTCCGGCACCACACCGGTGAGACCTCCGTTTGACGCAAGGATTACGACTTTAAGGTTCAGAAGTGTGAGAAGCTTAAGAGGGATTGAACCGGAAAGACTATTACGCCCAAGATCAAGAGTGTGAAGATCATCAAGATTGGATAGTGAATTCGGTATCACACCGGAGATGAGGTTGTTGGTAATAGAGAAGAAGCGGAGTGAAGGGAGTGCGATCCCGAGATTGGTTGGAATTATGCCGGACATTTTGCCCGGGAAGAAAACGAGCTGGGTGAGAGCCGTTAGATTTAAAATCGATGGCGGGAATTGGCCGAAGAGGGAAGTTGTGAAGGTGAGTGAGGTTACGCGTGTGGGGGTCGTGTCGGAGCATGAGACTCCGGCGAAGGAGAGGCAAGGATTGGAGTTGGAAGGTTGCCATGTTGAGAAGAAGTTGGAGGGAGCGTGGAGGGAGGAGGCTTTGATGGCAAGGAGGGCGGCGAGGTCCTGTGGGTGTAGAGGTGGTGGTTGAATTGGGAGTTGGATGGAGTGAGGAATGAAGAAGAGGGGGAGGAGGAGAAGTGGAAGGAGAATGAGTTTCGGAGTTCGGAATGACATTTTCGGATTCGTGTGTGTGGGGGGGAATGTTGAAATTTAGGTAAGTCGCCTCTTTCTGTTATGAGTGTGCATGGCTTCTTGGTCCACCTCTCTAAACATGATATTGAAAAGTGTTGTAAGTTGTTAATGGAGGTGGGAATATTTAATTAGAATAGGTTCACAAGCTTTATGACAAAAAATTGGATTTGGAAGTGCGAGAGCTTGTATGGAGTAGCAAATCATTTAATTATATGGGATTAGATTCAACTCAAATCATATCTGTTTGATATGCAAACTCAAAATTCAAAATCAAACGAGAGTGAGGTAAGTTTCAACCCATCTGTGAGTTTAAAAACTGATAACAACGGAAACATGGTTTTTTCTAGTATGCCCCTGTTTTTTAGATTATAATTTTATGCGTGTGGATTGAATAACTGAACTTCAGCCAACCCGTAAATTAACGTAGTCAGTACCTTAAATTTGTATTCTTATGGACATGTTGTGTTGGTCAAGAGACTCAAGACTTGTCAAGCACATTGTTAGAAGAGTTTTCATTTGGTTAATATTCACTACATGTGTTTTCATTGTACAATTATCACCATAATACTCACTACATGTGTTTTAAATTTTAATTGTACAGTTGGCTTTTGCCCTTCGGGATGAGTTACTTCATAATCCTATTTGAAAAGACAAGTTTCTTAGAATCAATTCCATTTTCAAAATGTAATTGTTAATAAATTCCTTATCCGAGTCCTGCTAAATTTCAATTCTAATCAAAATCGAGATAATTACTAACCATTTTGCATTCCTAACCACCAACGAATAGCAGCCTAGCAGCGTTTTCATCCTTCAGAGTTCAGATTAATGGTCTAACTTGAACTCTAACTAACATAACATTGCTTGGAGTAACGAACTCCAAGCAATGTTATTGACAAGATCACTAGGTTTGAACTTGGAGCAAGGGTAGTGCTGCAGATAATAACTTATTCGAATAATTTTGAAGGTTGTGATTTGTTTGTCATACAAGAAGTCTCAGGGAAATTTTTCCGAGAAGATTTTGAAATTTTAGTAGTGAGGGTGAAAATACTCATAATTTCTCCTCTATGGTCTTGGTCTTGGAAATACAAACCATGATGTTTGTAAATGCATTTTCCTTTGCTCTAAATCCAAATTTTGATGTTGTGACTTGTAAATTGTGAAACAAGATCCAAGTGGCATGGAAAATATGTCATTTGCTGAACAAATGTTTCACAGTTCCACTGCATCATGAACAGAACACTAAATTCATGTTCATTGTTATGAACTGAAGTACATCTGCAGATGCCTTTCGTTTTCATCTGTGACGCATTTACTCTGTTTAATTTCGCAGTCGAATCATTTCATCGTAGTAAATCCAACAAGCAGACATAAAGCTGACCATCGTAGGCAAAGAAGTTCAAATGTCATTTGCACATCAAAAGAGCTATTGTAGTTTTAACTGTAACAATGGCAGTGGGAATTGAAGATGCCAAATAGTATGAGCCGATCATTAGAATCAAGTTTATGTATTTGCATTCCACGCATTTTCTGAATAAATATTGTCTTTGTAAGGAATTAAAACCAATCCCAAATACGCAGCGGAACAAAAACGCGAATTCAAACGGCTAAACTTGAGAATACAATGCAAATCCACAATCCAAACCACACACAAACACGCAAGATTTAACGTGGAAACCCAATACGGGAAAAACCACGGACGACACAACTCAAATCCACTATAGAGAAACGTATTACAAGAGATGCTTACAGGAGACGCGAACGAACCGACGAAGAAACCCGATTCAAATCTCTCCTACCGAATCACAAGGATGTTATCTCTCTCATTTCTCTCAAGAACACAAAAGTGAATAATAGGAATCAATCCTTAAACAAAGGGGACGAAATTGCCTTTATATATGAGGCCAAAAACAAGTATAAGTTGCACAAAAATCGGGTGGAGTAATGTGTAAAACGTGGGCAGAACTGGGTCCAAACGGTCGACCGATCGGGTGCATCGGTCGACCGATCCAATAACTGTATTCCAACGGTCGACCGAAAATGAAGTCTCGTTCGACCGAAAATTGACAGTAACTTTTCTGGCTTGCGCGAGTGCATAATCGGTCGACCGTACACTTAAGTCACGGTCGACCGAAATTCAACAACCACTTTTCTCCCAGCTTCTCGAACGTTTTCGGTCGACCGAATCCAAGGTTCCGGTCGACCAAAAATCGACAGTAACTTTTGCCCAGCTCCAAAACGTGTGCCCGGTCGACCGAAAAACGACAGACACTTTTGCTGGGTAAATTAACACACATCCGGTCGACCGCATCACTCCATCCGGTCGACAGATTGTCTGTTTTTCTGCACGTATACTTTAAACACTTATTTAAGGTAAACAACAATAATCTCCACCTTTACCTTGAATAACCCCTGTAACTCTTTGAAGGAAACACTTCCTTCCTCATTGTGTCGTCGTCTTAGCTCCACCTACTCGGAACTCAAACCAACCAAGTTCACGCATACTATGAACTTAGTCGAAATAACTGGCTTTGTCAACATATCAGCCGGATTATCTTCAGTGCCCACCTTCTTCACCACCACACCTCCTTCAGCAACAACTTCCTGAATGAAGTGATAACGGACGTTGATATGCTTCGTCCTTTCGTGGTACATCTGATCCTTCGTCAGATGAATGACACTCTGACTATCACAATAAACAACCACTGTATTCTGACCTGGAATAAGCTCTCCAAATAAACCTTTCAGCCAAAGAGCTTCCTTGATACCCTCGGTCGCTGCCATATACTCTGCCTCCGTTGTAGACAAAGCAACAGTGTGTTGCAACGTCGCTTTCCAGCTAATAGCCGTGCTCCCAACAGTAAACACATAACCAGTCATAGATCTTCGTCTATCGCGGTCTCCCGCGTAATCGGCATCAATAAACCCCATTAACGAATACGAAGATCGACCAAATTTCAGAGATAGCTTAGTTGTACCTTTTAGATACCGGAGAATCCACTTCACAGCTGACCAATGCTCCTTTCCTGGATTCGACATATAGCGGCTCACCACACTAACCGCCTGAGTTATATCTGGACGAGTGCATATCATGACATACATCAGACTGCCAACTGCACTAGTATAAGGCACACGTGACATGTATGCCTTTTCCTCCTCCTCATTGGGACACAAGTCTATCGAGAGCTTAAAATGCGCGGCGAGAGGAATTCTTTCAGACTTGGCATTCTCCATGCCAAAACGATGCAAGACTTTCTCAATATATTGCTGCTGGGAGAGAAACAAACTCTTGCATGTACGATCGCGACGTATCTTCATACCTAGAATCCTCTTTGCTGATCCGAGATCCTTCATCTCGAACTCAGTCTTCAACAACTCCTTAAGCTCAGAAATTTTAGACTTGTCCTTAGCTGCTATCAACATATCATCTACATAGAGTAATAACAACACGAGAGAGTCATCTGAAAATACCTTTCGGTAAACGCAGCAGTCATACTGGGACCTGCTGTACCCATGTCCAACCATAAAAGAATTAAATCTTTTATACCATTGTCGAGGCGACTGCTTTAACCCATAAAGCGACTTCTTCAGCAAACAGAACTGATTCTCCTTACCCTCGACCACAAAGCCCTCCGACTGGGACATGTAAATTTGCTCCTCTAATTCTCCACGTAGGAAAGCGGTCTTCACATCTAGTTGCTCTAACTCTAAATCATGTATTGCAACCAAACTCAACAAAACACGAATAGAAGTATGCTTCACAACGGGTGAGAAAATATCACTATAATCCACACCCTCCACCTGACTAAAACCACGAGCAACCAATCGAGCTTTGTACCTCACATATGAAATACCCTCGATTTTCTTCTTGAAGACCCATTTGCAGCTAACGACCCTTTTTCCTTTTGGAAGTTCTACCAACTTCCAAGTTTGGTCCTTATGAAGAGACTCCATCTCTTCATTCATTGCACCCACCCAAGCAGCTGAATCGGGTGCCGAAATTGCCTCTGAATACTTGCTCGGCTCACCAGAGGCTCCAATATCTTCAGCTGCACTAAGAGCATATGCAAAGACTGATTCGGCATATCTACGGGGTTTCTTGGTCAGCCGCCTCTCTCTGTCCCTTGCCAACAAATACTCTTCATCTTCCTCAGATTTCGAACTCTCTCCTTGTGTCACACCGGTATCCTCATCAGCAGTCACTACCGGTGGCTCCGCCTGAACTGGAGTCCCACTTGACACGGGAGTAGAAATAACAGTGTCTTTCGTGGAAGGTAACATAACAAGCTCATTAAAGACAACATTTCTTTCAACCATGAGCTTCTGAGATTCCTTGCACCACAGACGATAACCCTTCACACCCAAATCGTAGCCAATGAATATACACTTCAATGACCGAGCATTCAACTTTCCTTGATCTACATGTGCGTACGCTGGACAACGGAAGACTCTCAACTTGGACAAATCTGAAGCTCCACCTGTCCAAACTTCTTCCGGTGTTCTCATATCCAAAACGGTGTGAAGCGAACGGTTCACTAAATAACAAGCGGTACACACTGCTTCTGCCCAAAAATCCTTAGTCAGGTCAGCATTCAGAAGCATACATCTAGCTCTCTCCAAGAGAATTCGATTCAGACGTTCCGCTACTCCGTTCTGTTGTGGTGTGTGACGTACGGTTCGGTGTCTCACGATTCCTTCATCTTTGCAGAAATCGTTAAACTCTGAGGAACAAAACTCCAAACCATTATCCGTCCTAAGAACCTTAATCTTCTTTCCTGTTTGATTCTCAATCATAACCTTCCAGTGCTGAAAATTCTGAAACACATCGCTCTTCTGTTTCAGAATATAAACCCAAGTCTTCCTGGAGAAATCATCAATGAATGTGAGCATGTAGCGAGCTCCACCTTTTGATGGAACCCGAGAAGGTCCCCATAAATCAGAGTGGACATAATCTAAAGTAGCCTTGGTGGTGTGCTTAGCTGCTGAGAAGCTAACCCTCTTCTGCTTCCCAAAAACACAAAATTCACAGAAGTCCAGACTGCCGATTTTCTGACTTCCAAACAAACCACGTTTGTTCAACACCGCCATGTCTTTCTCGCTTATGTGCCCCAACCTCATATGCCAAAGTTGGGCATTCTCCTCACCAGACAACGATGACGCTACAGCTGCGTCACCCACAACAGTTTCTCCTTTAAGCATATAAAGCTTGCCGGGCCCAAGCTTCTTCCCTTTCATCAGAATAAGTGATCCTTTGGTGATGGATATGCAGTCATCCTCACCACTGAATTTGTAGCCCTTTGCAGTCAGGCTACCTACTGAAATCAGATTCTTGCTCTCCTTCGGAACATGTCGCACATCCGATAGAATCTTGACTAGGCCATTATGGGTCCTCAATCTGACAGAACCAATTCCTGCAACCTCGCACCTGTCACCATTGCCCATCACAACCATTCCACCTGACATTGTTTCATAAGATGAAAACCAGTGTTTATTCGGAGTTAAGTGGAATGTACTGCCCGTGTCAATCACCCAACCGTCGGAAGCTTCAGAAGAACCTGTAGCTGCCAACACAAAATCAGAATCGGACTCCGCAACATTCGAACCTGACTGATCACCACTACTAGAACCCCTTTGCTTCTCTCTGTTCTGTAGCTTAAAACATTCTGATATCTTGTGACCCTTCTTCTTGCAGTAATAACAAATAATATCTTTGTCCTTCGACTTGGTCTTAGAGGTGTTCTTTGAGAAACTCATCTCTTTCCCCTTACCACGAGCAACAAGTGCCTCACTTTTGCTCGAATCAGAACCATCAGACCTCTTCTCCATATCAGATTTGGAGGAGAGTGCGTTTTTGACATCCGCAAGAGAGATGTCGGTCCTGCTGTACATCATCGTCTCCACGAAGTGATCATATGAAGAACTCAACGAGCAAAGTAAAAGGATCGCCTGATCCTCATCAGAAAACCTTGCTTCAACCTTCTCCAAGTCCATGATGATTGCATTGAAATCATCCAAGTGTTGCTGAAGGGAGATACCCGACTTCATCTTGAATAGGAACAACTTCTTCTTCAAGATAATCCGGCTAGCAAGTGACTTCTTCATGTAGACTTCCTCTAATTTCTTCCACATACTTGCAGCCGTCTTCTCCTTCAACACTTCTCTCAGAACTTCGTCGGACAACGACAACTTGATGGTTGACATCGCCTTTCGATCAAGTTTCTGCCTATCTTGATCGGACATTTCTTTTGGCAACTTGTCCATGCCCTCAAGAACGTCCTCCACCTCTTGCTGCACCAGAATTGCGTGCACCTTGACTTGCCACAAGCCGAAATTAACATCTCGGCTCAACTTCTCAATTTTCCAATTATTCGCCATAAGTATTTGACAAAAGTTGAAGAAATAATCCCCAAATTCGGACCCAAAAGCTCTGATACCAGTTGTAAGGAATTAAAATCAATCCCAAATACGCAGCGGAACAAAAACGCGAATTCAAACGGCTAAACTTGAGAATACAATGCAAATCCACAATCCAAACTACACACAAACACGCAAGATTTAACGTGGAAACCCAATACGGGAAAAACCCCGGACGACACAACTCAAATCCACTATAGAGAAACGTATTACAAGAGATGCTTACAGGAGACGCGAACGAACCGACGAAGAAACCCGATTCAAATCTCTCTTCTTTCTCTCAAGAACACAAAAGTGAATAATAGGAATCAATCCGTAAACAAAGGGGACGAAATTGCCTTTATATATGAGGCAAAAAAACAAGTATAAGTTGCACAAAAATCGGGTGGAGTAATGTGCAAAACGTGGGCAGAACTGGGTCCAAACGGTCGACCGATTGGGTGCATCGGTCGGCCGATCCAATAACTGTATTCCAACGGTCGACCGAAATTGAAGTCTCGTTCGACCAAAAATCGACAGTAACTTTTCTGGCTTGCGCGAGTGCATAATCGGTCGACCGTACACTTAAGTCACGGTCGACCGAATCCAAGGTTCCGGTCGACCGAAAATCGACAGTAACTTTTGCCCAGCTCCAAAACGTGTGCCCGGTCGACCGAATCCTAGATTCTGGTCGACCGAAAAACGACATGCACTTTTGCTGGGTAAATTAACACACATCCGGTCGACCGCATCACTCCATCCGGTCGACCGATTGTCTGTTTTTCTGCACGTATACTTTAAACACTTATTCAAGGTAAACAACAACAGCCTTGGTTGTAGGATCTGAACTACAAGAACTTGTGACTTTGCTTGTGAACCAACTTACATAAACCATCTATGTTTAACTTTTGACGTATTTCTTGTTTGAAGGCAAATTCAATGCAACTTTGTATGTTCATTACTATTAGACATGTCATGTAAATTGAAGTATTAAATTGCATTCAGGAATTTTAATCAAGATAAGACTTCTATCTCAAGAGGCGCATGACGTTGATAACACCACACTGGGTCAGGTATGTCAACATAGAATACGTATGCAGATCTCTAGTGCTACACTTAAGATTTGATGCTGTTGTTAATATAGTAAGTAATATTTTACTTTCTCATTGTTTGCCACTTCAATGCTGTCATCTTTACTCTACCCGCCAACCATCACCGTAAACCCTTATCTATCTCTACAGCAGAACTTTGAAAAGAAAAGAAAATCCACAGCAGTAATAATTTTGATAGCAATAACACAGCACAACCATTAGTTTCTGGTCAGTATTGTACTTTATCATCTAGGGAAGGACAGAGACAATCTAATGAGGCCTTACTAAACCCACATGGAGTCTTGGTCTTTTTTCTCTGAGAACTGAAGCCATCATGATTTTTACAAAAGTCCATGATGGATATGTTCATGATCTCATGGGAATTTTCGCGATCATGTCTGGAAGCAATGAAGACAAATTTCACATGCACACAAGAAAACATCCCTTCTCTGGAAGTAGAAACAAATAGACACACACGAACACAGCATCATCTCCCCTGGATTGTAGATGCCAAATCTGACCTTCCTCCTGTATGATAGATGGCAAGTGTACTCTACCTGTTTGCCAAATGATGCAGTTGCTCAACATGCTTCGTTTGGTTTCAGGACGTGAACTTAATCCCTAGGAAAAACTAATCAAGCAATCAATATTTTTTTCTTCAGGAATTTTTTTTGCCCAGAGTGATCAATATCACAGACAATGTAGCAAACTAATAATCAACATGAAGATTACCGGTCAAACAAAAAAAAAATGAGGATTATTACTTCTTCATGAATGCAGATAGGTCTTATTAGAGATCAAAGCCTTCATATCATGGTGCAAACAATTGAAACACATATTCACAAAGAAACCATAATCCTCACATTACATTGTCAGTAACATACTACTCAAGTTGCACCCTGATATATTCGGGTAATTAGCTTTTACATGATTACTCAAGCACGTCCAGAATAGGAAAACTAGAGTTTTTCCATTCCCTCTAGGCTCTAGCATTCAAGCACGTCCACAAATAGGATAAGACACTCCCAATCTTTCTTGTTAATAGAAGCTTAACAAATTTGGGTTTCTACGAACTTGAAAATTCAAGGGTGTGGAGGGGAAATAGATATTCTTTATAAGAAAATGTGCAGAAACCCAAGACTTCCACTTCACAAGTTGTTCCTTGAATTTGTATCCGTACTAGGATTTCTGTGAGAACAAAACCATAATTCAAGAATGATTCTCCAAGGCCCTCATTACTGAATCCAGTGGACGTTCTGAAGCAAAAGAATTTTCTTTGAAATCGTAAATAAAATCTGGTTGTTGTCTCCTAGTGTATCCTCTAGCCTGAAGGATGACCAAAAAGAAAAATGAATCACTAGAAAATTAATGAGGTAAGAAATAACATAAAAATAACTATCAGAATTCTTTTGATGCGAAACTATTATCAGGCTATTCGAACAAATAAATCATGCAGATTTCAACCGATGTAGATTGAAGTACACACTGAAGGTTGACTGTAAATGTCAATTATTTAAAAAAAAGATAGATAGCATCACGCAAAGTAGGTTTAGCTTGCTACTGGGGATTTGTGCAAGAGTACGGATGTCAATGGGATTCAATTTGATATACAAATATAATCTTTGCGTATATTGGCATACAACATCCTAACAAGAATTGATTAAACTTGATCAAAATTGCAAGAATTTAAGAAGTTAGTGGTTCATTATGAGCTTCAAAGGAGGATTGGGACTTCAGTAGAAAATCAAATTTTAACCTTGAAGGATCAATAGAAACAAGATGCATAAACAGATCACTCAGAAATAATGGTGAGGTTAGTTTGAGAACATAGTAATCAATAAAATCGTGTTACTCTACTTGATAGAAGTGATGTCTAACTAGATTCCACTATTCTAGTAATAGCTACTCACCTTCACAGTGATAACCTCAAGATTTGGGAAGGAATTTAGCAAGAAAGACATTAAAGACGTCGTCATTCTAATGAACATGTCCACTGTCATAACCAGCTTCTTAAGTTTAGGTAAAACAATCCCATCAGGCAGGCTCTCGGGCAATTGTCTCAAGACCTAAAAACAAACAAAACCATCATTAAGAAAGAATCAATACGAACAAAATCAAGATTCATGCAAGAGACACACTGATTATTAGACTGAAATAATGAAAACAAATAAAATGTTCTTATATTGCTTTTATTTTTAAGTGACGTGCTCATGCTCAAACAGAAGGCATAGATAACTGAAAACAAAGAAGAGAAAGTTAATTTATTTCATCTGCTCTGATTAGCAAGCAAAGAAATCTGCATAGAGATGAGGTAAAAAGACTATTTTGTTCATAGTCCTATTTGTTACTTGGTGAGTTTAGAAAAAACATTGGCACCAAATTCAAATATAGAAGTGTAATGGAACCACTGACCTCAAAAAAGTCCTTGCTGAATCGCATCATGAGACACTCAGCATATTCAAGTTCTGTAAGGAACTTCACAAGCCTATCTCTCTCATACACGATCACTTCCCGCATTCGAGGACTAGTATCGAAACGATCCTCATAAGCATTCAGTCCTAAATCCTCAAAGTCTATAGAGAACTCAACGTCCACATGCCTCAAGCAACTCGCACCCTTGGTAGAAATGGTGGCAGAAGCAAATGATTGTCTCACTTGCAACGACACTAGGCTCTTTGAATTCACCCTTACATTCTCGATGGTAAAGCAATTGAGGAGAAAAATCTCCTCCAAGGATTCACACCTAGACATGATGCGATCAAGCTCGTTGTCTGACAAGTGTACACATTCAAGTCGAAGATACCTAAAAAGAAGATAAAGTCAATCAGTTAGCAGAAAGACAACATTAAATGAAACTACATCCCCTTCTCTCATGGTTTGGTAGGTTTGAGGGAAGTTATGTTCAAATTAGAAATTAGGTTCTAAGAGGTGAAGTTCACACGCAAGTCATTACTCAAAAATTCCTTTAGACTTAAAGTAGCACAAGTCATCTAAAATTATAGGTATTTGATAGTGAATCTCGTTTTCACCTTATTTGGCACCAGAATTGCAACTGCCAAAAAAAAACCCATAGCTTTGTCGTACTTAAGTTCATAATTTCATAATCAACCAAACTTGCAATCCACTTTGTCATACTTAAGTTCATAACTTCCTAACTTCATAAATTGTACATGTGATGACCCCACCAAAACATTGAGTTTCCCCATTGCTACATAAAATTAACCTTTTACTTTTGACCGGTAAAAAGATAGTTCATAGATCAACTATGAAATCAATCACTTTTGGCAATCCAGAAATTACATTTATTCAAACCTTTTGTACTTATACATAAAATTAACTTTGAATTGATCGATGATGATGATGATATTTGTGGTGACCGTGTTATAAAGTGAAAAGTTGAAGAGAACTTACCCATAGACTTGAAGAGAACTTTTTTTTTTGACAAACTGAAACTTTCTTTTTATGAATTAGACACTATTAAGTCAATAGGCTCATATCAATATTTAGTTGTCTTTATCGGCCGCTGAAATATTTTTGCAATTTCTGGTTCCTGGACCAAAGTTGATTACACAACGTTTCTTTTAATTGTAAGATACACTTTCCTAAAACCAAAACACCACAGCTATTATCCTATGAACACCCTCTTTGTTCCCACGAAACCCTCACTTGACTAACTAACGTCCCTCTTCTTTTGTTTTGTTGCTACCGTTGACAATCAATTTTTGTGCCCCACCCCCTAGTACTCAAAATTGTCTCTGTCCGGCTGTCCCTATCGTGAAAGCACAATATTATTCAATTTTGTTATGCACTTTGATTAGTCCAATAATATTAAATACTAAAAGTCCAATCCAATATATATTATTCACGCTTATAAATGTATAACTTTACCAAATGACATCAACAGTGAACTTAAAATTCTTTTGCTTCAATAATGGACTAAAGAATTTCACTATGCACTTTGATTAGTCCAATAATAGTAACAACTAAAGTCTCATCCAACCTATCTTACACGCACTCATATAAGCATAACGTTCTATAGTGACAACAATAATGGACTAAAAAATTCTTTGGCTTCAATACCCACTTATAAAATGCTTTTAGATCTCAAGAGCCCGCAATTATCGACTACAGCGATAATTCACCTACAAACTAGCTTTTTACGACTTTTCACAATCGTCATATTCAATTACGCTATCAGGGTTCCTTACTATTCAAATCACGAACCTAGAAAAATCAAAATCCCTAGAAAAATCGCCACAAAAATTATTTTAGGATCATAACATATTACTTCTAAAAGCATTTCCAGGTAAAATTCAACACCGAAAAGCTTTATCTTTTGTTAAACCTATATATGTTTCTTATCCAAAGAAGAAAACCCCCAATTCCAAGCAACCACAACTTCCCCTAACCAATTATTATTCCTTTCTTCGTTACTCTCCCATATTTTTTTCCATAATCCGCAACCTAAGAAGAAGAAGAAGAAGAAGAAGAAAGAGAAAAAAAAAGAACCATACCTAAGCGATCGGAGGCCAGTGAAGGTCTGCGGGACGCGAAGACTACACCGATTAAGCTCCAACTTCTCGAGCGTCTGGCACGCGTAAACCGACTTGGGAATATGATAAAGCAAACTGGTATTATCCAAATTAATCTCCCTAATCCCGTTATCGCACAACCTGCCGACAATATCATCGAAGGCGACATCGGTGGTGTGCGCGAAGCAGCTGTGGACGTGGAAGGAGAGGAGGGGAGGGATGGGCTGGCGGGAGTCGAGGACGGTGGCGATGACCTGGAGGTCGGGGGTGTTGTCGAAGACGAGGCGGGGGAGGGAGTAGAAGAGGGGGCGCCACTTGGAGTTGAGGACCGTCGTCCGAGCGGCGTCGGTGAGGGGAAGGAACGTCAGGACTGACACCAGAACCTCCGCCGGGAGGTTGCTGATCTGGTCGGACGTCGTCGTCGTCGTCGGATTCATCGCCCGCCCGGACACACAGAGACAGGACAGATTCGGTTTTGGTTTTGTTCTTTTCGGGGCTTTTAATAAAGGGGTGTGTCATGTAGGGGTGTAAAGTTAGTAGTCTAAAATTTCGAATCTCAACCGGTAACCTAATACTAATATTTATCGAGGTTAATCACGATTTATTCTTTTTAATTACGTTTTATATCACTTTGTATTCCTGAATTTTAAAGAAAAAAACAGTTATCTTTTATGAACTTTTGTTCTGTAACACTTTGACTCCTGAATTTTAAAAATTCATTATTTAAACACACATTCGCAGTTTATTTTTTGTATTTTTTTGCGTTATATCCATAATACACTCTTAAACCTAGTAGTTTACGTGAAACTTCGGATCGGATCAGAGTTCAGATATAGTTGGAATTTAGATCAGATTGATACTGAATCTGACCCAAATTACAACCATATTCGACATCCGATTCGATTTAAACTTTCACGTATAAATATGTTTAGAAGTGTATTAGGGATATAACGTAAAAAATTGTAAAAAAACTATGAATGTATGTAAATAATAGATTTTTAAAACTCAAAGTGTTAACTGTGAACTTTTAAAATTAAGTGATATAAAGTGATATTAATGTATAATTTAGATTCGAATCAAACTAGAGTGAAATTCGAATGGAGGGCAGGGAATCGAACGATGTAGAATTTGGATTGGTATAAAATATGAGGACCGGCTGTTTAGATCCGGACATCTGGTCTCTTTCTTTGTACATTAAAAATGGTCCACCTCATCGCATCGCTTCGCTGCCGGTTTTGTTTTGTAATGTTATATATTATTTTTATTATTATTATTATTATTATTATTGGAAGACTATAGGTTGTCCGATGGGACAAGTAAACGTCTTGATGCGGTGGTGGTTATTTGTAAAAAATGGGGGATCTAAGCGGATTTGAATTCAAAGAGAGCATCAATCGATATATAATTAACAATCCAAAGGCGTGGGTCGCGGGGACTCTTGTTCTAAAATATTAAAATTACACTATTAGTATATTTACATTGGCCAATAATATCCTATAATTTATTCGACTTTTTTATTTTTCGGATGTACATGGACAATCCAATAAATAAAGTTAATAAAAGTTCGATTTGAGTTTAGATTAGGATGCGTATTTGAGAAACCAGAACGAGAACGGTTTGTGGAGGCTACGTTTAGAATAAGCACTTACTTAGGAGCTTCTACGTTTCTTCCATGTACACGATAGGTTGTATACAAAAACGATAAGAAAAAAATTCATATCCTGAATATCCGACACGAAACAACACGAAAATATTAACTCGATCATATTTTTTGTGTGTCGTATTTTTGTGTTTTGCGTTATTATATTGATGTGTATGATCGTGGAAGTTGCATGCTATTTTAAGTTATATGATCTCCTAGTTGGGTTTTATATATATTTAAACTACATAAGTTAATATCTGCCAAATGCATTATGATGATGAATATTATCACGGATACCAGATGGCGTTTTTCAGATAATTCGGATCCGGCAAATCCGTAGTGCAAATGCCCTTAATATAATCACATTACTCGTAAAGTATTTATTATTGTTAGAGTCGTTGAGTTCTAGTCATCATGTCATGTAAAGCCACAAGAAAATCTTTTGTTTAACTTAAAACAATTAAAATTCAATGAAAAATAAAAAAATATAACAAATGACAGCACACAGGAATTATTTTTACGAATTATAATGATCTGTCGATTTTATATTAGTAAAGGTTTTTTTCAAAGCGTTTTCAATCCTAATTTTGCTTCACGTGAAGTCGTAATAATATTCATATGCTTTAATTTTTTTAGGATAGAAGAGGTACCTAAGCATATGCCTCGTGTCTTTTAGAGGGTGTGGTCAGAGTTTGGAGTTTGAAAAGCCATTTAAGAATTGAATTGTTATTTGTCATCATAAAACTACTTAAATCGTCCGTACATATTACTATTTTACTCTTCTACCATTTCTACTTATATGACTCTTCATTTCACTCTTCTAACATCACTCTCTTTTCATATTACTCTTATATTTACCAGATACAAATGTCTCGGAGGTCAGGAAAAAAACCAGCGGACGCCCCAAATTACTCAAATCTCGTAAATTACCTTATTTATTTTAATTAATTTAAAAAATAATAATTTGGGTGGGGCGTCCGCGGGAGACGCCCGACCCAACGGTCGGGCGGCCGCCGGAGCCGCCTCCCCCTTGGCTTCCGTGTTCACGGATAACAACAAAGATAACATCATACCAGATCATGTGCCCGTGTTCGCAAACGATCGAGACGAATTGGAAGACCAACCACGACCCCTGCTCCCACTACTGCCAGACCGACCACAACATCGCTCAGCATACTCGAAGGCACTCGGGTCCCGATGTGTCGACTTTCCCCTAAGTCGACCTCATACCTTAATATTTTCTACGGGTTCTCCATAGTTCGACTGATCGGGGTGTCACTGTTCGTATAAAATACGAGAGACACTACAAATTAATGCAGGGTCGCTCTCCGAAATCTCATCAACGAGCTTCCGAAAATGCTCAACGTCTTGTGCTGACTGATCCACAAACTCTGACATCTGGACTCCTTCTCCAATGACAAGTGTTTTCAAAAATGAATGAATCTGCTCTAAATTAATTCCATCACCCGACGCAAAACACTCGTACATGGTACATGCACAAGGAATCTCATGTGATGTCAGAAAAGTACACCCGCAATGATATTCAACTTCATTACTTAAGTCCTGCATTCTCTTCAACTCCTGAGTCAATAACGACAAGCAGCGATGCGAAACTCGGTCATTTATATGCTGAAACAAAGGACCTATGTTGTAACGCCCCCGATCTCGTGGGTACGCACACTGGGAAAGGAGACTAGTGTCGCGATCAGAGATCTCCGCGACGACCGAAGGGTGTTACAAAGGACAGACCGAATCGACTCGACAAAGTGAAGAGATCATACACAAATGGACGGACATAAAACATAATAGGAATAATAGAATAATCATAACAATAAGAGTCTTATTACAACACATCGAGTATCAAAAAAAAGGAAATACATAGGGAATATGCGGAAGCAAGATAACTGGAACTCTGGTCGACGTGTCCCTCGTGTACAGAATCCTCGGAACTCATCCAGTCTGCCCTGTAGAACCTAGGTACCTGCAAGCACCGCATTTAACAATGCGTGAGTTTTCAATTAAGAAAACTCAGTATGCCCCCGCCAATGCAATAAATGAAAGGTAGCATGAAACTAAATAAGACAGGCATCAGAAACAGAACAAATCAGAAAGCATCAAATGCAAGAGAAGGCTACGACTACACAAGCCGTGCCGGTCGGGCACACCCGAATCGTTCCTCCATAGGAACCAGAACACCAGCCTCGCTGGTCAGAGGCGGTCACTCGTCAGTGACCCACCGCTCGGCACAAAGCGGTGCGCCGGATAAGCGTCCCAATCCACGGAAATAAACCTACATGGTGTCATCGCGAACTTGGGAACACCTACCCTGAGACAGAATGGCAGCGCGCATGCCCAGGACTTATCTTAGGCCTGGCCCTCACATAGGGGTCTTAATCGGGTGGCCTCTGAAGCTAGAGGACCCACCCGTGGCCCGTCGGCCCAGAAGCAGAGCGTGCCCAGAATTACTCCATTAGATTAGATGCAATGCAACTACCACAACGCATATAGTCTAGTACATCTAAAATATTCAGAATGAGTTCAATGGAGGGTATGCAATATCTCCCTCAACTCTAAGCCAAAACAGAATTTAAATTCATCCACACCACACGAATTTTAAACAATCGGCATCATGGATTATCATGCAAGAATATATAGTCTGAAATCAGTAACAAATGGGGAACCATCCAACAACTAAATGATGTATGATTATGCATGAATATATGGTCTGAAATCAGTAACAAATCGTCGATGATCATGCATGAATATATGGTCTGAAATCAGTAACAAATTATGGATGATCACGCAAGAATATATGGTCTGAAATCAGTAACAACTTGGGGAATAATCCAGCAACTAAATGATGTACGAATATGCAAAGTCTTAGCAGCAAACCGAGTCATGAACTTTCCTATTTCCAGCAACCTAATGATGCATGAACATGCGTCACCTTAACATAAAATTAAATTGGACTTAAACCCTACATTCAGCAACTAAAGAGGAATGAAATATGCAACATCTACCAGCAAGCAAATCAGTAAGCACTGGATGAAATCCAACAACAATCCGGTTGACTGGATATGCAATGTTTTTGGTAATAATGCAGCCATGCAATATTCCTATTTCCAACAACCTATTGATGCATGAAATATGCGGCTTGTAATCAACAAGAAAAAAAATCAGGAAATAAACCTTGTGTCCAGAACTAAAGATGTTTAGATATACAACAACATAACAACAACTAAAGATGAAGAATCATGCAAATCCCGCAGCTAAATAGGCATGCATATGTAGCATCACGGTAATAACAAAACATGGGAATTAATGCATGAAATTAACTATCTAAATCATACACAAACATAGGGTATCTTAACAGCAAGGTAAACCAGAGAATGATCATGAAATCCATCAATATAATCACATCTACAACTAGCAAGCAGCCAGAAATCTATTAGAATCTAAGGTAAAACACACAACCCAACCAGGCTGAGATTTCATCTCGCATGTGTGCCCCAGAAACCTGACCAGACATCCCCCTTGGTGCTGGATGAAGCTCCATCCGACACCCCCACCTATTATCCTACATTTGGACCAGAGACATACAAGAGGTGCAACATAAGTTAATACCCGTCCAGCAGCACACATAAACCACAACTTAATCAAGTTAATAAGGCAACAACCCCCAACCGCCTCATTGTTTGAGTTACCACTTACTACCTGCATGGATTGTTCAATCAAACCCGAAGGTTGCTGATGCTGGACAGCCTCCAATCCAGCCCCCAAGCCTTATGCTACACTAATGGCTAGAGACATACCTGAAGGATAGAAGATGTTGAGCTAAACCGGATGCACCAAGATTTCCCCTAGCCGCACGCAAGGAGCTCCTCCGAATTCTTCTTCCAAGTTGCTGGAATTGCTGGGGAGATTTTCGGTGGTGGTGTGGAGAGGAGAGGGAGGTAGGGTCGGCTGGATGTGAGCTTAAATAGGTGCAAGTTTGGAAGGAGCAATTAACAATAAGGCAAGAGATAATTGGGAGCTAATTGGCTTTGATGGCAAAATCAGCACTTTCCTTAATGCAATCAAGTCACATGCTAGCAAGATCTTTTCTCTTTAATTTCGGATTTGGTAAGCCAGCCCATCCTCCCATCCTAACCAACACGCCTCATCAAGCAAACAATTAAATCCGCACACCAGGTTTTAGGCACCCGATAAACCCGGTTAAGTCTAACGAATACAACCACGCCCGACGGTTAAATTCGCCCAAAAAGGAAACTTTTACTAAAACAACATAACCTCAAAACAAAGACAATAAAACACATAAAGGATTAATAAAACCTAAAACAGAGTGGCAGGAGAGCGGGTCTTACATATGTAGTCTGTCACAATTCGACATCTCGAATCTTCAAGAAAGTTCTGAATATTCGTTAGCTGCATTTCAATAGCCAAGTTTACGCGGTCGAAAAGAGTGTCGAGAGCGGCAGTCGATGTAGTGATCCACTCTTTCATAGCCGAATGTGCACTTTCCACCATGCAGTTCGTAGTGTTGCCGAAATGAAGAACTTTATTCGCCCAATTCAACACAAACTTTTCTTTATGCACCAACCACGTGTCTTGCACATACTCCGTCAGCACTGGTTAGGACTTGTAAGAATCTTTCAGATTACGGTCTGCTCTATCATAATTCGTCTGTGAATCAAAAAAACATGACTTTCCTCCACTTTCTACGCTTGAAAATCTCTGCAGACTGCTTGTCCTTGCCGAAAATGTGGTATGCGTAGTTGTACACGTCTTTGTTGATATGTCAAGTGCATAGTAAATGAGCAGACTCAGGAAAAACCTCTGTCACTAGTCACATCAGACCCAACTCCCGGTCCGTTATTATTGCAATCGGGCTAACAATATCCAATAACTGATCTCGCAACCTCTCCAACACCCACCGGTAACTAGACTCGGTCGCATCCTTCAAAGTCGCATATCTGACGAGGAAATTCATGTTTGTTGGAGAAACCTCAACCATCTCAAACAAATGCATCTTGTACTTGTTCGTCTTATATGTCGAATCCATGCAGATTACGAATGGGTATGTACGCAACAACTGAACTGAAGTTGGATGTGCCAAAAATGCGTGAGTGAGGACATTAGTTTCTTCATCTGCCATAATCCAATGCAAATAGCTATGCTGCACTGCCTGACTGAGAAACTGCTACGCAGGATTCCTGTCTTCAGATTTCGTCCTCCTCATGTACTCTCTGAAGTTATAAATGTGTCTTTGATTGAGATTATCGTCCGACAATTTCTCTTTTACCGCCAACAAAATGTTACGTGGTCTTGCTTGTGCCTCAGTCATATCACGAACAATTTGTTTGGCCCCGGCACTAAGTCCGCTGACCCGTCGGTGACCCTCTGAATAAACTATACAAGTGTGTGGTTGTGCTGCCCATAGGTGCTACTAGAAATAACGACTCATCCATCACGATCTCGTCGCTCAACCACTTTTACCAAAAAACGACAACCGCAACATTTTCTTTTTATGTTCATTCGCAGTGCAATACTCGTATCACAAGAACTCATTTCACGTTTGTGATCACATCTCAGGTAACAATCCGTCCGGTTATCTGCTTTTGGTTTGTATGATGATATAACTAAAAAAAATCGGCTCCTATTGCAACTTGTTTCGCCCATTTTAAAACTTCCTCGATTGTTGTAAATATTTCTTTACTATCAAAAAGTTCACTGTAATATACTTCATCACCACTGAAATCTTGCAACAGAACTTGAAAAAAATTAATTTAACAGAAAATTAAAAAAAAACGGGAATCTGCTCAAAACGTCTCCACCTTGGCGGAGGCGGTCTGGCTAACACGCCTCCACCAATGTGGAGGCGTTTTGCTAAGACGCCCCCACCTTGGTGGAGGCGTGTTAGCCAGACGCCCGAGTCGGGGGAAAAAATTCGCCCTCGTTACCTCGCCGGATCCAAGTGTTTCGCCAGACATTTTGGTGGTGTTGGTACTAGGAATGTGAGTAAAACCGAGTTAAAAACCTTGTTTAAAAACACGTGACGAAATGAGTATTAATTGATTTGTCAATGGCAAAAATGTAATTTTTTGAACGATTTAAGTAGTTTTTTGGCGACGAAAAGTAACCCCTTTAAGAATTGAAAAGCAAAATAGGAGAAAAAATAATTACGGTTTCAATTTTCTTTGTAATAAATATGAGCAATATTTTTTTATTTTAAACCTAAGACACTTAACTTTAACTTGAAAAAAGAAAAAGAAAAGGAAAAAAAGAAAACCTAATGCTGTTGGTGTTTTTTTCATGCAAAAATCCATTCAAATTAACGAGAGAATTCATTATTATTATTTTTCATTCTAAGTTCACACTACTCTTTCCAAAAAAAGGTGCAACACGTGGTCTTCCTTTTTTTTGTCCTCTAGTAATTGACCGAATCGATAAACATAAGTTGCAATAGTATACTATAATTAAACATGTTGAAACTTGAAAGTATTTGCATTGGCCACAACGGATATATATGTGCTAGTCAGCCTTTGTTTGCAGTATCCATTCGCTTAACTATTCATTCCCCAAAGTTAGGTCATAACTATTAATTTCATATAGCTTGGGATGTCATATATCTGATAGACCTGTACTGTTAAATCATAGATTGAGCTTAAGTTCCAAAGACCAAATTCAAACTTAACGGCAAGTGGGCTTACAACTCCCTTCCAATGTACATTTCAATAACCAATTTAATCTCATCATATATACCAACTCATCGTGAAGAAGTAAGTTTCCAAAATTAGATTTTGGAAATATTCACTTTCCTATTCATTTTTTTGTGAGAACCCAAAACTTAATTAAAGAGACTAATCAAGATTAAGGTTGACTAATGAGAACCGGTCTTGGTGCTTTTGGGCGTTTTCTACCTACACCGGTCGAACGATGTTTTGTGGCAGTCGACTGGTTATGCATAATTTCTGGGGAAGAAGACGACTCTGTTACAATCGGTCGACCGGGACCCTTTTGTCGTTCGACCAATTGTAACTGTAATGAGTCGGTTGAGGGCTTAGACCATCTAAACGGTCGACCGACTTATAATCAATTCGACCGATTGCACTATAGTAAGTCGGTTGGGAGCATAGACCATCTAAACGGTCGACCGCTCCTTGATTTGGTTCGACTGATTACTTATGTAAATTTAAGTTACGTTCGACCGATCCATACTTGGGTCGACCAGTGTGACTTAGAGAAAAACATAGGAAGTCTATGCTATTTTTCGATCGATCGGAAGCCCATTGTCGTTCGATCTTTGAGGATATTTTATTTAATATTATTTATGACGTAGACCTTCCAAACGGTTGACCGTCATGGGACCTTTGTTCAACTATTTGATGTTTATTTTGGTTCGACCGATGGTTTGTGGTTCGAACCAATTACCGATTTTACCTACCAACCGGTCGACTGCTTGTGCCTTCGGTCGACCGTTGGTGCACTGAATTGTATTGTTTGTTTATGATGTATGGAATTCTTTTTTGACTTATGTGCTCATGATATGACATATGCATTGAGACCTGTGTAGTAGACATGTGAGACCATATTTTCCCTTTGCATGATCTATATATATTGGCTTTACAGAGCAAGACGACTTTAGCCTGTGTCGCAACAGAGATGTGCCTTAACTTGTGTGGCGACGGAGATGACCGACTGATATTGTTCCGGCGAGTATGCTCGACCGATGTTGTTCCGACGAGTATGATCGTCCAGTTGTGGCACAACTGACGAATATGGCCAACCAGAGTGACTGCTCTGACGGATTGTGGCATTGCGACCACCGATCCGATCTGATGATGACTCGGAAGTATGTGCGACCTTCATCGAACCTATATGACTAGTGTAGCTGCGAGTGGGGGTGTGTCACTTACTTTCCGTATGACTGCATGTGTTTGCGGTGGGTATCTACGAATGTCCAAATAATGTAAAGATGATGACCTTATGACCCCTGTGTGGGAAATGACAGTTATGATTTTATGTTGCAACATCATACTAGTATGATAGGTCATGTATTGCATGTGCATGTAGGTGAGCTTGACATATGAGTTTTCTTTATGAAAACTCAGATATTGTTATTTATGTTTTATTTCAGGGTCCCCTCCAGAAGCTGATAGAGTGGTGACTGAGGACGAGTACGTCTAGGAGTCGGGTCCTCGAGTCCTTTTGAGGTGGTTATGACTAATTGTATTTATATTTGTTGTATTTTGACGTAATCATAATTTTGATAACTCTTGTATACAGTGCATCTTATATTATATGTATATATTTTGAGTAGCGTTCCCATGTGATCTGGTTATCTATGATTATTGAGTATCCTTTAAATTTTAAATTTCCATTGTTTTTGGACGTTACATTTTTCTATTCTCTTGGAAGAATGTTGGAAGTTTCTTCCTCGGTTCCTAAATTTTGATTTTACCATTACATCTCAGGGTGTAAGATCTGTTGGAGATTTTGGAATTTTTTTCTTAAAACAGCAAATTAATAGTTAGAATTTTGAAATGTAACGTCAAGAAATACTCATTTTCCAATTCTCCGGCCCGGAAACATGTCGGAATTTGTTGCTTACTCGATCCGAACTATTGATTTTACACATTCAATTGTAAAAAAAATGTCCAATGAGAACTCGTGAGGTCAACCGATTGTTGTGATCTCGGCCATTCATCGTTAATTTTCCTTAACTTCATCTTTCTAATATATCCGATGATCTATTACATCTTTTCAATAAAATTATGAGGGGGAGATATTCTGAAGGAATATTACGTGATATTTGGGTATATCTATTCAAATATACACTTAGTTAATTAGTATGAAAACCAACTAGTTTGGAGGAGAGGATTTTGCCGATTTCTGGCCTGGGAAGAAGGACGCTAGTTATAAGATCCATGACTTTACGACCTGACGTTATCGTCGCGATTTTCAATTTTAATTTCCCAATAAAGTTGTATTTTAACTTTTTTTAGATACTCCAAATATAGTAACTTCGTGTCTACGAATGGTGAGGATGTATTTCAATTAATTTGGAACGTAATTTCGGGTTGTTAGAATCATATTTAATTAGCAAATATGATATTTATTCCATCAAATTAACCTGACAAATTAAATATGATATGTGTCTTTTAGATTTTCAAATTTATTTAAATTAAATAAATCAAAACAGTCAATATAATATTCTAAGATCAGGAAACTCCAACATCCGCATGCATAAAACTCAAGTATTTTAAAATCATAATCTTTTACGAATAAAAACTAGTTTTACGCATAAAAAGTAAAAATCAAAACACAACGGTGAAGAACTGGGATTTGTTTTGTACTATCATTAATAAAAATGTAAGTAATTATCTTATTTTACTTCCCACCCACTTCATCGTTTATTTGGGTCGGATTGAGTGTCAATCAGACCCAAATTCCAACCATATCTAACTTCCGTTTCGATCCAAACTTTCACGTAAATATAGGTTTAGGAGTGTATTAGGGATACAACAAAAAAGGAAAAAAAAACGTCAAATGTGCGTTAAATAATGAGTTTTTGAAGTTCAAAATGATAAAGTGTTACAAAATTAAAGCTCAGGAGATGTAACTGTTAACTTTGAAACTTCAGGTGAGCGAAGTGATACCAATACATAGTTCAGAGGAGTAAACTATAATTAACCCCAAAAAAAACATAAACATTCGAAAAGAAGTAAGTTTGTAACGTGATTGTGCATATCAAACGTGATTTCTACGATATTGGACTGTAAGTAAGAATGCGTTAATGACATGTATAATTGCAAGAAATTGATATTTTTGTACTTATTTATTAGGAAATCATATAAAGAATCAGATGGACTGCCTACGTTATTGTTGGGAATGTTACAATAATTAAGTTGATTGGTTATTAGTGTCGCAGTTAATTTGCTTACCTTTTAAATCAATTAAGTAATTGATCTTCTTTTGGAGGAGAAGGTTCTATGTTAGTTTATTAGTTAGGACCTTAATCCTTGCTTAGGGTGCTAATGAAGATTAGTGAGGTGGTTTGCATGGGAAAGGGGGGGGGGGGGGGGGGGGGGGGGGGGGGGGGTTACTGTTGACGAGGTGTAGGGTGGGGTGTAAGGTGATGGTGAGAAGATCAGTGGTTTTGATTTAAAGGCAAAAATCTCTCTCTCTCTCTCACTTGCTCTCTCTCACTCTCATTCTCTTCTCTTTCCGATGGCTAGCAGAGGAGGAGGAAGCTTCGGCGAAGGTGGACGAACTCAGTGTGGCGGAGGCATGAACGTGAGGTGCGTTGGAGCGAAGGTTGTTGTCGCATGTCGACGCTCTAGCAAATCTCCGGCGTTCTCCGTCTTCCTTTGAGGTATGTCGGCTTATTAGTTTGGTTTGTTGCACACTTGTGAGAGGGTGTTGTTGTGGTCAGTCGCGGGAGGTCGGAGACCTCGCCGGCGGTGAGAATGACGTAAAATCCTTGGCTGGAGCAAGGTTGTTGTCGGGCGGTCGACCGATTTAGTGTAATGGACCGACTTTAACCAACACCGGCCTGACGATGTTGTGTGGTGGTCGACCGGTAGTGCTTGTGCTGGTGGGTCCGGGGGGTTGCCTGTTGGGTTTCGGTCGACCGTTCCCATGTTTTTGTTCGACCGAAACTTAAGTGTACTTGACGATTATGTATGATTGTTTGACTGTTGTTTTGTATGTGTTCGACCGTTATATGACTTAGAACTGCTAGGATGTCCTGGTAGTTTTCGGTCTACCGGGACCCCTGAGTCGGTCGACCGGTAATATTGATTGATGTTGATCAGACTCTGAATTTTGAACAAACGTTTCGGTCGACTGGTTTTAGACTCTTGTTCGACTGTTGAGACTTAGGTTTTTGCGCAGAGAGTTCGATCGTTGCAGACTTTTGGTCGACCGAACCTTATGGGGACGGTCGACCGGGTTGCCTCTTTCGGTCGACCGTTTGTGCACAGAACTGAATTACCGGTCCTTGTAGCATGTCAACTCTGTCCACATAAACTTGTGTCCTCGCCTAGTGCGTGAGCCAGGAGGTGACGATGGGCGCGTTACGCGTGCCTGCCTAGGGACCGCTGTGTGGAAGAGTGTGGGTGTTTGGGACGTGTCACCTCCGTGTATGGATCGTGACGTGACGTGATGGATGAATGGATTCATTGTAGAGTAGTAGACCTGAGAGATCGCGGATCCCAATGTATGTTGTGCGGCTCGTGAAGCCTGATGACCCATCGGACTTCAGTCCGGAACCGTCTGATGTTGTGCCGGACATATGTTGGACCACCGATGTTGTGCCGGTGATGCCGCCGATGCTGTTCCGGCAATGATGGGCCGATGTTGTTCTGGTTATGATGTTTGATGGGCCGATGTTGTTCCGGCTATGATGTTTGATTATCCGATGTTGTTCCGGATATGATGTTTGATGGGCCGATGCTGTTTCGACTATGTTTTCCTCAGCTGGCACCTACTGAGATGATGAATGATGGACCAACCGAGCGACGGCTCCGTTGGGGTGGTTTCAGCCACGAAGTTACAGATCTGTTTCTTATGGCGCGGACCTGGCGGATGCTCCTTGCCGAACCCCATGATTAGTATAGCCGCGTGTGGGGAACGCCACGTCTTGTTCCGTTAGACCGTATGTGCCTACGGTAGGTCTCCTTGGGAGATCCGATGATGATTGTCGGACTAATGTCCCGTTTTACCCTTCGGGGGAAATTGTTTTCCTTACGTTTGATGACATGACATGCTACTAGTATGATAGGTTCATTTGTACTATTGCATGCATATATGTGAGCTTGACATACAGGGTTTCCTTTTGAAAATTCAGGCATTGTTGTTGCATGTTTTATTTCAGGACCGTAGTAGGTCCAGTTAGGTGGTGACAGCGGGCGCACGCATTTTGGGATCAGATCCTCTTGTTCGGACCACTGAGGTCGACATGATTATTTGTATCTCATTTTGTTATAGCTGATGTAATCATGTAGCGTTTTGACAAATTCTGATGTAATATGGTGCACAACTTGTATGTTTTTATGAGAAGTAACAGTTCCGTTTTTTGATTATTGGTCACTGATTTCTTGATGATAAATTTTAAATTTTCCGTTGTTTCGGGATGTTACATTATAAGTGTATCAGATTTACAGTGTAATATAATAGGATCAAATGACCAGAATTAATGGCAAAATAAGACCTTGAATTTAATTGAACTTTTTTTGACGTTTAATCTTCTGGTTAATGATGATGGTCCATCTCCCGGACCATCATCATACTTAACGTTAAATTGTGTTGGTCGAGATAAATAGGTAAATTAAAACTTTGTATTAAATTCAAAAAAGATTCCGTCAAAATTAGTAATTCCTGTGATTCGGGTTAGTTCGTAGTTAATTAGCACTGAAATCAGTTTTCTTTTGAATGGAAGGATTTAATGCGTAATAGTAGGAAAATAATTTTAACATAGCAAATTAAGATCCATATATAGATGAAACTTTCAGTGTTGTTTGGACTATTTCTTCCTTGAATTTCGACCAAAATACCAAAAACCGCTTCACTAAAGGTATCAAAATAATTTTTGAAAGAGAAAATTAAGATCCATGGATGAAAATTTCAACGTTTTCTGAACTATTTCTTCCGTAATTTTCGATTAAAATGTCAACAACTCCTTAATTAAAGGGATTGAGGTGTTGCATATCCAAATAATTACTTCTGAGGTCTATAAAGATAATCATTCTACATCTCTTATATAATAGAAAAGATATTTGGAAAAAAAGGCATCTAAGAAACTTTTAATCACAAGCAACAACAAGAACTCAGAGGCATAACATTAACACCATGGGAGGAGGAGAATACCCCCATCATCTAATCTCTTGAGGTACTAATCATAATCTTAATTAAATTCTCTTCTTTTCTAATCCAATTTAACATAAACAGAACATGCTTGTTCTCTGTTTCTCTTGTTTTTTAAGGCAACATCACTGGAAGAACACAAGTCAACTGTTGCAATTATTTAAGTTCCACATCATCACGTTCCTCAAATAACAATCAAATTCCTACCCATCACACCAAATTCATCAATATGCATTGGTTTGGTGGAAAAATTGAATCTTGATGTGTTTTGTGTAATTTACACAACAAATCTTCGATGATGTTTTTAAAAATAAAAATAAAAATGTCCAGGTTAGATGATGTCCAGAAATTGGAGGAATTTGAGGGGGAGACTTCAAGTTTGTAGTCCAATTTCGGTTATTTGGTTTGAAAATTGATGTTTATGCTTGATATAATTGTTATGATTATGGTCCAATTATAGGGTTGATGAGACGAAGAGAAATTCCAGTCATCTTGAACTCATCAATTTTCATGAAAAGAACTCCCAAATAATATCAAATGTTGGCCTTTTAAAGGAGGCCAAGAATGCCATCCTAAGGCAGCATTTCAATGCAATTCCCTTAAAGGTTTTAGAATTTAATTAGGAAAAAAATTCAAAAAAATAAAAAATTTTGAAAAAATATGCATCCCAAAAATTTAATTGGTAAAATATGCACATTAAAAACGGCACAACATGTACCGTTTTCATTAAGTAAAAACGACATTGTTGATGTTGTTTTTTACACTTAATGAAACGACACTGTAGATGCCGTTTTTACTTGGGCAAATTTTTTCTTGATTTCGAGATGTCGTTTTTAGCTAAGACATGTTGAACTAGCAATGGGTCGGTCGGGGGTCTCGCTCACCGGTGAGCCAGCGGCGTTCCACCTCGCCGGTGAGGTGGCAGGGGTGGCAGCGCCCCCCTGGAATTTTTTTGGATCTTGAAATTGTTTGATCTGGAAATTTTTGAATCTTCGTCACCTGCAAAAACTCATTGTAGTTATTGTGGAAGAGTTGTAATCATTGCAATCCAATGATTGATGTAGGTGTACTGCAATGAACGGGTAAATCTGGTGCAGTTAAACGGGTAAATTCGGGTAAACGGATCAACATATGGAATACAATAATATGATGTCGAAACAAAAAAACGTCCGCAAAGCGCGCTCCCTCTGTCCGCCCCCTGCCACCCCCGCACAAACTCAACAAATCTCCCACTGTATATTTTACACCACAAGAATTACGTTTAGGAAATAAATAACATCTCAGATTTCCATTTTTATAGCGTTGTTTTCATATAAACACACAGGATCTCGATTTTTTTTTACCTAAGTAAAAACGACATCACTGATGCAGTTTTCACTTAGAATATTATGGGTTTGCGTTTTTGTGTGGATTTTGGTGTTTATTGGCCTCAATGTTTGATCTTTGGTGTTTCTTCTTTTCTCAACTTTATGCATGCATGGATGCTGCTCTCAAATATCGATCCGGCCGGTGGTTGGAATATAAATATAGCAAAGATTTACTTGAACTTTAATTTTGAGGAATAGCTTCTAAGATTAGCAACTATGATCAAAATTTTCTTGCAACTTAAGTAAAGTTTTCCATGCCTGATTTAGGAATTTTGTATGGGGAAAGAGGATTTTAACGCTGTATAAAAGGGAAATTAATAGGCGGACACAACAAATTAAGATCCTTAAACTAATGAAACGTAGAGTGTGTGTGTTTTTCTCTCACACGTACGCTTGGTTATTTGATAATGGAATCATGTGGCAATAAAGATTTTAGCAATGTTTGATAAATCTACTGAATTGCTAAACATCGCCCTAAAATTACTTAAATCGTCTCTTGAAATTACCATTTTGTCATTCTCTCATTTCTACTGCTATAACGCGACATTTTACCCACCTATCACACATCTCTCTTCATATTCCTCTTATAATCATAAAAAATAATGTTTTGGAGGTCAGTAATGAACCAACGGACGCCCCAGTGTACTCGAATCTGGTAAAATATCTAACATCTTTTTAATAAAAAAATAATAAAAAATAATAAAAAAATACGGGCGTCCGACGGAGCCACCCCACGTAGGATGGGACGTCTGGCTAAGACGCCTTCCCCATGGGGGCGGCGTTTTACCCAGACGCCTTACCCATCAGGGGGCGTTTTACCCAGACGCTCCGCCCATGGGAGAGGCGTCTTAGTCAGACGCCCCCTCCTACGCGAGGGCGGCTCCGTCGGACGCCCGTAATTTTTTATTATTTTTTAAAAAAGATAATTTATTATAAATTTAGATAATTGTTAAATTAATTAATAAGTTAATAATTATTATATTCGGATGACCGATACCTCTTCGGTACACCGAAAATTCAAAAAATTCCAGATCCAACAATTTCAAAATCCAAAAAATTTCCAGGGGGCGCTGCCCCCTTGCCACCCCCGCCACCTCACCGGCGAGGTGGAATGCCGCTCGCTCCCCGGTGAGCGAGACCCCGAACGATATGTCGAGGTGGTATTTGTAAGTCAAGATGTTTTACCACCGGAGGATTTGAAACTTAAAAAATGTTGGATCTGGAAATTTTTTGAATCTTCATCACTTGCAAAAAAACTCATTGTAATCCGACCGGTTACCACCGAAAACTTGCAAAGAAACGTCAAATAATTTGAGATAACACACCGTATAATTTTAATTTGACAAAAAAATTTAAAAAAACGGGACGTCTGGCTAAGACGTCTGTACCATCGTGGCGGCGTCTGGCTAAGACGCCTCCACCATGGTTGAGGCGTCTTAGCGAGACGCTTACACCATGGTATAGGCGTCTGGCTAAGACGCCTGTACCATCGTGGAGGCGTCTGGCTAAGACGCCTCAACCATGGTGGAGGCGTCTTAGCCAGACGCCTCCACGATGGTGCAGGCGTCTTAGCCAGACGTCCGAGTCGGGAAAAAAAATTCATCTCCGTTACTTCGCCTGATCTAGGTGTTTCGCCAGACATTTTCGTGGTGTTGGTACTAGGAATGTTAGTAAAACTGAGTCAAAAACTTTGTTTAAAGACACGGGACGATATGAGTATTAAATATATTGTTAAGGGCAGTTTGGTAATTTCAAGGAGCGATTTAAGTAGTTTTGGGGCGACGTTTAGTAGTTCCCTAAATCTATGCCCACTTTCCTTCATCTCCTCACACTTAAATTCCTAGGATATGATATGTTTTTATATTGGATAATATCTAATAATTCGAGTATTTATGAATATTTAAACCTTTTTAATTTAATCCTTTGAATTAGTTTTCGAAAAATACACAAGTTTCGAGCATATTTTTTTACTAAAAACGAAGTACATCAAATCTAGTACATTATAACTTAAGGATATAATGAAGCGTTGTCTCCATGATCTCTATCCTTCGTGATAGATTGCTAGACTAGTTAATTTGAATATCCTGCACTGCAGCTAGTAAGAGACCTTCATTTTGGCAGCAAAAAAAAACTACCCTACAACTATTATTTCTAGGTTAAGTATTAAAATGCGATTTTTGCCGAATTCTTCTCGACTTCACAAAAGAAATTGATGCGTGATTGGTAGTGGGAGACATATATGCTTCCCGACAAAGATGTTATTGGAACTCTATTTATTTATTTATTTATTATTTTTGCCATCATTAATGATCCCACCGATTTATCCTCTTATCCGATATTACCACGTCATATGTATTGTTTTAGTTATTTTATTAATAGTAAAGGGATGGTAAATTGGTAATCGAAGTGAAATACTTTACACGTTGAAATAGATAAATTGACACATTAAAGTGTTTAATGTATCCAACGTGATGATTTCACGTTTATAAGGGATTTTTTCCCCTTGGGATGTGGTTAAGTTGTACATTCTTATTTCTACTGCAAAAAATCATTAATACAAATTTTTATTTTACTGTTTATTCTATTTATTTATTATTGCATTAATCTCTACATATATTTTTAAAATACCCTTCATAATATTAAACTAATAACAAATTAAGCAAGTTATTGAAATTCTCCAAACTTTCAACTCCTAAACACCAACATTTTTTTACCATACATACATCGTTATCAACGAGATTCATGTAACAATTAATTCTCTTCCTGTTGGGTCAAGTGGGGTTTAGCTCACTAATGACGTATGGAATACTAAACTAATGTCGAGAGAGTGGATTTTTCTCAACTCCATGGTTGACACTAAAAATAGAGATTACGAGAAGCGAAGGAGAAAGGGAGAGGGCAAGAGTTGAATGTGGTTTCTCCCGTTTGTATTTGGAAGTTATGTGGTAGGGTTGATTTGGGTCTTCACCCAAATTAATGTAATTTTGTAGTTCTCTTCTTGTAGTAGATTACTTAAGCTTTTGGTACAAGCTTGAAAAGAAAAAAAATACTTGTAACTTGTTGATTACATAATGAATTAGGTGTCAGTTTGTCCTGTGATTTTTGTCCTCCACGTGGAGGGATTTTCTATGTTAAAATTTATGTTTACTTGTTGTTCTTGTTGTTGCATATTTTGATATTGTTTGCACATGTTGATTATCATATTGTGCTCTAGAAGACATGCAATACTTTAGTTTTAATTCAGTAGGTTCTCCCATCTTTCAGGTTTGAGTTGAATTTCCATTACCTTTCACATGTATTAATTCACCGGCCATTGTCAACAAAAGAAAGGAAGTCGACAATGACACTTCCATTTCCATCACTATTGCCGTTAGAAACACGGTATGATCTCCTACGAGCTTAGACATTGATTGTTTCATAGAAAGCTAAGTTTTTTTTTTTTTTTTGTAATTTTTTGTGTTCATATGATTAAATATGCTATTATATGCATGCTTCCAAGAAGAAAAATAAAAACAAAGGAAAAATGTATATAAAAAAAACTGTTGAGAAAATAATGAAAAGTATTTAGCGAGAAATACCATATTTAATGCCTGTCCACAATATTAATGTGAGGATAAGAAAGAAAAACGTTTTCCACAAGTGAGGAGTCATTTTCTACTTTCACATTATTTGTGTCAAAAGCCGACAAAAACGTTGAAAACTCAATAGTAAAACAGCAACAATTTCACATTGTTTGGTAGCTTCAGTCCGGTGGTATAATAATAAAGGAAAATATTTTTTCAACCTTCAGTTAAACTCGAATTTTGTTTCATGGTCCTCAAAATACACATAAACTCCAATGAGAGAATAATGAAATTGAGACTCCAATAGCAAAAAACAATGAAAATCCTTACACAACAATCGGTACAATAATTCGAAAGTACAACCTAATAGTTGATTTAGTTTGAGACTCCAAGAATAGATGGAATGAAATTGAGAAGAAGAAAAATTATACAAGAAATTATACCAAAAGACAAACAAACGTACATATGATTTATTTTGGATCCCTTTGAAGTTGGCTTCACATTTTGGAATCTAATGTTTAAGATCACCATTTTCTTTTGACTTTTAGGGCCTCCTTAACGGAGGCCCTTTTCGGGTCGGGGCGAAATTCGCCCCGACCTGGCTCCCCTTAATGGGGAGCGGACCCGGGTCGGGTCGCGACCTGGGTCTGCGACCCGACCCGGGTTCCGACCCAGGTCTGGCCACGTGGCCAGACCTGGTTGGTTGATTTGTTTTTTTATTTTTTTTATTTATATTAGTTAAATAATATGTTAATAAATATATATAATTAAAATAAATTGTAAAAAAATATAATAATTAATAAAATAAATCAATTGAATTAACTATAATAATACAAAATCAATATTGAATTTAATATCAAATTTGAAATTGTGTTTACCTTTCAGGGGGCGCTGCCCCCTGAAACCCCCGCCAGCTCACCGGCGAGCTGGACAGCCGCTCGCTGACCGGGCAGCGAGATCCCCGCCAGCTCACCGGCGAGCTGGGCAGCCGTTCGTACGAGTTCAATATGTTTCAATCCAACTTTTAAAAAAAATTACATTTTCTTGTGTTTTTGTTAAATAAATCAATTAAAGTGTAACACTTATTAATATTTGTTAATAATATAGTAAACAAAAAAATTGAAACTCAAATAAATTAAATTAACTTCAAAACAAATTAACAACCAACACACATAACATAGATTTCTACTACAAAAAGGAAATAACATGAAATTTGACTTAAACTAAACTTGACCGAAATCGATTAGCAACTAAATACATAACTAAACTAATTTAAAGATGTCCATTTTTCTCAGCCCAATCCAGCAACTTTCCAAGTGTCTTTTCCTCCACTTCTGTGCGGTTCGATTTACCAAATAATGTGTTCATTAATGCTATCTTCTCAGTGGCCAGCTTCAACATTGCTTTTCGCTCTGATTTTTCACCTCTAACTTGCGAACAATATTCAAGTTTTGAACACAAGTCTACAACCCGATCGTCCAGTTGATTTACTGCTCGAGCTTTTCCCTTCTTCTTTGCCTTTTTAACCCCTTCCGGACGCTGAAAGGATTGTTCTGGAGTTTCATCTGGTGTTCTTTCGTTCGGTGGAGACGACCGGGTCGAAGAGCCTTCCGTGCTTTTCCTCTTACTCCCGCTTCCTGATGTTGGAGTAGTTTCTACTTCCTCTAGTTCAATTATGGGTGGGCGTGCACGTGTTGCACTTCCCGAACCAGGTTTAACGAACGACTCCCACTTTGGGTACTTACGTAACATTTCCCATACATGAAGAAATGAGAACTTAGAACCAACAGTGGATTCGTAAATAGCATGCGCTTCACGAATTACATCGTCGTGGTTGTATCCGCTCCTTTGACGTCGTACAGCTTCATCATAGCAACCGCTCCATTTCATTACAAGAGGCGTAAACCTCCTCCAACGACCTTTTAAGGAGTCTGACAGGCGTGGGGCTATGTTCTTGTTCGAGCGGGCAGCATGCTCGTACACACGTGCCACTCTACCCCATAAAGCTCCGGCTTTCTGTGAGGTCCCGACAATGGCATCCATACCAACGTTGACCACGCCTTCACTTTATTTGGTTGCGGTGATTGTGTTGGTTGGGAGGAGGGATGGTCGTCGCTCTGATTCTGATCATTCACATCGGCATCATTCGGATCATGTCCACTAATTAGGTTGGCATACATGACATAAGGTGGTAATGGGTTGTGATATTGTTGTGGTGGTAATGGGTTGTGATATTGTTGTGGTGGTAATGGATTGTGATATTGTTGTGGTTGAAAAAATTGTGGTGGTGGATTTTGTGGTAAGCTTGGATAGTTGTAAGGATCGAACTGGTAAAATTGTGGTTGGGAAATACCCCGTGCAGGACGTGAGTCACGATTATGGTCAGGAGAAGACATGTTTGTTTAACATGCGAGACTAGCTTTGGATGAGTTGTAGGAAATGAAGTTTGAAGTGTTAGCTTATATAACAATGAAGGGTGAAGATTTGTCGACAACGCATGACAACCAATAGTGAAGATTCGTCCGACAATGCGTGACAACCAACAGTGGAGATTCGTCGACAATGCATGACAACCAACAGTGAAGATTCGTCCGACAACGCGTCACAACCAACAGTGGAGATTCGTCCAACAACGCATGACAACAAAAAGTAAAGATTCGTCGACAACGAGTGACAACCAACAGTGGAGATTCGTCGACAATGAGTGACAACAAATAGTGAAGACAACGCGTGACAACCAACAGTGGAGATTCGTCGACAACGAGTGACAACAAATAGTGAAGACAACGCGTGACAACTAACAGACAACACATGACAATCAACTTTGAAAGTTCGTTTAACAACGCGTGATGATGAACAGTCGTCCGACAAAACATTATAAATAGAAGGTCATTTGCAAGTCTTCCTCAAACCTCAAGTCTCAACTATGTCGAGTGACAAATCTTCTAACTCTAATTCCTCGTCTTCATCATCTGATGACCTAGATGAGGCCATAGACCAGGCAACTGAAATGGTTGCCGAGTACCTCTCCTCTCACCTCGAAGCACAACGACCACGTAACAGGAGGCGACGAACTTCTAACCCAGATAGAGATCGCACTGTTGGTTATAATCGTCTAATTGCAGATTACTTTAATGACAATCCTGTGTATTGTGATCGTGTTTTCAGAAGGAGATTTCGAATGCGGAAGCATGTCTTCCTTCGAATTGTAAACACGCTTGAGGCTACCGATGTGTTCTTCCAGCAACGACCGGACGCTGTGGGTCGACTTGGCATATCAGGTATCCAAAAATGTACTGCAGCGCTCCGGATGTTAGCATATGGTGTAGCGGCAGACGAGGTGGACGAGTACTTACGTCTAAGCGAAGCAACAGCAAGACAATCTCTCCAAAATTTCTGTCAAGGTATCATTACCAATTTCGGTGATGAATATCTACGAACCCCTACCGCAGCGGACCTAGCAAGACTGCTCCAGGTTGGTGAGCTACGAGGGTTTCCAGGCATGATGGGGAGCATCGATTGTATGCACTGGGAGTGGAAGAATTGTCCAGCTGCTTGGAAGGGACAATATCAAGGTCGAAGCGGAAAACCGACACTTGTTCTGGAAGCTGTTGCATCTTACGACCTTTGGATTTGGCATTCATTTTTTGGGATCCCAGGATCGTGTAACGATCTCAATGTCCTCCAACGCTCTCCAGTTTTCGATCACATTCTGGAGGGTCGCGCACCACCTGTGAGATACGAAGTGAATGATAACTCGTATGATATGGGTTATTATCTTACAGATGGTATTTATCCAAAATGGGCAGCATTTATGCAATCAATCATCCTTCCTCAAACACCTAAAGATAAATTATTTGCCCAATTTCAAGAGGCAACAAGGAAAGATGTGGAACGTGCATTTGGAGTGCTTCAGGCAAGATTCGCCATCGTGAAAAGACCGTCGTTAGCATGGACTCCAGACATTCTCGGTAAAATTATGACTGCATGCATAATCATGCACAACATGATCGTGGAGGACGAACGCGACTCTTATGAACAGTTGGTGGATATAAACGAATTTATACATGAGCGCCCTCAAGAAATCGGTGAAAGTTCAAACCCGTCGGGTCTCCGGTATTCCACTGAGCGTATCGTGGATATTAACAAATATCTGCGTAACAGAGATCGAGTTCGCAACGCTCAAAAACATATGGCATTGCGAGCCGATTTGATCGAGAATATATGGCGACGTTTTGGACGAAATGAGAATTAATTATGTTTGTAATATGTATTGTAATATTTTATCTTTGAATTATTATAATATGTAATTGTCGAATTTTAATAAAATCTAATTATTATGTGTTGTTCGTAATTATTGTAAGTTAATTAGATTAAGTTATTATAAAAATAATAAATTTAATAGTTTGTGAATTATTATGTTGATATAGAAAATGAGGTAAAAAGAAATGATGTGGAGGAGAGAGAGTGTTGAAAGTGGGGTTGGGGTTAAGAAGAGAAAAATGGGTTGGGTTGGGTTGTGGGTTGCATAGTGTTTTTTGCTGACGTGGCAGAGAGAGAAAGCTGACGTGTCAAGATATTTGGGGTTGGGGTTAAAGATGGCCTTAAGATTTACACCGGAAAAGTTTGATTTATTATTATTATTATTAGGGCACCCTTTAACAGGGTATTTTAGCTGATGACCAGGTTAGATATCCAACAAAATAATTAAATTCTCAACGCATGCATGCATAGACACTCAAACACATCCCATGATAAGACGTGGAACTCCATTTAGATCAGATGCGACACGTGGCAAGACCAGAGTCGTTGGATCACCGACAGAGAATCCAAATTCAAAGTTCCAAACGCAATTTCTCTTCCTCTGTTGCTTCTGTAACACATATTCGCGGCAACACCAAAACTTTCTAATTTCTTCGATCGATTCCTATTTCTGAGGAGAAGCGATGTTGCAGAGATTCGTCGACAATCTCCTCGCCATTGCCAAAGAGTGAGACTCTTTTTTTTTGGGTTCCAAATGGTTGGGTTTCTGTTTTTTGGGTCGAATTTGGTGTTTAATGCCCTTTCCATTGCCAAAGACCAAAGAGTGACTAAAACTTTCACCTTTTCAGGGTTTTTTGGGTCCCAAATGGTTGGTTTTTTGTGGGTTCGTGGTTTTTTTGGTCGAATTTGGTGTTTAATGTCTTGGTTGTTTCCAAAAAGTGGAAAAAAATCCCATCTTTTGGGTCTCAAATTTTTTTTTTTGGGTTTGTGTTTTTTTGTCGAATTTGGTGTTTAATGTCCTCTCCATTGCCAAAAGGTGTGTAAAACCCCCACCTTTCGTGTTTTTTGGTCCCAAATGGTTGGATTTTTTATATTATGGGTTTGCGTTTTTGTGTGGAATTTGGTGTTTAATGGCCTCAATATTGCCAAGAGTGAGCAAATTTTTCAATTTTAGGGGGCTTATTCGCGTTCAAAATGGTTTTTTTGTGGGTTTGTGTTTTTTGGGTTGAATTTGGTGTTTAATGTCTTGGTTGTTGCCGAAGAGAGAGGAAAAGTCCCAGTTTCTGGGGATTTTTTGGGCTTTTATGGCGTTTAAAATGATTGGTTTTTGTGGGTTGGTTTTAGATCTGCGTTTGTTTGGTGGAATTTGGTGTTTAATAATCCCGCTGTTGGGGGGGTTTTGCGGCCTTTTTCGCTTTCCCAATGGTTGGTTTTTGTGGGATGGTTTTGGATTTGTGTTGTTTGGAGGAATTTGGTGTGTTTTGCCAAAGAGAGGAAATTCCGCATTTGTTTTTTTTTGTAATTTGGGCTTCTTTTGTGTTAAAATTGGTTGGTTCTGGGTTTGTGTTTTCAGGTGAAATTTGGTATTTGATGGTGTTTTGGGATGTTTTAGCCAGAATTGTGGAAGGTGGCTGCCAAAGATGGTACCTTTTGGACCTTTGTTTGCGTTTGAAATGGAATTTGGTTGCTTGATGTGAGATTTTGGATGGTTGGGTTTCTCTGGTGTGTTTTTGGTGGAATGTGGTGTCTAATTATGTTTTGGGACATACCGGTAATTTTTTTTGAGACGTATAAAAAAAACTAAATTTTATGGAAGCTACTTCTTAAAGATGCCACCTTTGGGCTATTTGTCTCATTTGAAATGGATTTTGTTGCTTAATATGTGGTTTTGGATGGTCGAGTTTTGTGTGTTTCTTTGGTTAATGTGTTTCTTGAACCTTCAGAGGTGTTCTGTTTGGTGGAATTTGGCTTTTAGTACTGTTTTAGGACCTCTAAAGATGCAACTTTTGGGCTTTTCTTAGCATTAAAAATGAACTATTTTTTGCTAGACGTGGGTTAATGATTGGTGCGTTTAATTTGGTTTGGTCGAGTTTCTTTTGGGTGCGAATTTGATCTTTGGTGGTGTTTTAGGACCTTTAAAGATGGAATTATGAGAAATATCGTGTTGAAGGTCTAACTTTTGGGCTAATTGTTGAGATTGAAATGGATTTTGTTGCTTAAGGGTTTGGGTTTTCTAAAATCATTATTTTGGTTTTATGGCGTTTGAGGTTGTTTAGATTATACTTGGCGGTTGTGTGCTAAAGATTTTATTTTGATGGGTGTTCATTTCTCGTCTTGTGAACTTGGTAAGCAAACTCTGTTGTTTTGGGGTCATTTTGGAGGATATTTGTTGAAAATCCACCTTTTATAGTCCTTTCGTGGCATTTAGAATGAATTTTGTTAACAAAATAACGGGTTTTTGTATGGTGTTGTTTGGTTTGGTTATCTTTGTTTGTGTTGTTTCATTATTTCAATGGCATTTGAGACCTTTTCACATGATATATAGATATTTGTCCAAATTAATAAGTAAAATAATATTTTGGCCGAAATTGTTGATGTTAGTAGACATTTTTTGGATTATCAATATGTATGTATTCATCCAGAGTGGTCGTGATACAGGTCAGTAAAAACATTTACTTACGAATCACTGAACAACATTGTGAGGCTGATCAATGGGGTTTCAGCATTGCTTTTGGCCATTCTTCCTGGGAAGACCCCTATTCTTGAAGGCATGCATGGATGGGAGCTGAGGCCCACTTTTCGTGGCCCTCGACTTCCACGTTGGATGGAAAAGTACGTTCACTTATTCTATGATAGCAACATCTTCTTGTGATTCCTTATATTAGTATCCTTCTGCTACAACTTGTAAGAAGAATGGCATGACCATTGGCAGGTTAGCTACTCCATGAGGTCTTGTCCTTTTTAACACCTATAACAATTAATAGGTCATTGCTTTGAGTAATCTAGCTGTTGTAACTAGTAATGTTCTGAAAACTGAACCTGGCATCAAAGCAAAAGGCAAAAAGTCTTATAGTTTAACTTGGTCCGAACGACAGTTTCAACCAGTAGAACTGGTAACAAAGGAATTTCAAAATAAGTATTTCATTCACTTTCGGAAAAAAAGTCTATGACCTCCAGCCTTTTTCTTCTAATTATTCGAGAATCAGCCAGTCTCATTTTGCCAGCAAACCAGGGACCCAGACCAAACCTGTAACTGTTACAAGATGGTTAATCAGGTTCAGTTTGGTTAAACAGCAAGGGCAATTTGTTGAAAGGTTGGCCCAAATTTTCACTGATTCCTGGTTGGACATGTAGAAGTGCATTTAGTTCTTTTGCTTCTATAATCTACTTGTAGATATTTTTCTTTGCAACACATTAGCAGTTCTCATAGGAACAAAGAAAGGTGAATAGGGCCTTACCGCCTTATTATCAAACATATCATACAGATATAGGGTGGCGCTTATTATGGGATAAATGAAATTTTCACCTGTTTGTTTCTGGATCACATTACCTCTTGTAGTGACACTAGGTCTCATTTTTAATTAAATAAGTGGACAAATTTTGGTTGAATATCCTTCCAAGCATATAATTTTCATTTGTTGATGACAACCTTTTGCTGTAATGGCAGTGGTGTTTCTTCCTTCAATCAATTTCTTCATGACCTTTCCGATGACTCTGATTGTTCGTCGACTGTTGATTCCCTTTCTGAAGACGATGATCTGGATACACCTCCTGGATCCCCCTTATCTGAAGCATCTCGCAGCTCTCGTTTATCTCGTGCAAACAGTTTCTCTGGATATGACAGGACTCTTTTCCATGTGCTCAAGCGTATCTTCTCCTGGATCCTGTGGGTTTTAACATTCATGTTTTGTTTGCCACTGTTATTATATCGCTCATTCGGATTTGGCAAATCTGGAACTGCTCAAAGCGGTTTCGTGGGCAAACAAAAAGTTTCAGATTTTCATACCAAGAAACGATACTCCATCAAGGACCCTGTTATTCACAGAACTACTGACAGAAGACGTGGAGTTGTGGAGGTTTGCTTTGAATTTAGTTATACGATCGGCAAGCATCTTACAGATGGAGTTTTGACCGACAATCTGATTATCTTCTGCAGGACCTTCAGCTGGGAATTGAAATGTTTGTAGAAGCTGTTTTTGACTCATTCCACAAGGCAGCTCATTTCGTGCTTTCTCCATCAGAAGCCTATCAGACGTGTTGTAGATGGCTTTCTTCTCATGGCAATACTCATGAAGTGATTTCCAATGGGGAATCAGCTGTCCCTGTGGCAACCCCTACATTCGGGGAAGATGATCCGACTCCAACTGTTCGACGGACAACATCCTACCAGTGGCTAAACACAGATGCTCGAACATGTGAGGATGTCATTAGAGGACATGGGTATGAACTATGAACTTTGGGGGTGCTCTTACATCTTGGAATTTTATGCTAATTCTTTGCTTTTCTGAAAAGATACAAGATTGTAGTTTGTATGTATAAGGGAAATAATAGATAATGAAAATTTCAGCTAAGCTGATGACAATTATATTAATTGAAGGTTGAAGCAAAGGAGTTTTTTCATGAAATATCAAAAAAGAATGAGATCAAATTCAAAGGTTAAGAACTCTAAGAAATATCGAAGTGGAACTTCAACGGTTACTTATTTTGACCCTTATTACGATGCTAGTTTAACATATGTTTAGTTTAGATTCTGTATGGTTCTCTCAATACCACTTCACCTATCTTTGAACTATGTGTACTTAGTTGAAGAAACAGTTATCATTGATGTTGGTTTTTGCTGCAATATACCTTGACCCTTTTATGTTAAAAAAAAGGGGTTCAACTTTCTTACTAGACTAGAATATGTGTTCAGGTATCCTTATGAAGCCATTCGTGTTGTGACCGATGATGGCTATGTTCTTCTTCTTGAAAGAATTCCGAGGTAGGAGTCTTAAGAGATGATTCATTTTTCTATATATTCAATTGTTTATTTCTGTCATATATAAACATATGCACTTGGTTGGCTGCAGGCGTGATTCACAGAAGGTTGTGTACCTGCAGCATGGTATATTGGACTCGTCATTGGGGTGAGTTGTCTTTGGATATCTGGCTCTTATGTTTTCCTAGTTTTACCATTTTTCTTAGACATGTGCTTTTCGAAAGTTATCCTACTCATGAACCATTTAAATTTGTCGCAATGAAAGTATTTTGTATCTGCTGAATCGAAACTTTCACCATACGTTTCCTTTTACTGCAACGTTAATGTTGCCATTGCATCTTAGACTATGAAATATTGTTGTAGTTTTCACTATAGTGTTTTGATTTGCACATGTAATTTTGCAACAAAAAAAATCGGTGGGATAAATTGACCCCCTTGTGTTATGAGACATCTCTTATAAGAATGTTATCAAATTTAAATTTGAATTACCGAGATCACATTTTTGCATTTGTAATTCTCAAAACCTTGTTATTCTACTTGAAACTTGAGATATTATCCCATAATCTTTTGGCCATCAGGTGGGTATCAAATGGAGTTGTTGGTTCTCCTGCATTTGCAGCTTTTGATCGAGGTATTTTTCTTCTTTTAACATACAAAAATAGTAACAAAATGATCACATATTGTCAATTCATTTGCTCATTGTCCGTTCTCCATGTTTTTTCAAGGATATGATGTTTTCCTTGGAAACCTGCGAGGGTTGGTTTCGCGAGAACACATAGACAAAAATATCTCCTCACGCAGGTATTCATGCTCAATCACTGACACAATTGCGTGATGCTGGTCACTCTTTCATGTCTTAACTCCTTAATCCGTTGCAGATACTGGAATTATTCTATCAATGAGCATGGGATACAAGACATGCCGGCTATCATACAAAAAATACATGAAACTAAAATTTCCGAGCTGAAAGCCAGGTATCCATCTGAATCCGAGGACTCAAATACTGATCAGCCATACAGACTATGTGCTATCTGTCACAGCCTTGGTGGAGCGGCAATGCTTATGTACGTCACAACATGTTGCATCGACCGTAAGCCTCACAGAATGTCCAAATTGATCCTTCTTTCCCCGGCGGGCTTCCACGAGGACTCCACTATAGCATTCACGGTCGCAGAGCACATCATGCTCTCGTGTGGTCGTATACTTGCTCCTTTTATTCCTGGACTTTACATTCCGACCAGATTCTTCAGAATGCTCATGAACAAGTTGGTGAGGGATTTCCACAACTACCCGGCCTTGGGAGGGCTTGTTCAGACTCTTATGAGCTATGTTGTTGGTGGTGACTCCTCGAACTGGGTGGGTGTGCTTGGGTCGACTCACTATAACATGTACGACATGCCCGGGATGTCTCTACACGTTGCAATTCATCTCGCACAGATGAAACACGCAAAGAGATTTATAATGTATGACTACGGAAGTGCAGCTGCCAATATGGAAGCTTATGGCTCGCCTGAGCCTTTGGACATTGGACAACATTACAATCTCATTGACATCCCTGTTGACTTTGTTGCTGGACGGAAAGATCAAGTGATCCGTCCGTCAATGGTGAAGAAGCATTACCGAGTAATGCGTGAAGCCGGTGTGGAGACCTCTTTCAATGAGTTCGAATACGCGCACTTGGATTTCATGTTCTCCCACAGAGAGGAACTACTGTCTTACGTCATGTCGCGCCTTACTCCTGTCGTGCCTCCTCAGGAAGACAAGAGCAATCATTGCAATGTCAAGGAGCGGAAAACAAGGAAAAATCAAGTAAGGTATGCTAGAGATCATTCAGAATCAGAAATCAAGAGGTTGGATGACTCAGATACATGTGGATCACCATAGTTCAGGATATTGTCTGGTTTTTGGCTGTTATATCTAAATATCTTAGAGGTTTGTACAATGATGGCAGCATAGTGTCTTACAATTTCTTAACAAGCACAGATGTGAATGTGATGGGTTCCTCCTTTAGGTTTTTGTAGTGGAGGTACTAGAGTTCCACATCCTCAGTTGATGTTACATGAACATGTATGTTCTACATAGAGCAAAACATAAACATCTCAGCTATGTTTTGCTGTGGGGTTATTTTTGCTGACAGTATTGTAATATTTTGAATGGAAAGTACCCTTTAAACTTCAATTTAGTAAATCACATGCTTCAGTATTTATCATGACTTGCTGTTGGGCAAAAATGAACCTCATCTATTGATGCTGGTGGCTTGTCTTTAGTGCCTTAAGTTCAAGATTTGTCCTGAGGTTTTGCAATACATGCTTCATTAAGGGTGTTGAGTTAATGTTATGTTTTTAGTGTAAACTTTCTTTTAAGCTTTTCTATGTTAACTAAAGCTCAAGATAAGCCATTCCACTGGCTAGATTAGCCCACTTGATAAATAGTAACCAAAAGCCGAAAGGTTTTTAATGTTATAAATAACCAAAAAGAAAAAGGGGCCTAATCACAGGCTGTACAAAGGAAAGTGGATTTCAAACAGTGGATCTAATACAGATCAAACATATATATTTATCTTAAGATACAGAAGTCGAAGCAAAAATAACAGATGTACAACTACATATCCTCTTTTTCCCCTTAAACCATCAGTAGAAAGAGAGTACTGATACATAATGATCAAAATCCCTGTGGTCATCCTCTGAAATGGACTAGCAAGAGACATTTAAACTTTTGAAGGTAATGGAATTTGTAGAGGCACACTAGGTGTGGGCTCCAAAACTTGAGCAGCAGGCACTTCTCTGGTCAAAAGTTGCTGAACGATAGATAGCATTTGACATTAGAATTCAGAAGCAAGGCTTGTTGATAACTGTCACACTAATCAGAATTCAGGAAAAAAAATGAAGCAGTTTGTTGGTGCCCAAGAAGATGGAAATATAAGGGTGTGTTTCAATATAGTTATTCAACTTAGGATTTCCTTTCAACTGAAGGTTTTAAAGAGTGTCAATGAATTCAAGAAGATGCTTGTATTTAGATTAACAATCGAGCTTTTATAGGGGGGAAATGTATTATGTATAAATTATTTTTCCTCAGAATAAAATGTTTCCATCGAGGTAAAAACCACCTTGAATGATGCTACTGTCCCTTCCTGGCCGATGATGCTTGACAGGATACCTTTACCGTCAAGATCGCCATTATTCATCACGATGACGTACCTGTAAAGAGAGGAAATTCCATTGCGCATGTCAAATATCATTATCGTGATATCGTCTTTCTTCCACGAGGAATGATCAACATACTTGGCATTAAGTAACTTTGCAAGCTTTACTGCATCTTCTTGCCCTGAAACCAGTGTAAATGAAGGGATCAGCTGCTTTATAACTGGTGTGATGACAACATCAGCTCCAACTTTCTCTAAAAGGGTGTCATAGAACATGCAATGCGGTTCGTAATATAGAGACAATTGCCTTTGCTCCTGAGAAATTATGTATCTATTCCACCATTGAACACGTTATACAAAATTAACTTCGATAAAAAAAGTGAAGAGGATATTAAGAAGGTTGTACATGTACTGCAAGTTAAAAACAAGCATGACTATATTTTGCGTAACATCCCGAAACAGCGGAAATTTAAAAATTGTAATCAAGACACAGGAACTCAACAATCAAAGACGGGACTGTTACTTCTCATAAACAATAACGGTGCACCAAAATTACATCAGAGTTTGTCAAAATAATACATGATTACAACAAAATGACAACAGAAGACAAAACGTAATCATGCCGACCTCAGCGGTCCGAGAAGAGGATCCGACTCCAAAATGCGCGTGCCCGCCGATCACCACCCAACTGGACCTACTGCGGTCCTGAAAATATATAACAACAATGCCTGAGTTTCCAGAAGAAAACCCCGTATGCCAACTCACCTACATGCATGCATTACATAATGAACCTATCATACTAGTATCATGTCATGACATCGACAGAAAAGAAAACAGTTCCCCCGAAGGGTAAAACAGGACATCAGTCCGACAATCAACAACGAGTCTCCCGAGGAGACCTACTGCAGGCACATGCAGCCTTACAGCACGCGACATCGCACCCCCCACACGCAGCTACACTACTCAAGGGTTCGGCAGGGAGTCTCTGTCACGCCTGCGCGCCGATAGAATACATATCTGCAAATCTCAGTGGTCGGAGCCACAGGGACCAACGGGGCCGTCGCCCGGAAGGTATAACAACAACATCTCGATAGATGCCCAGCCGAGGAATACAACATAGCCGGCACAGCCTCGGCCCAACAATCATCATCGCCGACACAACCTCGGCGGCATCACCGGCACAGCCTCGGTGATTTATCACAACAGTCCGGCACAACATCAGACAGATCCAGACCGAAGTCTGTCAGGTCATCGGGCTCCTCGAGCCGCGAACACCAACCGCGCCGCTATAAAAGCAGGGCAGCGACCTCCGTAGCCCGTGGGCCGGTAGTCACCTCACCCAACGCCAGTTGCGTGCCCGCACAACATCAACACTGGGATCCGCGATCCCTCAGGCCTGCTATACTACAAAGTGCCAACAATCATCTCAAAAGTCACGGTCCATACATGGAGGTGACGCGTCCCGAACACCCGCACTCTTCCCAACGGCGGTCCCTGGGCAGGCACGCATCACGCGCCCACCGTCACCTCCCGGCTCACGCACAAGGCGAGGACACGGGTTTCCGTGGACAAAGTTGGCGTTCAAAAAGGGAACCAGGAATCCTGTCCTGGGCCCCAACGGTCGACCGGAAGAGATGATTCGGTCGACCGGTTCCAACAAGGAATCGGTCGACCGTACTCCTAAAACGGTCTACCGCTGCGCTCAAAACAGAACCCCCAATGGTCGAACAAAGGTCTAAAACCGGTCGACCGAACGAGGTCAAAATCCAAAGTCTGGTCAACATAAAATTCAATTCTATCGGTCGACCGACTCAGGGGTCTCGGTCGACCGAAAACAGACAGGGTCAACCTATTATTCTAAGTCATATAATCGGTCGAACGCAACCCTCCAACGGTCGAACAACAAACAATCGGTCGAACGTCACATGAAATCGGTCGAACAAATCATGCACAACTAATAGGTACACTTAAGTTCCGGTCGAACAAAACAAGGACCGGTCGACCGACAACAGGCAGAAAAAATCCCAACTCACCAGCAATAATGCACTACCGGTCGACCGCCCCAAGGCATCGTTCGACCGGTGAAGGTTAAAGTCGGGCAAACAGTGCCAAAACGGTCGACCGCCCGAAGGATCCGGTCGACCGTTGGTCGTCTTCAACCTCGCGCCAGCCGAGGTTTTATGAAGAAACGCGTCGCCGGAGAGGTCTCCGACCTCCCCCGACTCGACCAACGCATCCCTCACATGAGGGTTAACAAACAAACCACACTAAGGAGCGGCATACCTCAACCAACGACGACGAAACGCCGGAGCTCGCTCACGCACGTCGCCTCCGGTAGACCTCGAGCACGCGCCGCGCCTCCTCTGGACGTCCGACCTCTGCCCGCGCGTCGTCCTCGTCTCCTCCGATCGGCGCCTCTGCTGGAGCCTCGACTGGAAAGAGATGAAGGAAGTGAAGAGAATGGAAGGAGAAGAAAAGAGGAAGAGAAGAGAAGTGCACACTAAAACCCCCCACACGCTACAGTGCACACACTCCTCACCACACCCCTACACACAACCAGCCCATTCCCCTACGCCATCACCTCTCTCTCTCACCACAAAAGTCAAGCCTCTCCATACCTCCCTCTCTCCTCTTTAATCACCAATTAACCCTAAAAAGGGGTTAGGGATATAACATTTTGTCTGGCATGAAAAATAAAAATCCATCAGCTTTACCCGTTCTCTGGTCGCTGCCAAGGAGGCCCAACGACTGCTCCTGTTGTGGCTTGGATTGTCAGCTTGGTATTGTTTTTTCTTTGCAATTCAGAAGATTGACCTGGTTCTATGTAGGTAAGCTGGAACAGAATCAAATTGAGCAATAAAATACATAACAAAATAATCTGTTTAGCAAGACGTACCTAAAAAATGAGATTTTGATGCAACGAATAAATTCCTGAATACCAATTTATTAACACGTCGAAACGTTACAAAAGTTTTTAGTTATATCAACAGATAGTTCAATTGTTGATTTCCCATATTCATTTAGGTTATAGCACAATGTACTAAAAGATTAAGCCATTGAACTGATAAGCTTCCATCTCAAAAAAATTGGATGTGCTTCCTAAATATTTTTACACTCAAAACACATCTTTTAGGTGCAGATAAATAAAGCACATCAATCTTAATCGAATCTGATCAAGGATGAGTTGAAATTGGAAAAATATTAACTCACATTGCTAAACAACGGACTCAACAAAGATTCTGCATTCGGTGTTGAAACCACTGGTACAGTCGGTCGCATTTCGGACAATGGTTTAAGAGTCTTAATGTGGCAGTGGTCGTCGATGCCCTGTGTTATCAACAAGCAATCGAGGTCTGGAAGGTCTTTGAGCTGCAAGAAACATCATAAGAACAAGTAAGACACTATTAAGACATTGTTCCGAGATAATGCGAAAGAGAAAATTCCGAAACTCACTTGATAATTCTTTATGAACTTCTTGGATCCATCATAAAGCCAAGGAATCCCAAAATCCAAGTTACCAACTAAGACTGGATCCACCAATATGTTCAAACCTCCGAAATCCCACAACCAGCTATTCCCCTTCATCGAAATCACACTTACATTAAAATTTCAATAATGTCAGTTCCTAAAAGTAAAAACCCTGAAACCTATATATAAACACTAAGAGAAACCAAGCTGCATATCATATTTTATAAAATCTGAGTAAGATAAGTTCGTTTCAGAACCTAAACAACCATAGGCATGGAGAAGTCCGAGAACCATCTTAATCCTAAATAACAATCACATTTTTATCAAAACTTGGAAAATCCAAGCCTAAATCTTGAGAAAAGCTCAAACCAAACAAATTCTTGTAAAAATAACCAAAATTTCATAACCACCTTGGCTCCCACATCTAAAACCAAAACCCATAAAAACTTCAAAGTAGGTGAGAATTGTTAGTAGTTTGATGTACTAAGTTGAAGATTTTATTGTTTGAATACCAAGTCTGGCCATAGTTAGGGATACCAATAAGAAATTTGTTTATTACCATATACTGACAACCCCAAAGCCCTTCTGTCAAACAATTGAACCCTGGTAATTTGGAAGTTATTATTGTATAGGTTATACACACTAATATAAGGTAAATGCTTGACAACTGATACAACTAACACCATAAGATTGTTTGATACACTGAATCAATGGGTTTACAATAATTAAGAGTCTGTTTGGAATTGCACTGTGATGATTAGATTTTGAAACCCAAAAATAAGAAATGGAATGTGATTTACAATTGACATCTAAACAATTTGAATGTTCATGTTAGGGCTCGAGTATGTTTGGGGACTGATTTTGAGATTGTCAGATTTTAGAAAATCTAGTTTTCGGATATGGTTCCAAATGGACCCCAAGAGTACTAAATTGATGAATTCACAGTTCCAAGTGATTATAGTTAAGATTACAGAAATGTTGACATCGATAATTCAGTTACCAGACGATTTCGAAAACCACAGTTAATAAGAACCCTAGTAACAAATTTATTTACCTTTAATAAAAGCAATTTTCAATCAAACCAAAACCCTTAAGACATCTAAACTAAACCAGTGTAAAACAATTTTTATTCTTTCAAAATCACACTTTCCCCCAAAAAAACCTAAATAAAAAATAAAACCCCCGGAAAATCCTGAAAATTTCCCACCTCGAGATAAGTGAGGTTGACAGGCTTGGTTTGGATGGCATTCTTCTCCGACTCCGACACAGCAGCGGCAACAACCGAACCAAACCTGCATTGGAATTGTACCCAACATAAAAAAACACACACACACACAAACACATATTAACGGAAAAATGGGGTTTTATTACCTGATATTATTACGCGGGAAATAACGACGCGGGTTGGGTTTGAGTGAAGGTATGGAGTAGTGTTGTTTGGAGTTTATGGTGCAGAAACAACATTGAGTTGTAGCCATCAATATCAAACTACGACAACAACAACAACAACAACAACAACAACAAGACGAGTTGTGGAAACAAAACGGATGCGAACGTTGCAGAGTTTCAGCCACAAAATAATATCAACACAATTTTTTTTATTTTCTTTTGAACTTTTTTACACGTTATTTATTTATTTATATCAATGAAAGAGGGACTTAAAAGTAGAGTTGTCGATTGTCTCTCGTTTGCAGACCATTATCTTTATCTGACCGATTTCGTGTTTACGTATTTATACACAATTACTGAACGATGTAATATTGTGTACACGTTAAAACCTGACATGTTTACACGTTCAGTACTCGTTATGGGTACATAATTGTTATCTATTTAGTATACGTATAGTACACTTTTACCACACAACAATTTCTACTCCTTTAACATACAAATGCTATCTGTTTATTACACGATTGAAACAATAGAAATAATAAGTCTATTAATATAAAGATTAATACACAATTACTTGTGTAGTTAGCAACGTATTGCTTATATTTGTGTATCCAAATAGTACCCAATATTATCGTGTATTTATTCGTGTTAGCTGTGTTTGACTCTTAAATCCATGTCGAAACCATTTATTAACCGGATTACAACCATATGCCCATGTACTCCATGCAACATAAGTTTAAAATGAATGATACTATCACATCCAAACTAATACATCTTCTTTTTTTTGATAAATGGTGGTTTTGCATTATTAATCAAAATAAAGGCTTGGATGTTATAAGACACAATATTCTCGTCAAATAATTTACTTCAAGGATTTTTTATTAAGTGGTGGTTTCTTGCCCTAATGGTTTTTTGTTTAATTTATTAAGGATTTTGCGAAATCAGAAATACACCATCTTATTGAAAGACTAATTACTGCCTTCTGAAGATAACATGTCCATGAAATTATTCAAATCACTTCATTTAGCATCATCAGCCAAACCAACATTTTTCGTTTCCATCTTTAGTTGATTTTGAACAAGCCGGGAAATCTTGTTTGGCATCTACACGAGATTCAGTCAAAAGTGGGCAACAAAGGAAAAATTCAACATTAATTCTTACTACACCAGTTGTTGAAATTTGAAACTAGGAAAATGTAAACAGAAATTTGAAAGCACCCTGATGTGGTGAAACCAAATATAATTATACAGTGCGTATGTATGAAATAAAAAGTGGAAGTTTAAGCTAAGGAATGTCTGCAACATCATCACTCTTAGTTGTATTAGCTGCAATTACTCAGACTGAAGAGGTACTAATCTCTGCCAACATGGTATTACCCAATTTTGTGTAGTTGTGGATAGATGCCTCCTCCGTGGAATGCAAGTGGCCGACCAATACCTTGTTCGCTTGCAGTCAACACATAAGAAGGTTTTCCGTTGAAGTATATAATATGAGCAGGTAGTTGAAGTATATGCCAGAACTTCCTCTTTCAGAATTCCAGCAGTCGGACTGCAACAATGGAACAAACATAACAATAGGTAAACTTCAGAATTTCTGACTTGCAATTAAGAAGTTTTTTTTCAGAAGGTTTCAGAAAATAAGAGATAAATAATAAACAGGTCACTCGTGCATGCCCCATGTAGTATGTACTTGTATTGAATACCTAAATTACACATTACCACGTCTGCTTTGTGTATTTCTTATCCAGAGGAACAACATGATAACATATCAGGATGCCTTCCTATACGTAACAGTTAAAACACAAAGGGGCCACATCCGTACGGACACTTCACATGTCATGTTGTGTTTGTACTGTGTTAGTGCATCATGTATGTTTTTGATAGCCCTTTTTGGTTCATGTCGTGTATATTTTTCACAGCCCTAATGGTGTTGTGCTACCTACCTACGTGCATGCGACCTTTATGAAGTTGGATTGACTAAAGAGGGGAACACAAGTTGTCAAACCATTAGTAGCTAGAACAAAATGGCAGTAGAAGAAAGTAACCTCCAAGTTATTCTACTAGACTTCGACACAAACTGCAAAAGGTTCCACCATAAGTATTTAAATAAGGCTCTTGTCAACAATCTGAATCTAAAATTTTAACCATAATTACAGGAAAAATAACCCTTTTTGATCAGTGAATTCCGGAAAAATAACTTAGTATCCTTAAATACATTGTTAAACATGGTTTTCCACCTTACACTTTTATTTCAAGGTCACAACCTTAGGTTCGATCAAGCATTAAGCTACATGTGTTAACCAACTAAACTCTTGTAACACAATCCTCCCACTCTTCATCCATAAATAACAACTTTTTAGTGCATACTACAACTTAAAGAAATCCATAGAGGATATTCAAATTTAAATGGTTGTTGCAATTTAACATATCATCGAAATGTAGAATCCGATGATATATTTCTTTGTAAAACAATATAAACATCTTTCAGTGATAAAAAATAATTAACAACTAATCTCACCATTAAGCACCTGAGGATTTGGCTTTGAAGTCATAAACACAAGAGTAGAGATGATAAATTGAAAGACGAAGTAGTTCATGACTCCAAAGGCAGCTGACCAAATAAAAATTCCAAACCATTAAACTTCTGCAAGACTGTTATCAACATTAGTGCACATTTAGAGTTGGAATTTGGAGGCATTTGACCCAGTTTTAGTTGCAAGAAATAAATAAGCCAGAATACACAACTTACCCTGCCTGAGCAACCTTTTGTCCAGATACCAGATTATGACAAACATATGTCGTAGGCACTCTTAAAATCAAGCAAGATCGGGAAGAACTGATCTGCAAAAAGAATAGGCAAGTTATTGAGAAATACAATAGCTATTAAAGTGAAATAACAAATAAAGTTCCAAAACATAGACACTGTGTACATATAAGAAAGAAAGTAAGAAGTTATTTCACCATATCCACATTTTCGCTTACCTCAGGAAAATGTAGTTTTTTTTATCGTCACAGAACAATGCAGTTCACTTGATTGATAAAAAAAGAACACTGTAGTTGAATAGCACTAAAACACTACTATGATAGTTCATTTTTTATTGGTACATACTAAATAACATTATAATAGTTAATTGTGTGTTCTATACTTCTATATCTAACCAACAATCTAACACTAGGTTAGGTTCTATAGTCATCAAAGGGACCTTGCTCCATCTGTAATGTGGTTTAGGTTCTGGGTGCAGAGCATGATCACTCACTGCGAGTAGAGGCCATATCAGTTCATGTCTCCTATGAATTCCGATTCCCAATGATCATGTTTAATTTTGAAGTCATATAGAGGAAATACATGACCATTGCATTGGTATCCAAAATTCTACAATCCTACTGTTGAAAGCTTCAGCATTCCTACGGTCATGATTTAGACCCACAGTATGAAGAAGTTTAAGATATGTCGTGGCTTGTGGCCAACCTACAAGCGACATTCTCAAAACTTAGGTGTTGCAAAGGGTATTTTCTCACTCATATCAGTTGCCAGCTGCATCACAGATTGCCTCATTATGAGTTTTCAGTGTGAGTAAAAGTATACTTGCAAAACCTTCTAGTACTAACCAAATGAAATGACAAAGAAGAAGTTGGCCCAGAAGACATAAGTATCAATCCATCACTTTTAAAAGGATCTAACCTCCTTTCTAAAACAGAAATAAAAAATAGAATATGATCAAGCAAGCAAGGAAATATGTATAAACTTACAAACATAAAAATTGAAGAACATGGCAAACTAAAACAAAACTTACAATCATGTAGCATAGAAACAGGCAGTAATGTCAAACAGCAGCATAGGTAAACATATTTCCTGGGTAACCAAATATCAACATCACATGTTGCAACATAACAATCAAAATCAATGGAACAATAGGATATCAATCAAGCAATTCTTTATTGGCTCATGTACCTTGCCCTAGAACCAGTACACCATTATTGCCAAGAGGGGCAATATCATGAATCTTTTCACTGGTGAAGATTACTTCAGTTGCTGAAAAGAAAACAAGCAAAAGACATAAATTTGAAGTAGAACATATAGAAACATGTAATTTCATCAAAGTCATGTGGGATTCTTGATTTACTTTGTAGTGGCAATGATTTTTGCCTACATTCATCAGAATTTTCCTCGTCAACTGTCACACCCAGGTCCGGCAGGGACACCATGTGCAAAGAATAGGATGCATCAGACATCCATACAACCTGAGGCCCTACAAAACATGAGCAACTGTTTCTTACGTCATAAATCACCAATACAAACCATATAAGAAAAAAGTTCTCTTACTTGAGGAGGATGCATCCGCAGAGACGGCCAACAACTGAACCTTCATTGGACAATCTAAATGTCTCAGCTGGAAGCTGAAATTAGATTCCACTGAACTGCTTTGCATGCTCAGTAGATGCACATCACCTACTGAATCTACAATGAGAAATTTTTTCGTAGACAGCTCGTGTATAGACACTACCTTGAAACCAATTTTACTATGAGATCCTTGAACCTCAGCAGCTTTAATTTTGATAAGTGTGGAGAAAGTATCCAATGAATTCTTTTTCACTTTCAAGGTTCCGCGTTTTTCTGCATGTAGTATTACATAAAGGCCACTTAACAATGTCTAGAAAGAAATTATCGGCAGTTCTTTTACAACTATTAAGAAAGAGAAGATGCAAGCAAATCCATCAAATGCGAAGGGATAAATGTTTCATCCTGTAATACAGCTCCAAACTAAGAGAACAAGGGAACTAGTTACTAGCTCATGCTGAAATGACCTCCCCACATGCGCATAAGGTCATTACGTGATTAACTGATGAAATGGTTGTTCTGAACAATGTCAAATACAAAGAATTTATAGTCATGTTTCAGGCCTAAAGCATACCTTTCTGTTTTTTGTTTGAGGCCTAAATTTCTGTCCAATTTTCAACTGCCAAAATTTTGACTATGCAATTAAAAAAAGAGGAACAAATCCTACTCTATCCTCTATCACGCCCCATCAAACCCGTCAAAACCACTGCTGCCTCCACTTCCCACACAAACCATGTCATTATTTGACCATGTGAATAGTGAATCACAAACAATTTGATTACATAATTAACCAAAATGAAATGATCGTTCTGGACCATGCCAAACACAAACAATCTTCCATGCCTAAATCCTTCTAATCCCAAGTACTTAAGGCCTAAGTTGCTAGAAAAAATCAATCTACAACCCAACTGCAGCTAACACTCACATTGTCTTTTTATCTAATCAAATCCCAGAATTTAACACTGACGTTGCTAGGACTCGATCTCTTAGTACAGACTAATCCTAGACCTGTGATCTACCAACTGAACTATCTCACCATACTTAGATAAACAATCACATTGTCAATCAATACAAATCAAACATTGCCAAAATAAATAAATAAAACTTAACACCACAAATCAAAGCATGAACAAAATCTCACCTCCAATTGGATCTTCCCCAACACCTTTCCTCCTCCTCTTCCCCTTAACCAACAGTCTGAGATAAAAAACCCTAACCCCATCCCCAACCCCAACCACCAGAACCCCACTCCCAACCCCCAAACCGGTCACGACCCCATCCAACTCCACGACCGCACACCTCCTCAACCCCAAGAACCTCCCCTCCTCGACCCTCCCGACCATCACCCACACCACCCTCCCGCCGACGACCACCACCACGACATTCCCCCTCCCCGTCACCCTCCACCCGCATTCACCTCCGATCTCGACTTGGTTGGAGATCTTCCCCCGAAATTGGATCGGAAAAGGGCGAAAGGTGGCGTCTTGGAGGAGGGAGAAGCAGGAGAGGGTGGTGGGGGAGGTGGAGAGGAGGAGGCGGTGGGGAGGGAGGTGGAGGGATGTGAAGAGGTCGGGGTGGTGGTGGAGGAGGTCCGGGAGGTGGTGGGCCAGGGTTAGGGTTTGGAGTGGGAGATGGTGGAGAGGAGTCGGGAGAGGGATTGTAGAAGCTTGCAATTGCATGGTTGTGGACGACGACGACGACTACTACTGGAGGAAGGAAGAAGAATTTGAAGATGAAGATGACTTTTGTGTTTTTCTAGATTTCGGTGGCAGCTGTATTAATATTCTGATTTTTTTTGTGTTTTAACGGAGGAAAAAATTATTCTGATTTTATTTTTCATAGTTATTTTGTGTTGTATTACGAAAAGAATTTTTTTTATTAGAAGTAGAAATAAATAAATAAAAGATAATGATAAAATTGTATTGACGCAGACGATCTATTAAATTTTTAATATTAGAAAACGGAATTTTGTTTTTTGAGAAAATAAAAAAGACGGGAAAGCCGCCACGTCAGTGACTAAACTAAACTAAACTCAACCCCATCCGATCCATCTGAAGTTCAACAAAAAATGGCGTCCACACTTTTATCGGCGATGGCGACGGCGACGGTCTCCGGCCGTCCATCCGTCCGCCTCCTTCTCCCTTCTATCCCGGCAAGGAGACTTCTCTTCCCGACCACCGCCCGCCGCTCAGGGCTTCTCCTGGTCGCATCCAAAGCCACCGTCGATTCCACTCAGCCTTCGCCGTCCGTCGTGTCCGACGAGGACTTCTCGCTAGCGAAGGTTCGCTTTTCATCCTAATTTTTTTGCCAGTTTTCGTCCGTTGATGATAGCTGTGGCCTTCATTCTTAAAATTTGAGTGTTATTTTACTAAAGTCCCACCTTTTGTGACGGATATTGTTGTCGTCACGACCTGCGCCTCTAAGTTCACGTTGAATCTAGTCTAGTCTGGTTCGTTATATACAAGTTATTATTGAAATGTGATTATCCAACTGAAAACCAATTGGTCATGAGTAGACCTTCAACTTATAATGCAGGAGAAAGTATCTAAATTCTCCAATAAGGGAATATTATCTAACACTGGTCCCATCACTGAATCCCCCTCTTTTTTTTTTGAGGTTATCAATTGATTCTTTTATACGTCTACCTTTTGTTGTATAGTGAAGAGAGTGTTTTGAAATATGTTTTGATTTTCAAAATTGCAATCTTTGTCTATTTGGTGTGGTTGTGACAAGATTAAGTGGAAAGTGCTTTCTGGATTAGTTTTGATAAGAATGCCGTGGTGTTATTACAACTTTCACCTATAACTTTAACCAGCGGAATGTTGTCTTATTGTGTTGTCGGATTCAATTGCTTTATTGTGTGGTGTGCCATGGATTCCAACATCATCTTCTACTCATTTTCATCTTCTGTAACCGAGAAGGGTGGAAGAATACATTTTCCCTGGTAATTGATAAGATTTATGTATATATGGAGGGGCAGTTTCATTCAATAACATCTGCTAGGATGTTAAAGCTGTTGAAATTGGTATATTAAACTCCTCTTGTCTCACAATGTTGCAAACCGTCGAGAGTTGGTTCCAGAAAAAGCAATATGTGCGCAATCATCCAATTTTTACTTTTGACATTAATGTTTCTAAATTTTAGGTCGCTTTGATTTGGTTTGCGCAGAAAAGATGTTATTAGAACTGTCTACATGACTATATAAGTAAAACCACACGTAGCAGAAATGAGCAGTGATAATTAAAAGTAGCACCTTTGGTACCATTATGCGAAACTATCTTTTCTGACCTTGTTCCTGCTCCCTGGTTTATGTTCCCCTGCTTTTATTTAGTGTTTATGTTTTCTGATCCTTGTGGTCAACTGGTCATTGTAAACATCAAATTAGGTTGTGGATTCATAATTATGTGGAGATCTGCAGTAGTTTAAAGAGTAATTTTTTATTATTATCTCGAGTTGTGAGTTTCTCTATTTTATTGTTTCAGGTGTCATTTGGAGTCATTGGACTGACTGTTGGTTGTGGTCTTTTGTCGTGAGTTGCCAATGCATTCAACCTTTGAAATTTTCAAAAGATGTGCTTTGAATAATGAATATATTACATTTTGCAGGTATGGTTTTGGTGCATATTTCACTGTTTTGCCTGGTTCTGAGTGGTCAGCTCTGATGCTCACATATGGATTTCCTCTTGCTATAATTGGCATGGCTTTGAAGGTAAGGGCTCCTTTTGCATTTATATAGCTTATAAAAGTGGGGTTTTACTTTAAAGTGGTAGCTCATGAAATTTAAATGTTTGTTGGTCTATATTCTCACTTATCCAACCTTTCAACTGAAGGAACCAGGTAGCAATTCACTGTAATGTATAAAGCATGCATTTCTACATCTCCTATAGGAAATGGTTTTTTTGATGATAGTCTCAAGAGATATCCCCTAATCATTTTGTTGTTGTTGTTGTTGTTGTTGTTTTGCAAGTTTATGATGTGAATGTTAAATACAAGACCGTAAAACTTCATAAGCTAAGGGTTATCCTCAGATACTTGTAACATCACAAGATTCATCATTTCTCACGTGTCTTGTAGTATGCGGAGCTGAAACCAGTTACTTGCATTACATACTCTAATGCTCAAGCTTTGAGAGAAACATGTGCTACTCCCATTCTTAAGCAGGTTAGTTCACCTTTTACGTTGTAACCTGTATTTTAAGCAATTATAAGTACCTGATTGCTTACTATGGGCTTTGATCAATTTTGATTAGTTGAAACAGTCCATGTTTATTTAAACCCCTTACACTTCTATGCTTTGGCAAAAACATCCTTAAGATACTTATATCCTGGAAAAAATCTGATTCTTAAAATTTAGTAGGTAGACTTGCAAATTTGAAATACATGGCATATGTTTCTTCTTTTTTAAGCGTGATGAAAGTGTGTATTGCTCGCCAGGCAGAGGGATATCCTGTGTGGTAGCTGTTCATGGTTCTCATTCTCTTTGTGATTGTTCCATACTCCATAGGCATAGCATATGCTGCCCAGGTCAGGTCTTGTTTCATGCATCAAGTAGTGCAAGCAACTAAAATGTTAGATCTTCCAGTCGTGTTCATGGTGATTTTAAGTTCTAAGTTGCAAAAATCTATTCAAGAAAATCTATGGCAGTTCCATATATGATAAAAATTTAGATACTTATTCTGCTGCTATGGCTTTATATGTGAAATTTGTGATCTCACTTGGTCATACTGCTAAAATCTCTTCAGGTTCGAAATGATGTTATAAGGTACCGTTACGGAGACGAACAACATCTGGATGAGGCTTTGAAACGCATATTTCAATATGGCCTGGTAAATTGCATTATTATTTGGACTGATTAGTTGGTGTTTCAACATTCTTTAACTTGTGGACACAAAATTGAAGTGCAATATTTGACGTCTTAGATACAAATATACAATATACAACCTTGAAAGAAAATAAGTATGAAAGTTCATGTTTTCATATTCTTGTTAGCCTCTACTCAGTTACAAATTTGACCACCTTTTGTTTTTAGGGTGGAGGCATTCCTAGGAGGAGTGCTCCAACTTTGACAAAAATCCGTGAAGAAGTAAGCTCCTAATCCCACTAATTCTCAAGAAGCTATATTGGGATTTGATCAACTTCAGTTTGTTGTTAATTGCTATTGATCTAGTATTTTCCCTTAATGGAAACTCTAGTAGGCTCATCTTTTTGTTATTCTAAATCTAAATTAAAAGTGTTTCATCCATTGGTGAGAACTTTCTCTCTCTTTTGTTTATTGTAGATACGATGTGGCTTTATATCCACAATTTAAATGAAGCTCTGTGTTCTTTGTCAATGAGGCACTTTTGCAGTCTTGAAAGATTTGTGTGACCAAACAAGCTATGACCTCTTGTCATTTGATTTGTGAAAAAAATCACTTGGGAAAACACTGCCTATATTCTGAAAAGAAGTTTTATACCTTGAAGTGAAACTTTTGTATTTCTAATCAAAGTAGCTAAGTACATTGTTTTGGTTGGATAATTTAATGACATTTACCACATAAAATATATACAAACATCCTTTTTTTATTATAAATATATTACATCATGCGCAATTTAGAAGCATGACCTTTTTTTGTATTTGAATACATTGGGAACCACTGCTCATGATTTGCGAGCTTGTCAAACTTAAATAATTCTGCTCAAGATGTTTAGGGTCATTTGTTGTAACATCTGCAATAATTGGTGTCAAGAGCACTTATTCTGGTAATAAATCATTAGTGGGTTTAACCACAACTTTATTTATATGAATCTAATTAAGCAAGTGATGCGTACCCCCAACTACTTTGGGATTGTTTTTCTTATAAAGGTAATGAAAATGCCACTCTTCCATGTGAATCGGTGAATGACTGAATTTGTGCTTTGAGATTAGTGTTTGTGAAATATAATTCTATGGTGGGTTTTTTTGTTGAATTTATCCGTATTATCATTTATTCTGTTTTTACTGTCAATCAACGTTGAGTGTATTTTCCTTCCATTTTACATCGTTGCAGGTGACAGGAGATGGAAAATATTGTCTAGTCCTTGTATTTGAAGCGAAGGCATTGCAGTTGGAAGATTTTGAAAAACGACAGGTGGGTGAAGTACTTGGTCACGTAGGTGTTGATTGATTACAAAATAGATTCCAAGTCATATCTGTTCCTTTCCTTGTCCAATCAAATGAGGTAGTGTAGCAAGGGTGACACTGGTGGACACATCTCCCCACTTTGCAATGGTTGACTGCCCTTGCCTTCGGCGAGGAGTCTATTCCCATCCTTGAAATTGTTACTCTTCATTTACAATGCAATGACCTTACCACTGTTCCATGGGTCTACTAAATTAAGTGCTGCACAAATAAAATTAGCAAAACCATTTTTTCTCAAGCAACCTGGCTTTGTAGATGTTTCCTTGAGATGTTGAATTCACTGATGAATTAATGGCAAATCACAGGTAATGATGGAAAAGAAGGGTGTTAGATCTTTATTTACCAAACTATGTTCACTGTCCAAGTTATTAGCTATATGATTTTTACACATCAATTTCTGTTGAAAGATCCCTGCTGGCTGTTGAAGTCCATCTGTTAGTTACAATCTTTAATTTTCTGTTGAATGATCCCAAGTGGATATTTGAAGCTCACACGCTAACTGTATGTTATGATTCCAGGCGAAATTCACATCATTCTTTGGACCTGGAATCACTGCAGAAATCAGTAAGCACTAAACTCTAAACTATGGTTGATCGACGCATTTCTGAGACTTATGATTTATCACATTGTACTCCAATCTTTAATGATATGCTTTCCAGCTGGGGTAACACAGGACTTATGAAACTCAATGCAGGAAAAGGTGAAGACGATCTATATGAAGTCTATCTGATCTCCAACACAGTTCCACAACAAAACTAAACAAATATGTAAATAGTTCCTCGAAACCCTCTGTTCATAGCTCCTTCTGTGTAGCTTTTTTACCGAGCTTTGAGTAATCAAGACACAATTTGCATTCATTACATTTGCTTATAAACGCCCGAGGCTAGTTTGTCCTCTACATTGTTTCAGTTGCATCATGACGGTCATTTTTCTTTGTAATTTGTACTGTTTCAGTCGACCGACAAGTATCTGTATACCCATATTCTAGGGCCACACAAACCTCTTATATGAATTTTGATACACGCCTATTGGTTCATCAGAGCATATTTCTAAGTTATAACATGGGCGTTGTAAAATTGAGTAAAACCACCAGCAACTCTTCTTCTTTTGACTATGATGCAAAGAGAACTAAATTCAATATAGAAAGCTACCAAAAAAATGTCTCTGTAGATGTCTTCATGAGGTGTTGAATACAATGATGATGAATTCATGGGAAATAACAGGTTAGGATGGAAAAGAAGTGTGCTAGATTTTCATGTGTTATGGTTAGAGTCATATATATGCTCCATATTATCTACAATTAAACCAATCACATATGTTGAAATTCCTGTCATCTCATACATGATAAATCTAACTTAGCGAACTAATCATTTAGGCATGGTTTGTGGAATTGAGAAACAGGGAATTTTACAGGATGGCATTAGTACCCTCTTAAAATATGATTACACGATCAGAGTAGATATCAACTCTGGACGTTATATACTTGAAGAATGTGCTGATTGTAACTATCATTATAGGTGTGTAAGTACAAAACTTGGATCTTTGAGTTCATTAACATTTTCAGCCTTTTTACGTATATGCATGTCAGTTAATTTCATGATTAATGGACTTGTTTGGAAGAATAAAAAGGGCAAGGAAAACAAAGCAAAAGAACAAAACAGTACTGATGGGTAATTCCGATTTTTGAATCGCAGTCTACCAACAACAACAAAACCTTTTATCCCAAACTAGTTGAGGTAAGTTAGAAATGAAACTCTAAGGAGACATGATTTAGGCACGTGAATCGTCTTCTTCTACGCGTTTCTTTCCAATACAAATTCTCGAGGAACATTCCAATCTTTTAAATATCTTTTGACCGCTTCCTCCCAAGTCAATCGTGGTATGTCTCTTCTTCTTTTTATGTCTTCGATCCGATTTAATACACTTCTTCTTATAGGTGCCTCCATAGGTCTTCTTTGTACATGTTCATACTATCTCAGTCTGTGTTAGATAACTTTCTCTTCAATTGGAGCAACTCCAACTCTCTCATGAATGTCTTCATTTCTAATCTGATTCATTCGCGAATGACCACACATCCACCTCAACATTCTCATTTCAGATACACTCATCTTTTGTATATGTTGTCTTTTAGTGACCCAACTTTTTACACCATATAGTATTGCAGGTCTTGTTGTGGTTCTATAAAATTTTCCTTTTAACTTAAGTGAAATTTTCTTGTCACATAAGATACTTGAGGTTTGTCGTCATTTCGTTCATCCCGCTCTAATCCTATGGTTAACATCTTCATCGATTTCCCCATCTTTTTGAAGTATTGATCCAAAATATTTAAAAATATCTTTTCTACGCACCACTTGCCCATCTAAAAATATCTAGTATAGAATTGCAGTATATTTATCTTAAAATAAAAATTTAGGTCATAATAATAAAAAAATGCGTTGAATACTTGAAGCCTGACATATATTAAAGAACATGCATGAATGGGACCCATGAACTAATTTATCCAAGAGACAAGGATCAGATAGAACAGAGACAGACATGGTGAACACTGTAGAGCGTGGAAGTCCCATGCAGACTTGTCACAAACTCCATTTGGCTGTTTCTGGCGTGGCTCAACCAAAAGTTCTCACCTCATTTCACCATTCACCATGTTACTCCAACCACGTGGTAACATTGTAAGTGAGTCATAAAATGTGATAAATATTTACTTCGATCACGTGGATTGAAATATTATCATACGTTCAATTCTCAAGAATATCACTTGGTACGTATGAGTAACATTAAAGTTAACTACTTGGTATATATATAACTCTCTTCACGTTTCAATCTTTACAAACATTAACCAAGGCTAGGTTTACCCTAATATTTCTTAATTACGAACTCAATGAATGCTCTTAGGTTGGAGTTGTGGCTTTCCATGCATCAATACTTAGATGGTCATGACTCCAGATCATGCTCGCTAAAAAAAAAAAGGTTGTCTATCATCTCTATAAAAATTATAGTGTATAATGGGTGTAATGAACCAAGCTTTATTACAAAATGTTATCAGTGTTAGACAAGATGAGACTATCCTTTTGTACACACTCCAAATATTATAGTATTTCCTATCCATCCCACACCATTATTCAGACAAGATCCCAACAAACCATGTAAGAGTCCAAACTTGTAGTTATTACATAGATGGTATATAGAAGATATATATTACAAGTATAATATATGTAATTGATTAAAAATATAGGATATCTGCATGCATGGGCCCTGATTCCAACCACGCTTGGTAATCACAAAAGGATTCCAATCCAACACAACATGACCGGCTGGATTGATGACACCACCGGCCAGAGCAGAAACTGTACGGAGAGGAGAGGAGAGGAGAGGAGAGAAGAAAAGAAAAAGAAAAAAAATCAGGGTTGGATTGCATGCATGCACAGTGACTCGTCGAGAGAGAAATAAAAGATCGAGAAGAAGGAGATAAACATCATAGAGACACCACCAGAAACACCAAAGAGTGCAATTTTGGTCCACATGAAAAACTGCCACTTCTGATCTTCTTTTGCCTTTTCTTTTATTCTTTTCACCCTTCTTTGGATTCTTCACTGTTGGATATATTACTACCTCTTGCATCTTTTCTTTACCCTTCTCTTGTCTCTCTGGTAATTTTGTTTAACTAATTAAGAAATTAAGGGAAAGGATTTGGACATTACACTAAGTTAATATTGGACCCTTTGGATCATTCGTTGATCAGTGCAACTTTTCTGGAACATTTTCTATATCCTCTTCTTATGTCCGAAATTGAAACAATATTGTTACTTAATTACAAAGTATGGTAAAAGGTTATTAGAAAACCTTTCCCTTAATTTGGTATCTTGCCTTACCTCTATGTAAGAAGAGGAGTAGGGTTTAAACTTTCAACATTTTCATTTTCCTTACTTTTAGAATTATTATTTCTCGTATTACTAATTGATTTTAGTAGGAATCATTCAACTCGGTTCTAGTTTTGTAGCGATAACGAGTTTCATTTTAGAATAACATTTTTTTCAATAAAAAACACTATTTCGAGGCTTTTATCACCAAAATGAATCATTATACTTGTTAGGATTCCAAAAAAAAATCAATTAGTAATACGAGATATATATGTATATGTATATATATATATAGATGCTTCTTAAGATAAATTAGGTTGTTAGTTGTGTTAGGTTGAAAGACAAAGATCAAACGATAGATTTGGCTAGAACTTGTTTTTCTAATGAAAAACCCAAACAAGTACTGCTAGTTAATAAAATCAATCTCAAATACGTAGCGGAACGAAAAATAGCAAATTCAATGGACAAAGAAATCACAATTGCAAATCCACAAATAATATACCACACAAAACATGTAAGATTTAACGTGAAAACCCAATGCGGAGAAAACCACGGACGACGCAACCTCAATCTACTATAGAGAAAACGAATTACAAAGAGATGCTTACAAAACACACGAACAACCGGCGAGAATACCCGATTGAATTTGCTCTCACTGAATCCATAAGGATGCTCTCTCTCTCTCTTTTCTCTCAAGAATGCAAAAGTAGACAATAACGATAGTTCTAATTGTTCTAAGACAAAGGAGGACGAAATTGCATTTATATGTAGGCCAAACAAGTATTAATTGTACCAAAATCGCTCAGAGAAAAGTGTAGATCGTAGGTGAAGCTGGGTCGAACGGTCGACCGAACAGTTGCATTCAGTCGACCGAGCCTAAAATTGTAGCGCAATCCAGAGCTCCATCGGTCGACCGTAAATTCCTAGACAGTGTCATAATGCTTCAATCGGTCGACCATGACTTAAGTTTCGGTGGACCGAAAACTTCCAGGAAGTTTTCCCAGATGTCCAATGTATACTCGATCGACCGTGACTTAAGTGTACGGTTGACCGAAAACTTCCGGACCCTTTTGCTCCATTCCGAGTGCGCACTCGGTCGACCGAATAGTTCCCATCGGTCGACCGAAAACTTCCAGGCACGTTTCTTGGACAAGTAAGAACATACTACCGGTCGACCGAACACCTTTCGGTTGACCGAACGTCTGATTTCTCCCACAAATACTTTAATTCACGTATTCAAAGGTAAACTACAACAAGTAGCATACTTTTATTTTTCAATAGTGCAAACTATAATAAATAAAATAAGCCACAGGAGGGAGCTTTTGGAATGTAGAAACCTAAAAACCATTTTTAACATAATTTGCAATGCATATACATCCTTAATATGGTTAAGAAGAATTGTACATAAGATACACATTCAAAGTAGAATACAAAAGCCATTCATGAATGCACCTCTCTCCCACCATAAGCAATAATAGGGGTTCTACCATTTATTTATCTATTAATTTCACACCAAGAACTTATTGTTCTTAAAAGTAGAAGAGACAACCAACGTATAGGTGTACTAGTAATGACTAGTAAGTGGTTGTTTGCTGAAGTACTACTACACTATAGTTAGAGAATTATATATGGGGAGTTGCTTCCTATCTATGCAGCTATATATCCATTTAGGGTTATGCCACTGTTTGTGTACATACAAGCTTCAGATCGTATTGTCGCTTTGTCGGGTATTCCATGTTTCTTGCACCAACTTAATGTTAGTATTTATTGGGTTTTCTGAAGTTGTCGGTATTTAATATTACGTGCGTAAGGGAATTTCCTTTAAGTTGATCATGTACCTCGGACAAATGGAATTTTATAATGATATTTTGCATTTACTCTTTGGACATAGGTTTGATGGTTTATTTTCCTATATGTTTTCATGCTATATATTTTAACAAAACTAACAACAACATGTTGTGATAGGTTAACTTAATTATCATCTTAGGGTTTCCTACCAAAGGTTAAGGTTCGACCACCACTGCCACACTAATTTTCTTCTCCTCTTTCTTCCTAGGCATATATTATGTGTTGTTACATATATACGATCTCTATTTTTTTATTTATTAAGTCGGGACTTAGCTTAATTGGGTAATTCAAATATAATAAAGATCCGAGGGCAATCGAAGAAGAGGAATATGTTGGTGCTTGAAGATACGACTTGTTGAAACAAACCAAAAGAAGCAAGATATGGACGTTGAAGAAACATACCGTATAAGATCCAATCAAACAAATTAGGCGTATCCAATCCAACGCATATGGAATGTATTCCAACGGCTCCATAAGAAGTATGAAATGTATTCTACTATATAACACTCATGTAAAACCCTAAAATAATATAACAAAATTTTTCTTCGTGCACTGTTCAAATCAACATGGTACCAGAGCGTGCGTTCTGAGAAGAAGAAAAATACACACACACAAACCCACCCAAAACCCTACACCTAAACCCGGCCTCAGAGGCTTCCCTGAGCTCATCACCGGCCGGGACGCTAGGCGGTTGCGACCGTTGTCGCCTTCCACTCCTAGCTATGACAGACCACGGTGGTGAATCCCAACGCCTCACCACACAACCCCTCAATGGGACAAACTTCCTCACTTGGGCACGCGTCGTCTCCCTATCCCTCAGCGGCAAAGGGAAGTTCGGCCACCTCACTGGGAAGACCATCAAACCCACAGAACAAGGAAGTGAGGCAAAGCAGGAGGAGTGGCAAAACGTCGACCACCTCGTGATGTCCTGGCTCCTACAATCCATACAACATCAAATCGCAGAAATCTTCATGTACAAGAATAGCGCCAAAGAACTATGGGACTCCGTTCATGAACACTATGGTAAGCAACAAAACTTTGCGCATATATTTAAACTCAAACAAGATCTTTCGCAGATCAAACAAAACAAAAAATCTGTGACCGAATACCTCGGCATGCTGAAACGAACATGGGATGAACTTGCTATCTATGAGCCACCCACCAAAGATCCCGAAATCATACAAGCAAGAACCGAGCAAGACCGTATTTACACGTTTCTTGTTGGGTTGGATTCAAGCTTCGAGGCGCTCAGATCGAACATCCTCATGGCGCCGGAACTTCCCACCTTCTCGACCATCATAGCGATGGTTAACCGGGAGGAAACTCTCCGGAAAACCCACACCGCTCAGTCGGACACCCCCCACGAAAATCAGGCGTTTGTCGCCGCAAAAAACACCGCAAACACTCGCGACAAAGGTAAAAACAAATTCGGAAATAAAAGCAACGAATATTGCGATAACTGTAAGAAACAGGGACACAATCGGTCTACGTGCTACTTTCTCTACCCGCATCTCTGGCCATCTAGAGACGGCTCAGAGAGGAGGGGGGAGAGAAGCGGCGGCCACACAAACCCTAGCGGGAGAGGCGGCGGCGGCGCTCCAGGAGGAAACCCTAGCAACCAAGGAGAAGGAACGAAATGGGGCTCAGTCGGGTCGGCGTCGGATCAACGCGGGTTTTATAGCGTGAATGGTGGAGGATCCGACCCGTTTGCCTACCCGGACCCAACGGTGACCGGTTCTACAAGTGCACCAGATCCGACCCAGCTCAGCTCTCTCCTGGCCCACTTGAACACATTCTTGCAAACCAACACCCCAAATAAAGGTAATTGCTCAGGTATGAATACTTTCTTGAATAATTACAATTCTTGTCTTTCAGTAAATAATGATTCTAGTTGGATTATTGACTCCGGTGCAACTGATCACATGACAGAAAACCCTTCCCTGATTAATAATGTAAAAACTAGTTTAAATTTGTTGCATAAATTCGTCACTGTTGCTAATGGAGACAAAGTACAAATTAAGGGCACTGGAGAAGTACAATTCTTAGATAATAAAATACCTGAAAATGTTTTGTATGTACCTAATTTCGACTCTAATCTCTTGTCTGTTGCAAGACTCACGAAAAATTTGAATTGCAATATTATCTTCACACCTTTTGATGTAACCTTTCAGGATCGTACCACAGGGAGGACGATTGGTAGCGGGAAACTCGTCAATGGACTTTACGTGCTTGAAACTCAACCAAAAGGGTTAATTGCTAAAAATCCTACACATGATACTTGGCACCAAAGAATGGGACACCCATCTCACACAGTTTTACAAAAATTATTTCCTTCTTTTAAACATGAATTATCTTGTGATGTATGTCGATTGTCAAAACAAACTAGACTTCCGTTTTATGCTTCTGAAAATAAGACAGGTCGTGCTCTCGAATTGATCCACTCGGACATATGGGGACCCGCTCCCGTAGAATCCTATAATGGGTTCAAGTACTTTATTTCGTTTATTGATGATTTCTCACGTACAACTTGGTTATATTTGTTAAAAGCTAAATCTGATGTTTTTTGGTTTTTTGTGAGTTTGTAGCCTTTGTCGAAAACTTGTTTGATTCTAAAATTCAGATACTTAGATCCGATAATGGATCTGAGTATACTAGTAACAACTTTCAAAGTTTTTTAAAGCAAAAAGGCATTTTCATCAAACCACATGCATAAACACCCCTGAACAAAATGATATTTCTGAACGAAAAAATTGTCATCTTTTGAATGTTACTCGTTCTCTGCTTTTTCAAAATCATGTCCCCAAACATTTCTTGTCAGATGCTATTTTAACTGCCACTTACATTATAAATCGTTTACCTAGTTCAACAATTCAAAACAAACAACCATTAGAAATCTTACACGGCAAACAAATGAGCCTTAATCATCTTCGTATTTTTTGTTGTACTTGTTTTGTTCACAGGAAGCGTCTGGACAAGTTTGATTATAACTCCATCAAATGTATTTTTTTAGGCTACTCTGTCAAGAAAAAGGGGTACAAATGTTATGACCCCATAAATTGTAAATTTTATGTCTCTCGTGATGTATCCTTCTTTGAGAATATTCCTTACTTCAACGATCATCACAATCCTTCCGCTGCACCCAAAGCTCCTCTACCGACCACTGATGTCTTCGACACCACCACACCACCAACTCAGGTAGTCGACACCCCTCCGCTAGAGGAACTTGAGCCACCTATACAAGTGGACGACCGAGGGGGAGATGATGAAGGTATTCCTCCAAGGAGGACCACCCGTCCTACTCGTCCACCACCTCGACTCCAAGATTATGTGGTATCTCACGTCACTTATCCTATCGAGGACTACTTGTCCTACTCTCAAATAAAACCCACCTACTATGCTTTCTTAAGTCAAATAGACAAAATTAATGAACCCACCAATTTTCATGAAGCTAGTCAACACCCCAAGTGGACTAAGGCTATGGAAGATGAATTAAAAGCTTTAGAAACCAACAAAACATGGAGTCTTGTTATTCCCCCAAAAGGAATAAAACCAATAGGCTATAAATGGGTTTATAAAATAAAATATAACAGTGATGACAGTATAGAACGATTTAAAGTCCAGTTAATTGCAAAAGGGTACACTCAAACTTATGGGTTAGATTACCAAGAAACGTTTGCTCTAGTTGCAAAGATGAACACTGTTCGTGTTCTCCTCTCTATAGCTGTTAATTCTGGATGGAACCTCTTCCAAATGGATGTTAGAAATGCTTTTTTGCAGGGCAACTTAGAAGAAGAAGTCTATATGACTCCTCCCCCAGGTTACGAATCCGATCCAGACAAGGCATGCAAACTCCATAAGTCCATATACGGACTTAAACAATCTCCACGCGCATGGTATGCTAAACTCAGTCACTCTCTTCTACTCTATGGGTTCTCTAAAAGTTCTGTTGATGCCTCCATGTTCACTAAACACAATCATAAAACCACTATAATTGTCTTAGTATATGTGGATGATATTATAATAACCAGAAACAATGATGAAGAAATTTTCTCAGTGAAACTTTACCTCAAATCAAAATTTGATATTAAAGATCTAGGCATCATGAAATACTTCCTTGGAATTGAAATTGCGCACCCAAAAAAGGGACTATTTTTATCCCAAAGAAAATATATTCTAGATCTGTTACATGAAACTGGGAAAATAGGGTCTAAACCAGCTAACACCCCGATCGAGACAAATCGGAAAGTTAGTCTAATTGACGATGAACCAGTTCAAAACATAGGTCAATTCCAGAGATTGGTTGGCAAACTCATCTACCTCACAGTCACTAGACCTGACATCACATATGCCGTTAGCGTAGTAAGTCAATTTATGCATGCACCTCACAAAGGTCATCTAGAAATCGTTGACCGGATCCTACACTATCTTAAAAAAACTCCGGGTCAAGGTCTTTGGATGAAAAGAAACAACTCTAATACAATTGTTGGTTATTCTGATGCAGATTGGGCAGGAAGTCACGATCGAAAATCCACCACCGGATTTTGTACATTCGTTGGGGGAAACTTGGTCACATGGAGAAGTAAAAAACAAAATGTAGTTGCTAGATCAAGTGCTGAAGCCGAGTACCGTGCAATGACCTCCACAACAAGTGAGCTAATTTGGCTCAAACAACTCCTCAAAGACCTGAACATAAGCAACCAAGATCCTATACAAATGTTCTGTGACAATAATGCTCCAGGACACATCGCCTCCAATCCTGTTTTCCATGAACGAACAAAGCACATTGAAGTAGACTGTCACTTCATCCGTGAAAAGATCCAAGCAAAAGAAATCGAAGTTCCCTACGTCCAAAGCAAAGACCAATTAGCAGACATCTTCACCAAAGCACTCGACCAACGACACTTCCAAAACATTCTTGGCAAGTTGGGTTCCTTTAACATCTTCCGGAGCCAACTTGAGGGGAAATGTTGAAACAAACCAAAAGAAGCAAGATATGGACGTTGAAGAAACATACCGTATAAGATCCAATCAAGCAAATTAGGCGTATCCAATCCAACGCATATGGAATGTATTCCAACGGCTCCATAAGAAGTATGGAATGTATTCTACTATATAATACTCATGTAAATCCCTAAAATAATATAACAAAATTTTTCTTCGTGCACTGTTCAAATCAACACGACTCTCGTGAAAACACTTAATTTGTTCAAATCAACACGACTCTCGTGAAAACACTTAATTTGTTTAACTCGCGCCACATACTCTTCCTCTCTAGTGAGAACAACAAATCCTAGTTCCTTCAATTAGCTAGACTAATTGAAATTGTAACTAATTAATTGTATGGTTAGTTATAACGAACACGTGAAGACGACTCTTGTAACGTACCCGAAAATAGCGGAAAATTTAAACAATAATAAAGACCGTCAACGGTCAACACAGGGCACGTCACTGGAAAACAAATCAACATATATATACAAAATATATAAGATACAGACCCACGTGGAAGTCAAACTATATAAATAAGTCAACTGTGATTACAACAAAAGTGAATGTACATGTAATCACTACCTCAAACAAAAGAAGCTAATAAGGAGAACATGATCTAATCCCGGGGGCACCGTCCTCAGTCACCACCTGACTCTAACCCTGATCGCTACCTGAAATGAAAACAAACAAACATGCCTGAGTTCCCTGCAGGAACCCCGTATACCAAACCTCCTAAAAATATAAAAAGGAATTAAAGACAATGCAATGTTATGCACATGATCATCCGCCTCGGGTCCATAATAATGCCCTCACCGCCTCCGCGGCACTGAACCACTCCTGCCACTAGGGTCAAGTCAGTCCACCGCTGCCTCACAAGGGTCAGTCGACACCACTGCTCCCCAAAAAGTGCAGGAAGGAACCCCCGGTACACGCCGCACTCCAGGAGCGAGTCAGCCCGCCGAATACACAACTCGGGTCAGACGACAGCCACTGCTCCCCCAAGAGTCGCCTAGCGCGCACCCTGCCGGAACATCCTCGGCCTACCGCTAAACCCTCGCAAACTGCCCAAGGTTTACGGTACACATCCCTCACACCCCGCTCGGTAAGAGAGGAAAATGGTAGTACAATAATACGCCTTCGTCGAAGGTGAAATCCGTAGCTCTCAAAGCCGGTAATCAACCGTCGCCTCGGAGCCGGTAGTCGGCCTATACTCAACGGATCGCGTGTGGATAAATACACCAACCTGCGGCAGATCGGTCAACCGCTAAAAGCACACCGGTCGGCCGGTCCCCCACACAGTACATGGTACTGTACAAACAAGTCTACCGGTCGAACCACGCCAACCGAAATACCTACCAATTGGTCGAACAAAAGTCATCTAGCGGTCGACCGTTTGGAAGGTCTACGCTATACATTTTAATATACATATATATCAAATCGGTCAAACCAGGGTCCGTTCCACCGATAAGGAAAACTGCCTGAATCCTGCCTACAGCATTCGGTCGACCGAAACCTACCTTCCGGTCGACCGATCTACAGGCACATCACTGCAGGAAAACTGCACGCGGTCGGTCGACCGGATCCAGAGCGGTCGACCGTTTAGATGGTCAACGCTCGTAACCGACCTTGCGCAGTTCGGTCGACCGAGACACACACTCGGTCGGCCGAAGGCCTGTCTAACCTATCTACTGGGTTCGGTCGACCGAAACAACACCGGTCGACCGGCTAATGTAACCCTTTATTTTCCCGCGAAATTTGGCATAAACGGTCGACCGTCACACAGACATCGTTCGACCGTTTTCGGGCAGTAAGTTAATATTTATAAATATCGGTCGACCGACCCATATACCGGTCGACCGAACAATACATCTTCCCACTGGACAGGCATCATTTAGACGCTGTTCGGTCGACCGAAACACCCAACGGTCGACCGAACCAGTCGTCTTCAACCTCCGTCCAGTAGGGTTTTCACCGGAGAAATGGCACCAACGCCGTCCTCTACACTCCCACACCTCTTGGGGAGTTAATATGAAGACTTGGCATACCTTGAAGGAGTGTGTAGACGCCTCCCAAGCTTGCACCACTTCACTCCACTTCTTCTTCTCTTTCTTCACTTCTTCTCTCCTTCTTCTTCTTCTTCTTACTGCCTCCTCCTCTTCTCCGAAAATCCCTCTCACTCTCTGGTTGTTCAATTGAAGGAAACGTTTCTAGGTGAAATCCTAACTAACTATATATATATCCTTTAATTATCCACCTTCAAATCTACCAACCAAAATAAACCATCTCTTCTCACAACTATCCTACACGTTACACTTCATCTCATCCTTCCAACACCTCCTGCTTCACTAATCAAGCTTAATTAGGTTAAATAGGTTTAGTTAATTAAGGTGTTTTAGATTAGTTCTTACAACTCTCTAGTGTACGAACCGCTATAAAATACCTAAAATAACCGGCACTATATCAATTGGCTTTCTTTTATTTGTTAAATTGGAGCATTGATCTTGAAATTGAAGGTTAGAGTGTCCAACGAAGAACCCTAGTCTCATTCATGAATAGGGCAAGGTCGACCAGATGTTCCTCCGATGGTGAATCACCCGACCTTGATCATGGATTAGAAGGAGAACCCAGCATGCATGTGTGTTACTAATGTTCTGTTAAATAATAATAAAATGTTAAAAACACAACTAACCAATAACATTGTAAAAGAAGATAATTTTGAGATGCATATTGGTTTTATGGGAGTCAATTGATGGCATGCATAATGTAGTACATCAAATAACATATGAGGCAAACGACAATAGCACAATCTTGTCAAATGAAAATAATAAACAAACAGACAATGAGAATAAAAATTAAAAAAAAAACACCCACAAATCACAAAAAGCAGAATTTGATGTGGTTTAATTATAGGATATGACCAATCCACAGGTCATGAGGACGTCCAGCTAATTACTCTAATCTGAAGATGCAAACAGCAGGTTATAAGATGGGAAATTTAGGTCATGTAAAGACAAACTATAATGCTATTAATTTCCAACAAATTAGCTTCAACCAACAAGTCAATGACACACACACACACACAAGAAGCTATGCATGACAAGAACGAATAGAGTACACAAACAGAAGAAAAGAGAAAAAACATACCTTCTTTATCAGACACCCCTCTTGGCGTTATCAATTATTTGTTTTCCTCTCGAAAAAAGAACTCCTTTGGCATCTTTGATCTTGTGTAATTCAGATAATGTCGGAAATTCCAGTATTGTTGCTTTGGACAAGAATCTGCAATCAAATTTTCAGAACCAGCTGTACGTGTTAGGCCATGCAGCTCATGTTCATAAGTTAATTAATAAAAACAAAATATTTTGTGTTTCAAATTTAAAATTCTAACCAATCACCACCAAATATGATGTTCTTCACGTATGCATGTCACATATATACTCATCCACATGCACGCATGATCTTATTCTACGATTTGTTATTGAAACTTATTAACATTTCTTTCAATTATAACTATAAGAGAGAGGTGCTTATATATATGTGTGTTTGATTATTTTTTATGGCATAAAAAATGTTGGGGAATAGTGTTTATGTTGCGGTTGTTTGTATCCTTAAAGAAAGAGCCACCATGTAGTTCACTCTTTGAACCCTAAAGCAATGGTAGTTGTCTGTGGTCCAGTTGATGTAAGTTCTGAGAAAGATATGATCATTGTCTCAGAGACAAGGTTGGAGGAACATATATTGGAGAGAGAGAGAGAGAGAGAATACAATGGTGTATGTATACTTGCATTCTGAGTTATGGATAGGTATCTTCCATACTTTCACAATTTACTTTGGTTTTACTATATCAAATATATATTACATACCATATGTTAAATGTTTTTCGATGTCTTTATAGAAGTATCCACTGTTGGAGCAAATATGAAGGTGTGAAAAAAACATTTGAGGTGTGAGTCTAATCTAATAAGAAAGTATATATATTTGGCTTGAAAATATCATATAGTTAAATGGTTTTTGAGTATATGTATTTAAAATAGAGGATGTACGTACATCTAGCATAATATCATACCAGGATGTATAAATTAAAGACATGAGAAGTTAAGAATAAGAGATTAAACTGAAAGGTATTATTGTAGATGTGATTAACAAGGAAACGTAGATGCAAAGGCTGGATTTCATGATTCGATAACAATTGTTAAAAATGAATATTATATTTGCTTTGCATTAAGCCAACTGCAACAAAGTGATTTCCAATGTTATGTAAATCTATAAATATATATATTATATATAGTAATGTCATATATTACCCATTTCAATCCATTACAGGAAGGGTGTGTTGATCTGAGAATGCAGAATTTGTTGCCTGAAACTCTCACAATGGACCTTGTTTTGACTCTTGGAAGATGATGAGTTTTTTTTACTTAATTATGCACAAGATTCAGCAGCGAGGAGTAATTTGGATTTTGAAGATTTTAACTCAAGTTTGAATGATCAGATCATGTCATCTGAGATAAAAGTGAAAGTAAAAGTATATATAGTCAAAATCTCTACTCAAGTTAGTAAAATCCATGCAGGACTGAGTTTCTCAACCTTTATTAGAGAAGCTTTGACCTTTTGTTAGTGGTCAAATTTATGTTACCAACCTAACCAACCGATGGTCTTTGTATTTTAATGGGTTTTTTGCAACAAACTTGGAGGCGGCTGGAAAGAGACCTTCACTTTGGCAGCAAAAAAAAAGAAAAATGTAAACATAATTCAGATGCTCTGGTCAGAACAAGTGTCTCTTTTTAATTATAAGAAAAACAAATACCTTAATTAATAATTAACAAGAATAGGAAACTAAAAAGGAAAGAAGAAAATGAAAATAATTAACAACTCTATTTGACTACTAATATTCTTCAAAGTTCTGTGGGTCTTTAATTTTAACTCAAACTAACAGTAACTATTATGTGTTTATAACCTAATTAGTTGAAACATAGAAACTTAAGATCATCTTATCGATCTTCTTGCAAAACCAGCTGACTACCTGGTTCTTCAGTCCTTGAACGTACATGTTCAGGTTTGAATTAATACAGGTCTTTGTTGAGTTAAGGAAATCATTAATTTGAACAAAAAAACACTGCCACGGTATTATAATGAAATATTAAGTCCATTGAATTCTAAGGAATAGGATATATTGAATTTAATTCCCCCGTCTATTAAAGATATGGAAGCTCACGATTGCTAATACCCTAATCTCTACACTAAAAAACCAATAGCATTATTTATTTGATAGAGAGCAAATATGAAACTTAACTCAACTACCAAAACTAGTGTAATTAAACTTTATAGCAATGCCAGTGTGACATATTGACATATGAAATTAATCGAGTCGTTAGCTCTTCGCACCACTTGCATTCATATTTTCACCCATACGTAGTCATAACTTATTAGTTAGCTAGATGCATTATACAAATAAAGCTTTATAATTGGAATATTGTTTAGTGTTCAAGCATTCGTACTCAATTTAATTCATATATAAACATCCAGTGGCTAGTTTTAAAATTCAGACGATGCATTTTTACATCTAGACGCTTCTTCACGAACATAGTAAATTGTACCTAATTAACATTAATCAGCAACTAACTAATCACCAAATAGCACCTCTCCATCATCACCATCATCACCACCAAAAACCTCCCACTCCTCCCCTTCCTCCTCCTCATCAACAACAACATGATCACCACAAGTAGTCTCCACAACATGAGGTCCATGGCCACTCCCAAAAGACCTAACATGATCCTTCAATGACCTCTTGTGCTTGAAATCCGAGCCACAAGTGCAAAACCATAACTTCCCACAATTCTTCTCATGAGTCCTCCAATCCCCTCGCACCGCAAAGGCTTTCCCGCACCTTCTACAAGAGAAAGCTCTCGAACCATGCTTCCTCTTGTAGTGAGTTTGTAGGGTTCTAAAGTCTTTGAGTGGTCTTGCTCTTGGGTGGTTGATGTTGTTCCTACAACCCTCTGCGCAACAATAGCATGGGAGCCTCATGTTGGGAGGAAGTGGTTGTTTTGATGATGATCTTAGTGATTCCGGTCCCTTCCTGTACTCCGATCCATGCCCCCACATATGCATCTGTTTAATTATTCGTTTAATGCATGCATTAATTGGTCGATCAGTTGAACTGCTAAGTACGAATTAATTTAATTTATCGACATCCATGCACAACCATGTGTATATATGCACCACCAATGTTTCATGAAACATGATGCTACGTACGATCGATGTTTTTCCTACCTAGGCTCGAAACTTATGTAAATATGTATAATAAAACCTGAAATACATAATATATGTAGAAACAGTTTTACCCTCAAAATCAAGAAGACGTACACCAAATAAACATGTTGAATAATCGAGTAATTTGTCCACGTTTTTTTATTAGATGACTCGTTTGTTTTCTTAATGCAAGAAGGTCACTTAAACTCTCTAGTATGAAGATGAACTATATATGTTACTTTTGTTGGTCATTACATTTATTAAGTTCAAATTAGTGTACAAGAAGGCAAGGGATAAAACTTTATCAAATGGTACCATGTTCAAGGTGAAGCAAATCTTAGTGGAATTAAAAACTTAATAAAACTTTATCAAATAGTACCATGTTCAATAAATAAAAGAAAAGTACTCTTGATGAAGAGAATAATATGGGAGGATACAGGTAGGAAAAACCATAAGTAACAGTACTACGTACACAAGTTAAATCTTTGCACATTTTTACTCCATAAAATCATGATCTCTCTTTCTACTTAATGTGAAAAAATGATAAACTTCCATTAACCAGGGAAAACCTATGTGAATGAGCCAATCAAATATCTTTACTACATACCATTAATTAGCCTTTTGCCTATACACACATAAAATAGGATAAATGGTTCAGCAAACCACTAAAAAATAGAGAGCAAGAAAATTAAACCCTAACTAGAAATAGAAGAACAAGAAACAACAAGTTGGAAAGACAAACAATACCTGCATGTTATTGTAACGAGTGAATGACTTGTTGCAAACAGTGCAAGTGAACTGAGTTGGACCGACCAAGATCTCAGCAGGAGAGGGGATCCAATATTTGTTCATGTTTCCACAAACCATGTCTACTTCTTGGTGTCCACCACTAACATTGTTGATGAAGTTGTTGTTGGTGCCATTAATGGTAGCATTGGCACTTGATGTGCCAATGCAAAGGGAAAATGTGACATCCACCATGTCTTGTGTTTGGAGTGGGGGATGTGTAAGAGAGATGGAAGTGGAAGAGGAAGAAGAGGGTGGTTGGTGGTGGCCAGGAGGGCAAAGGGTGAGAACTATGGATTGCTCTTCATCCTTTTGTGTTGCTCCTCCATTGTTCCACATTGAAGAGGAAGTGGAGTGGTGGTGGTGGTGCATAGGGGACAAGAGTGGGAGAGCAAAGGTTGGGAAAGTATATGATTCTACGTACTGTGGAGATGGATTGGGTGGTGAGGAGGAGATAAAGAGGTTGGGTAATTTGCCTTATAGTTGTTATAATGTTAGGGTTACCATGCATCCATGTGTGGGCCAACTCTTTTTTGGTATATATATATATATATATATATATAGAGGAAGGTTTTCTATAATACATATACTTGCAACAAAAGTAAAAAATATTAAATAAGATTTTTTTAATTAAGGCTCCAATCTAGCATGGATCATTAAATCATGATCTTGTGTTTTGAAATTTTGTGAGATGCTTATGTATTTAGTAACTTCATAATATAAAAGTATACATCATTAGGGCTCAATGTACTTCCACTTTTTCAACATTTTATTTCCCTAGTATTCTGTTTTTATGTGTAAGATTATGAAGATAGGGAGAAAAATTAAGTATTACACTTGTATTAAAACGATCGCCGTATTTGGTTACATTTGTATATGAATAATATCATTTCATTCTACACCAAAGTAGTCGACTTATTCTAACTTCAGAAGGATTGCTACTAGTAGCAAGACCATTCGACCTATTTAGTATCGGATGGTCAATCGATCTTTAGTAAATCTAGATTGCTCGTAGATCATACAAACATATCTATAATTGATATGCATTTCTAACAACACCAACATTGAAATATGGATATATAGATATGGAAATATATACTTCCATTTGCAAGTGAGTTAGCTAGAGATGAGAAGAGAACATGGTTTATTTCATAGGTGTTTAAGTTTAAGATGGTAGAGCTTTCTTGAGACAGGGGACCATCTAAAGAGGAAAGGATGTGTATGGATTAATGTATATATGGATGCATGGAGTTTTGTGTTACTCTCTCCTACATGCTTCAACCAATCTCTCTCTGTCTACCACTTTCCCCATTATAGGGATCGCGCGTCTCCCTAGCTAGGTATATGTAACTTATATTTATTTATCCTAACTTTTCATTCGAGGGCTTTCAAAAAAGTAAATTAAAAACAACAACAACAACTCGAGTTAGCTTAGTTGCGATATCTTTTATCTTCGTATGGTGAAGAGTGAAGACCAATAATCGAATCTTAATAGTAACATTCGCATGTTTGGGTAGATTAAATAAAAAAACTTTTCATTTTAGGGTTTAACTTTTTCAATGCCTGCATTTAATGTTTTTTATATATTAACATCAGGTGTTTTAATCATCTCAATAATCTTATTTTTCAACGTACATTCACATTCTTGATTGTTGACATGGATATCCTTGGAATACATATATGTATGTATTCTTTTTCCCTAAGATGCCTGTCATATTTTTTGTTTTGTTTTGTGTAGCACATATTATTATTATTATTATTCCATTTTGCACTTGTTCTCTCAAAATTAGTAATGTTTCTTAACTAAAAAGCTAATGGTACATATACAACTTTGCGCGAGCATTGAATTTGAAGCAATGGAAGAAAGAAAATCAACTTTAATAAGACTCAAAGCGACATGTTGAATTGTTACTGTGGATTCTAAAGCTTACCGGACACTAACTATAAGGCTTTTCTTATGTCAAAAGTCCTAAAGGAAATGTAATGTACACTTTTAAAGAAAACACAAATTCCCATCCAAAAACAGACCAATTAAAGTTCAAACCACATATCATTTTATTAATAATCAGCCCTATCTGGAGTTGTGGATAGGGTGGTACTCTGGTCCATTGGGAGCCCATCATGGGTATTCAAGATCAACTGTTTCCAACTATGGGTTTTGAGGTGTTTTTTTTTTCCAACTTTTGAAATTCTTGACTTTTGAGTGTGCTTAAAAATAAACACTTGAATAATATAGATTGCACACATGATAATAACTGCAAATTATAACTTAATTAGTTGATGGCCTTCATGAGAGATTGCTGAAACAATCTGTAGGGATCATTTTCACCCAAGCAGTTGCCGAGAACTAACCAATGTGATATGCGTAGAGTGATTCACAAGATGTGTACACACACATACTGTAATTAAAATGCCCTGACAAACTTTTGATTCTTATGATTGGTTTGAGCTAACTAATTATTTCCCTAGTTATTAGCTAATCAAGATCTTTCACTTTTCCATGAAACATCTCTTGAAATTCAAGATAACTTTAATTTCCCTGAAATATCTTTTTCAACTGGTCCAATATCAAACTTTAATTAATTAATAATATGAATATTAATAGATCACAGCTACATGCATAGTCATCTTATCCACTTTGCACTTTAACGTTTTATTTATATTTATGAAGTTGTTGAACTCACAAACTTAAAAAGGCTTATATTAGAAGTACAACCTGTAAAAATATCTAACCAACCACACTCCAAATATCTTACTTACTACCACTTTAACTTTGCACTTTTCCAAAGCCGAAACCCCCAAGTTAATTAGAAAGAGCAATATCACATATTTAATACTAACTATATATTGCCACATCAGATAACAACATCAGTGGACGTTCACAATAACACATCAAATGCGCTGGTGTTCGTTGGAGAATTGAACGTTTAACAACAAATTATTTGAGGAATCAATGATTAATCTTCAAAACCAAGCTTAGACTATTGATCAATCTGTTTGTTTATATTCTAATCAATCAAGTCCAAAAAATAACTACTATAGCAGTTCGTATCATGTGTGTTTTTCCATAAGCCACACACCACAAATGGTGTCTTCATCGTGTTTCATTCCTGAAAAACTAAGTGAAAAATGATAAAAACTAAATCAAAATATATATGATATAGAGCAAATGAGAAACTTCTTATAATTAACCTTTAAATCTTTGCTTCAAAAGCAACTCATACACGTAATACATGAATGTGAAAGTGCAAAATATCTTCTTTGCTTTGGTGAAAAAGTGAAGAAAAGTGCAACTTTTGCTACTCATTGTAGATATCTTTGGGGATAAATAAAATGACATGTGAACTAATTAGTGCAACTTTGTTAAGTTAAAGGACACAAGAAAGAGGAAAATATCTAGTAAAAGTGCATTCGAGGGATCTACTATAGATCAACAAAATTTTGTTAAATTATAGATGTAATTTTCTTAAAAGGGAACTTAGGCCATATGTTGCATTCTCAAAACATGTCCTTCATGTGTGCAACAGTTTAATGGGTTTCTGCTTACAAAAAGTGATGCTTATTTCCTAACCTCCACTTATTATATGTATTGATGGGCCATACTGGCCGATTCTTCTTCTTTATAAACAATTAAGGTTTCAAATGTGTTTAACCAATTGAGCTTGGTATGATTGAGAATGGGCTTAAAGAAGAGCCCAACCTAATTGTTCCATTGAGTTTGATGAAGGGAATGTGTTATAAAAGTTTTACTTTTAAATGTCAATTATTATGAATTGAATGAGAAATCGTTTTGTTCCTTGTTTATGTTATTCGTCTTTTGGAAGTGTTAAGGAAGATGCTCTTGGTCCTTAACCGTAGAGCTCTAAAAGATATTGGTTTGCATAAAACAAAAGATATTCGCAATCATGGTAATTAACATGGAACATTAATTACCGAGTTAAGATTGTCGTGTTGGTCATAGATCATTGTAGCTCTACAAGTGAGTGACAACACGGGTATGCAAAAGAGGAAAATATTACTTTTGTATACTGAATAGACCTAATAAGTAAAATATTATAGAAATGTGTTTCTGTGTCATTAATATTTTACTGTGTCTTTGGTCCTTTGATATGAGACTTATATCTAATCACTTAAGGAGTTCTTAATTAGACTAGTGTCTTGAGCTATCGATGAGTGTAGTGTAAAGGCATTAGTTGGTTAAGTACAACTTTTGTTGGAGAAGATAGTTAGTCAAAAGACTATCATTGCCCCTCTTAATTGAGTGATGATATTAGTGGGCCCCTTGATAAAGCAAAGTTATAATGTGCACAATGTGATTTGAGTTAAGTCACATATTTATAACTAGCTTAAAGAGATCAAGAAATGAATACTAAGACAAAGATGACACAATACTGCTTTGTGTGTATTCTTAATATCATGAGGCAAGGGACGGACACAAGTGGTGCACGCCATCACTAAATAGATCGGGTTTTGGTTCGAGTGGAATTAAGACATCTAACTAATTGGGAGCTATAATGTGTAGCTAGATACCGCTTATAGCTTGTGATATTAAGCTTTTAATATCACTGCCAACTTAGTTTAGATCCTCCCATAGGTCACACCACAAAACTGGGAAACAAGGAATGGGGATTTTGAGTTCATAAGATGTGTCAGGTTTCATGTAGAAAATATGACACATGGGGTGAACAAAGCAAAATCAAAGTTATGTTGTGATTAATAACATAATTAGAATCTAAATTAAATTCATATGTGATGTAAATATTATGGGGTGTAATGATTGATCATTACATAGGATAATATGTTACATAAGTTGTGAATTTACTACTAATCCCGAAATGTCAAATTTTGTAGGGGTTAAACCGAAATTTGACAAGTCTGCAAAACAGTGCTCAAACGGTCGACCGGATAGCAGTAAACGGTCGACCGGTAGGGCACGGTCGACCGGACGAGTCTCGACCGATAACAGGGAATTTTCATCTGTTCGAACGGTCGACCGAACATTGCGATGGAATAGTTCCTGTTACGAACGGTCGACCGAATGTTGAACGGTCGACCGAAACATTGGTTCGAGCGGTCGACCGCACCTGGAAACGGTCGACCGGTCCAGACGGTTTTATGCAGAATTAATTTAAGAATTAATTAGATCATGCATGGAATTGGTCCATAATTGATTTAATTCGTGGCTAATAATATTTATTAATAAATAATGGATGGTTAGATGGAATTTTGCATGAAATCATGGGCAAGAGGTTGCACATGAATAGGTAATTTGGAGAGAACCTATAAATAGAGGTTATCTCATTGCCTTCCTACATCTTGATTAATATTGCTTTTCATGCAAAATCTCTCTCCTTAATTCTCCACGAAAATTCCATAAATTCTTAAGTTTAGTTTAGTTCTTAAGAGATCATCTTCTCAAGAGAATTAAAGAGGGGTTAGTAATTGGATTCTAAACCCAATCGGAGATTGAGAGACTAGCTTCCCTCTCTCCGATCTTGTTTAGAGTTTGGTGAATACTCGGAGGCATCCGGCGCAGCGAGGAGCATCCCAACGGTCTCCGAATCTTCAAGAAGTTTTAGAGAACTTCTAGGTATGAATTTCGGAGCTCCTTTATGTTTGTTTTAATAGAGTTTTTGAAACTAGTTTGTTAAAACAAACCGATGCATGCAATAGATTCTAGAAAATTGAAAATTGATCCTTATTATACATGAAAAATTCGAAAATATATATGTATAATTAAACATGAAATCCTACATTTGATTGGGCTCAAGTAATGTGACCTGCCCAATTTAGTCAGGGATTGGTGGATTGGATCAATTTAGTTGGACAGAACTGTTGAATATTGGTCTATATTTGTTGAGGAAACAAATTCAGGAAAATTCAGTCGACCGGATGAGATCCGGTCTACCGATTCACAACCCAGGAATTTTGGCGAAGAAGGGATCGGTCTACTGAATTGGATTCGGTCCACCGAATCGAGGATTCCAGGCACTTCGGGTGCACCTGGGATCGGACGACCGAATTGGATTCGGTCTACCGTCAGAGGGTAACATATACTTCAGAACAACGGGTTCGGTAAACCGTTGGGGTATTTTTTCGTGTTCCGAGAATCTAAAAGTGCTTGGCCAATTTGGCTCGGTCTACCGAGGGGTTCTCGGTCGACCGAAGGGTTGTTGGAGAATTAGTTAGTTCATGGAACAAACGTTCTCACGGTCTACCGAGTCGCGCGAGAAGCGTTCCCGCGGTCAACTGGGAATGATTCGGTTAACTGAATCGCAACAGGAATCACTCCTGTTGAGTCGAGGACGATCGACCGAATGAGCACCGGTAGACCGTTTCCCACGAATTGTTCAGTTCGGTTTTGCTTAATTGTAGCTCGGTTTTTGAGTCTATAAAAGAGTTTGTTTGCTCTTGGTTTTAACATAACGTACAAGTGTAATATTTCCTTCATTGTGAGTTGAGAGATTAAGGCTAGAGATAGATCTAGAGTGCTTTAGAGGACCTATTGCCTCCATGTAGTTGTAATCTCGATTGCTTCTCTTGTTGCAGAAGCGGAATAAGGAAAGGAAACCCGCAGGAGACCCCTAAGGACGTAGGCACGCTGCCGAACCTTGTAAATCGCGTGTGTCGTGGTTGTTTCAGGTGTGCGTCTGTGTTTGCTTGTTTATTTCATCTTATTAGTGTTCTTGTTGCATTAAGTTTGGGAGAGGATCCGAAGTTATTTCTGCAAGTCAATATTCGGGTGTAACGTGATGCGTTTAATCCGTGTCGTGTTAGTGCATTGGTAGATCCCCCTCCCAACAAGAACATGACCTGGAATATTGGACCTCTCTCCCAACCACAGCTGACACAACCAAACACGGGTCTCAAGGGTCCTCTCACCCCAATCCCACAACCTCTCGTGCACACAAGACACCTGCCGGAAAATCATCGACCAACAATCACACGTGCACACAAGGCACCTGCTGGAAAATCATCGACCAATAAACACACGTGCACACAAGGCACCCACTCCATAAAGCCACAACCACAATCGCTATGAGGACGGAATGTCCTTTCTGTTGCCCCAAAAGGGCCGGCAAACTCGTTGCCCTCTAGACCGATCACAACCACAAACAAAACAAGCAACAAATACAAAACTGGGCAGAAACGATCGAACCAACAAGAAGAATTGGTCGACCGAAACCCCACACAAAAGCCTGGTCCAGCAGAAAAATCTACCAATCGGTCGAATGGCAAAGGGGACCCCGTTCGACCAAAAATAACCAGTAAAACTTCCCTTCACTTAAGAACACAACCGGCCGAACAAACAAAAACAACGATCGACCGGAAAAAGCCAGTAAATTAGACATCAAATCAAAGCTACATCGGTCAACCGAAACAACAATAGGTCAAACGAACAATAAGTTATCTTAAGTCATCGGTTGAACAAGATCTCTGGGCGGTCGACCGTCTTGAAGTCTACACCCCCAACTGACATAAAACAATGCATTCGGTCGATCGAAAACACCCAGAGTCCTTTTCTTCTTCACAAAAACACTACGACAGGTCGACCGAAACTAAAACCGGTCAACTGTTCCAGTGCAGAACTCGCTGCACACCACCTCCGACGAGTCTTTCGGCCTACTGTCGACCACTCCAACACTCAAACAAACATGGATGAGTATAAAAGCAAAGCTTGACATACCTATAAGACTTGAAGAAACCTTAGAAAATCAACGACAAGCGTCTCCTCGAGAACGAAAAACCCCGACGAAACCTTCCTCAAGTCTGATCTCTTCGTGAACTCAACGTGCGAACCAAAAGTATGAGAGGGAGAGAGAGATGTTGAGAGGTAGAGTGAAGAAGAGAAGAAAAGGAAAGAGGTTTTAAAAATCTCACCTCTTCGTCAACCAATCACTACAAACCACCTCACCAACACCAAACCCTCTCTAACTTCCTTTTAGCCACCTAAACACAATTAGGCACTAAACAAATATTAGGATATAACAAAATGTCTATAAATATACGATTCTATTTGCTATTATTTTATATTGTGGATTTTATGATTCATCAAGAAAAACTGACATAAAACATAAATTAAATTAATCGATCCAAAGTGAAATTGATTCCATTAATTTGAATTTATTTTGTCTAATACAATTAAATTATGTAGAAAAAATTAGGCTCCAAACTACACTATAACTTCATAAGAGTTGGCAAAATTGCAAGAAGAAAAATATGCTATTTTAGTTTTAGTCCTATGTCACCTAACTTATTTATAATGTTGAGACGTTGGTCTGATCTCTTCCGAGATAGCCTGGGTGGCAAAAGAGTGGTAGCCCCTTGCAGGGAAAGAGATCAGCGAGTTCGTGATTTTTTTTCGGAAATTGGAGGATCCAATTCCGTATTCCAGATGTATATGTACATGTTTATATGTAATTTGATATACGGTACATATTGCACTGGATCGCACCAAGTTTTTAGGATTTTAGTACATTTTTCTATAAATACCCGTGTCTTCCCTCCCATTGTTGCACCTTAATTTGGTCAAATAGTGGATTCGTGATCGTGATTTTTCCTACAAAAATTTTCCACTTAAAAATTGTCTTTGTATGTGTTTTTCATTTTTCGTTTGTCTACTCCCACACGGTGGATTTTTCAACATATTATGGTATGGACAACGAAATATAGAAACAACCCGTTGCCTCAACTCATGTTTCCTCGTCCAGCGGGTTTTTCTTCTTAAGAGATGCAATTATTTTAATTAATCTTACTTCAACTAAGATTTTACAATCTTTCTATATGCATGAAAGATACACGCGACGAAAGATACACGTGAGGAAAGTTATTTTGTCAAAGATTTATATATAATAGTTGAAAATGCAACACGTATTCAACTGCAAAATCTTTTACTAGATTCTCAAGATAGGATATATTTAGATCTACCTTGTTCTTTTGGTCGCATATTGTGTTGCAACATTTCCAGAAGTAGTTTGGACATGTTTTCCGAAACATAAGCTTAGCTATGAGGGTTACCTAAACCAAAACTTACCTAATGAATCATTTTCGAAACTTACCTAATGACAGCGTTACAGGTTGTTGTGTTCCAGACCATTTACTTGTAATTTATTTTTTATTCATCCTTTAGCACAAAGGATGCAAAAGTAAATGAAGGAATTCCTTTATGCTAGAAGTGCTATAAATTTACTACTATATTCATTATTCAAGCCAACAAGGAGCTTCCAAGAACTAAAGAACAATGATAATGCATCATTCCATTAATACATATGGTATAATTCAAAATATCTTAAATATCCTTTTATCATTTAGGACATGAATAGTTAAGTATCCATGTACAGTAATATCGTAAACATTTGATGATTTTAGATTTTGAATTATTTGAGAGTCCAGATGAAATTATCTCATGCTCCTTAAAGAGATCCGTACGTGGGGTAGAGCAGAGAATTGACAGGTGCATGCATCATCACTTCAAGCATACTCTCCTTTTCATGGAATTCAAGTATATTAATTCTTTTGTTGACTTTAACAAAAGGGAACTACTAAACATGTCGCCCCAAAACTACTTAAATCGCCCTTGAAATTACCAAATTACCCTTAACAATATATTTAATACCCATATCGCCCCGTGTCTATAAATAAGGTCTATGGTCTTGTATATTCATAATTTATCAGTAAAAACACCACGAAAATGTCTGGCGATGGTGATGCATCGGGTGAGGTAAGTCTGGCGCATGGAAAATTTTGGGCCGAGCGTCTGCAATAGACGCCTCCCCCAAGGTGAGGGCGTCTGCGTAGGACGCCCTCCCCATGGCCGAGGCGTTTAATGCAGACGCCTACGCAATGGGAGAGGCGTCTTATGTAGACGTCCTCCCCATGGGTAAGGCGTCTGTAGTAGACGCTCATCCCTACGGCAAGGCGTCCTACGCAGACGCCTTACCGTTGGTGAAGGCGTTTAACACAGACGCCCCATCCATGGGGCAGGCGTCTAATACAGACGCCTGTTTTTTTTGATTTTTTTGATTTCGATTTTTTTTTAATTTCGACTTTATTTTTTAAATTTTTTAATTTCGATTAAATTTTTTTATTTTTTTAATTTCGATTTTATTTTTGTAGGTTCCAGATTTCGGTGGTGATGGAGTGGATTACAGTGAGTTATTTCAAACTACACAAATCTTTGCAACAATCGATGAAGCAAGTAAATGGGCCAAACAAGTAGCTATCGGAGCTGGGTTTTTTTTGGTCGTGTCGTCGTACAAAACAAGATCAGATAGTCGGATGGATTGTTATTTGAGATGCGACCGGCGAAATCAAATGGAGTCTCGGGATATGGATACTGCACTTCGAAGAAACACCAAAAGAAAGGGTTGCGGTTGTCGTTTCTTAATAAAAGTGGTGGAGCGACGGGATCGTGATGGATGGGTTGTGGTTTTTAATAGTGGTCACGGACATCACAACCACAGACTGGCAGTTTATCCAGAGGGTCATCGTCAAATTAGTGGTCTAAGTTCTGAGGCGAAGAAGATTGTTCGTGATATGACAGAGGCGCAAGCAAAACCACGGAACATCTTGAAGGCAGTAAAAGAAAAATTCCCGGAGGACAATCCAAATCAAAGGCATATTTATAATTTCAGAGATTACATGAGGAGGACAAAATCTGAAGATCGGAATCCCGTCCAGCAGTTTCTCTACCAAGCAGTGCAGTGTGAGTACTTACATTGTATTATGGCGGATCCAGAAACTGATGTCGTCACTCACGCTTTTTTGGCACATCCGACGTCAGTCAAGTTGTTGCGGACATATCCTTTCGTTATCTGCATGGATTCGACTTACAAGACGAACAAGTATAAGATGCCTTTGTTCGAAATGATTGGGGTCACACCAGCAAACATGAATTTCCTTATTGGATATGCGATTTTGATGGATGAATCTTACTCCAGTTATTTGTGGGTGATGGAGAAGTTGAGAGATCTGTTATTGGGGACTGTCAGCCCGACTGCAATAATAACAGACCGGGAGTTAGGCCTTATGCGACCAGTGAGAGAGCTTTTTCCTGACTCTGCTCATTTACTCTGCACATGGCACATCAACAAAGACGTATTGAATTACGCATACCACGTATTCGGCAAGAATAAGGAGATGGCAGAGACTTTGAGGCGTGGAAGATGGAGGAAGATCATGCTTTCTACTTCAGAAGCCGAGTATGATAGAGCTGTGTATGCTCTGAAAGATTTGTATAGATCGTGGCCGGCTATCACGGAGTATCTGGACACCAGGAATCATTATGACATTCCTACACCAGTGGAATGATGTACGTGCTGATGGAAACTGTGGATTTCGATGTGTCGCCGATGTTTTCCACGGTGGTGAAGACAATTGGCAACTCGCCCGTCGTTCGATTTCAAATGAGATAGCTGCGAACCCATCTTTTTATGAGCACGTATACTACGACGGTGTGGCGGAGGCTCGTCACCGGATTAATTGGGGCGGGGGACCTTGTGGCGAGAATCACTATATGGAGACGTGGACGGACTTGTTTCCCATTGCAAATTTTTACAAGTGTGCAGTTATGTTCTTCTCTCTCGGAAATGATGGTTCATTGTACCCATGTCTTACAGTTCTACCTTGGGAGAGTCCGCCTACCGTGACGAGACCGTGCAGAGAGTTGATTATTGCTCATTTAGGGAGTTACGCTCATTACATTCGTTTGGAATTGAATGAGGGATTCCCCGTACCTCCTATAGCGACTCTGTGGTATCAAATACGAGATGAGAGTGTTATTGGATGGGAGCTGGAGTACCAAAATAGGATAGCATATTGGCAACAATTATGTAATATGTTTTGATATGTTTGTATAATTATGTAATATGTTTTGATATGTTTGTACATTATATAGTGTTGCTTTATTATGTAATATGTTTTGATATGTTTGCTTTATTTGCATTATATATAATAGTACGACAGGTTATCAAACACAAATACAAATAATAAGCGTACAACAGATAAGCAAAACACAAATACAAACAATAAGCGTACGACATGTTAGCAAACACAAACACAAATACAAATAATAAGCGTACAACAGATAAACAAATATAAATGCAAATACTAAGCGTACAACAGATAAGCAAACACAAATACTAAGCGTACAACAGATAAACAAATATAAATGCAAATACTAAGAGTACGGTACAACAGATCAGCCTACTCATCATCCGAATCATGGTCGGAGATGCCTAACTGAGTATGCCACGACTGTATGATCTCATCCAAATCTCCGCATGCAGCTCTGGCATCGTCTGGCAGCTCATCCCTCCTCTGCAAGATTGGCTCTACAGCCCGTATCATCCTACCCATCCACTGCACATAACATTAACATTAGCGTACATTAACAAAAGATACGGTACAAATAAGTATAGATAAAATGAAAAAATTACCAGATCGCCACACGTCCTATCTGGTGGTCGATCTGCTCTCCGGGAGGCACCACGGACAATGACAGGATGTGAGTAACTACCAAACCAATCAAGATAACGAGCATCACACTCGGAGGGGTCGCGACTACGTCTGAAGTCGCCAAGGAACAGTCGACATGATCTCGGAAATGTCCGCCAAGTCGATTCCACTGTAGAAGCGGGGAATCTGACGTCGTACGTCGCTGCAGTCGCAGACCGGACCGCATGCTCTGGTGTCGGGATGTCAACCGGGATCACCTGAACATATCCCAACTGACGCAAGACACGATCGGGCATATAAGGCTCTATGATATCCCGATAACGAATAAGGCTCATCAATAAAGTCCTCGGGACCTCCCCTGCTGGGTCAGGACCATAGGGTAACCACTCCACCTAAACTTTAACACATTAATAATAATACATCTTAAAATTAAATAAATAAATGTAAATGGTGTAAAGTTTGATACCTCTGATGCAGTCATCTGATCTAGCCGTGCGCGGATCGAACGCAATCGTCCATCGCTCTTGTCCTCGCTCCGGACGGCCCACATACCCGAACGTGGATGACCCTCCTCGATAATCTTCCGCTCACGATGCGGGCGGAATGCGGGAAAGTACTCGTATATCCACGCCTGCAGCAGCGTAAGACAACCTGCAATCCCAGAACAATCCGCACGGCTAACTATCCCAAGCTGACGGTACAGGTATGCTAACGTCGCTGAGCCCCACGAGTACTCACGAACAGTCTCCGGGTCCCTAGCCTCCAATAGATCGCGTGGTCTAATCCGGAAACCACTCTTGTCGACAAACAAGACGGCTCCGAGCATCAAAAATAGGTACGCCGTCAACTGTGTATCATCGGCCCGCGGAGGTCGTGCCCGTCTGCATAGGTCCTCAAGGGAGTCGATGCCGACACCACCACCACTCCATAAAGCTGTATCTCTCGCCAGGCCATCAGGTGTGACACCAAGCAACTCTGCCACATAACACCTCAGCTCAGATGTCGACCCCTGAGCACTAACCAGACGACCATCCACAGGAATGCGCAGGATATGGAAAACATCGTGAAGCATGATCGTCATCTCTCCGAAAGGCATGTGAAAAGTGTTGGTGTCAGGCTGCCACCGCTCCACAAACGCAGAAATCAAAGGCATGTCGAGATAAGGGAACATGTTGTACGGTAAGTGCCCCAAATGCGTGGCACTAATCTCCTCTCTGATATCAGCACTCAGTGTAGACCGCCAACCCTGTAGTGTTGTACAGGCTCTGTGCCGATTCTGGCACTTCAGAACCTTCCGATCCTCTCCATCCCAGATCCGTCTAGCGATGTGACCCCAGAAACTAGGAATGACGCTCCCATCTAAAGGACCACCAGGCGTCATACTGCTCACGATCCAAGAATCGTCCGGGACCCTCCTCTTCTTCTGAGCGCGGGGATCTACAGTGCACGAGCTCGAATCCCCGGTCGTAAACCTCCCACCCCTACCCTTCTGCACCCTCCATCCGGCGGAAGTAGAAGTACCCGCTCGACCACGTCCTCCGCTATAATCCCCCTGCCTCTCCACCTCCGGCCGCACTAACTCATACGGGCCATCATCGTCGCTCTCGTCGTCGAAACTATCCACATGCTCATCATCGAAGGAATCATCCTCCTCCTCACGACGACGTAATGCCTCCCTCTCCCTCCTGACCGAAGCAGATATCCCCCGTCTACGTGGATGACGCGGTGCTGAATCATCAACTAAAGAACGGAAGGCGTGTAATGGTATCGACTTGCCTTTCCCTCCACTGTGACCCGATGACTATTAATTGAAATTTTAAATACAAATTTGTTAAATTTGTTAAACTAAATTATCATATTTATCAAAATTGTTAAACTAAATAAAAATTTGTTAAACTAAATTATCAAAATTGTTAAACTAAATCAAAATTTGTTAAACTAAATTAAAACAATTGTTAAACTAAATCAAAATTTGTTAAAACTAAATATCACAAATGTTAAACTTAATAAGAATTTGTTAAATTAATTTTTTTGATTTATCACTATTTATTAAAGTAATTATGATATTTATTAATTAAAAAAAAAGGTGGAGGCGTCTGCGAGAGACGCCTCCCGCATGGTGGAGGCGTCTGTCGGAGACGCCTCCTCCTACGGGGAGACGTCTTCGGAAGACGTCTCCCCCATCGGGGAGACGTCTTCCGCAGACGTCTCCCGCTACGGGTCGGCGTCCGAGGTAGACGCCCCCCGCATGGGTCGGGCGTCCTCGGAAGCCGCTCCCCCCATAGGGGGAGCGGCTTTCTCGGACGCCGACGACTTTTTTTTTTTTTTAAAAACAAATAAATAACGTAATGTTACCTCATACGGGTACACCGGGGGAACTGCTGGCTGCTTGTCTGGCCTCCGAGACATTCGTAATCTTGTGTAGTAGGTATAGGAAGAGAAAGTTTTGAAAAAAGAGTGAAATTGTGAGATATATAAGCAAAAATAGGAGCAAGGGCAATTTGGTAATTTCAAGAGACGATTTAAGTAATTTTGGGACGATGTTTAGCCGTTCAGTTAACAAACCTTTATTTTTCCAACTTTACCGAATCTTCTTCGAGCACGCGAGGAGTTTCATGACTTTTGATCTTGATTATTTTAATATTAAAAATAATATATTAGTCACTTAATTTATTTATTTATTGAAATTCTGACATGTATTGCCGAGAGATAAAACATAATTTGACTATGATTCACAGTCAAATAAATAGTCCAAAATACACAAAAACTAAGGGTTTGAACTGACTTTTACTATTGCAAAAACATAATTTGTTATGTTTGCTTAATCAGTTGCTTAAAATCAGTGCAACATCAAGTTTGCTTACTCTTGTTAACTCAACTAGTAAACTTTGAGATGTAACCCATTTCGTCGAGATATAACTTGTTATCGTTGTTAGTCTTGAGTTAATCTTAGTTGGTATGCATCAATTTAAGTAGAGTTATAGATCAATTTTGTCCACACACTGGGATTACTACAAACAAGACTTAAAATATCAAATTCCAAATATCAAAATCTGAAAATGTGGCCTTGAGATATGGTAGGTTGTAGTTAAAAACAAACAAATTAAACCCAAGTGGCCAAGTTGAATGCCCACAACACCACAAAAACACTCTAAAAGATCCGTAATTTTTTTATATAATAAAAAATAAATACAAATTTCGAAATTTAGGATTTTTTTTTCTCGAAAAGTAGTCGGATCCGTGGAGGCAGGGATCGCGGGTCACACCCGCGATCCGTCCCCAAATATTTTTTTTTGACAAATCGTGGGTCTGAACCGCGATCTGTCAATTTTTTTTAAAAAAAATAATTCCATGGATCGCGGGTGTGAACCGCGATCCGTGATTTTTTAAATTATTTTTTTTAAGTTTTCCGTTTGAGTTTTATTTTTTATTTCTATTTTCTTTTTTATTGTAATTATTTGTAATTTTTTTTGAAATCTTTTTTTTTCAAAATATGTTTTCTCGTAGGGAGAATACACGTTACAAACAGTTTTGAAGTCACATTACAAACAGTTTATACACATTGTAAACATTAAAAAAAATTGGGGTCGAATCGCGGGTATGACCCGCGATGCGACTACTTTTCGAGAATTTTTTTTTCCTAAATTTCAAAATTTGTATTTATTTTTTATTATATAAAAAATTACGGCTAAAAGACTCCATATGTTTAAATCATATATGTGCCACCTTTGGTTTGGCAGTACTGCAAACAACAACTTGCAACAGTGCTACAAAAGTTGTATACCTTACTAGTTAGGGCTGAGCATCGCTGGATCCGAATCGAACTCGGACCGGACTCGGATACTCTTCGGGATCCGGACCGAAGACCAGACCGATCAATCTGGTCTGGTCCAGTCCAAAAACCCGGATCGAACCAGATTTTTTATGGAAAATTAAGATTTTAGACCAACTTCGAACCGAACCGATAACTGAACTTGCTCTGAGTCTGGACCGAAATCCGGACCGATCAGATTCGATCCGGACCGAACCCGAATCCTGCACAGCCCTATTACTGGCAGTCACACAATGAAATAACGATGAAATATACTTTGAAATTATCGATTCTACTTGCAGAGGTGTTGGTCATTAAAAACAATAAGTTGCAACAGTTCTTTGCCTATGGAAGATCATGAGTTTTGATGGATGATAAGATGGGAAATATGTAATGCAATAGTATTGTGCAACATGGCAACACCACCTACGTGGATGAACTTGTGCCGTGGGAAATGGGAATTAAATATTTTGTGTGTGTCGGTAGCTTTTATGGTGTCCTTCATACTTCATTGATGATTAATAAGTTCCACTTTCTATTAGGGTCAGGTTTAGGTTTGCAGTTCCAAGTGTAGGTCCTATAAGTTGGTGGTTGTCTTCTGTGATTAATTAAAGAAAGGGTTTTAAAATTTGAAGTGAAACTTTTTTTGAAAGTGTTAATTATTGTTTAATTTTTTCTTATTTGAACCTAATCTTAACTCAGGATATGTTGGGAGTTGATCTTTAATCCAACTTAATCCAAGATCAATGATTTGTATTACCAATCGAACCATCATCCTCAGTCAGTAAATTTGAAGTGAAACTGAAGTATGTGTTTTGAAAATGTGTTTTAGGTTGCAAACTTCTGCCAGTTGGATTGGTTTATTTAATGATTTTATATACATTTCTAATTCTTTTACAATATATGTAAGAAATATAACTTTTTTCCTTAAAAGAAATAACACTTTTGTGCACCTATATCACTATTCAGTTTTTTTCTTTTGGTTTTAGTATTTTATTCAATTGATAGGTAGGTTTCTTTCAGGAAATTATTACCTTTTTTGCCACCAATTAGATTTTGGTCACTATTGTTGACTCAGCTGAGTCGACTCAGCTAATATATGGAAGCTAATTATTACCTAAATATATGTCCACGGACCTACAACTTATGGGAGAAAAAAAGAGGAAAAAAACTGTCTTCTGTCTCTCTTTAACCTCGAGAACCCACTTGTCAGCAACTTGCACTGCCAATTTAGCAATAACAAGTTTAGCATCACTTGATATTATATATAGTGTAGTTGCTTTGGAGAGGATAAGTATGCATTGAAAAGCCACTTGCATATATGCCCACTATCATAATATCTACTCATGTTCTTGATGCACTAATCAATTAAGGAGATTTCTCCTGATTAATTAATTAGATTATGTATTATATATTAATTGTGGTGTTTGCAAGCATTGAAGCATATGATAAATATCCTTGGGGACATGCATGTCCATAGTATGTGTGCGTGGTTTTGTCCAAGTTATCGTACAAGTGGTATTTCTTTCATAAACATCCAACCTAGTGGGAAAGGAAAGCACGTGGTTAAATGAATCTAGCTAAAAGGGAGATTACTTAAATAATTGATAAGTATGATGTTGTGATTTCACCTATTAAATTTGGGAATTTAAACAGCTAGCTATATACTTTGTGTGGAAAGTAACTATATATCATGATAAGTGTATTACAATGCCACCCAATAAGTAGTAAATTTTTGGATGATAAGCTTCTTTTTAATTATTCAAATAGGTTGGATTAAGCAAGAAGCAGAGTCTTTTAGGGACCCAAACCAAAAACAACCTACTTCCAGACCATTAAATACTTCCTAATTTTATTTTTGAACATTTTCATAAGATTATCTACTTTAATTACCTAAACTAGCTGCCCTTGATCTAATTTAATAATTGACTATTACGAACTAGGAATACACCAACTAGATTAGCCCCAAACGAGCCGAAAATCACGCTTTAATATTCATACTTGAATAGTTTTCAGATCTTCATTGACAATATCCAATCCGTTGATTAATGCAGAAATGCGTTAGGCAATTGCAAACGTTTGGCGATTCATAAAAGAATGATTAAGAATGCACGATGTTTCAACTTGGATATTATGATAAGTAAGATGACAAAGGATTAGCACAGGTGATCTTGACAAAGTGATTTTGCAACAAACTCAAGTAGCATCATATATATATATATATATATATGCATGCATATTTTAATGAAATAGTACTTGATGGAGAAATTGAAACAATTAACTATGAGAAATTATTTTATTGATCAATATATAAGAGAAACATTGAGGACATTCCCCCTTGATACAAAAAGGTTACAATGTTATTAGTCCAAAAGGGAGAAACATACAACAAAAATGTACTTATATATATACACCACATTATTAAACTTACTCGGATCAGATGAGGGATACTTTTTTCTTGAAATACCATGACATGCCTGATCAAACTAGCTAACTCTAGCTCAATTTCCATATTGTAGATTCTAGGAAAGCAAACAAAACAACATATCTGCATCCAAGGGGGGAATCATACAAGATATATGCAATCGATCGACACTTAATTACTTAAGCTTATAATTAATGGCTACATGCGTTTGTCATGTCATAATCTTGTTAATTTTCCCATGCCAGCACCTCCAACAAGTATATCGAAGCCGAACAACCTCAACTTATAGGGTGATGGACAATTAATGCCAACCCTAGCCTTCCTCCAATCGATGAAAAGGCGCTTATCGGGTCCGGTGGATCGTTTGAACCGGACGACATCTCCGGCCTTCATACCCTTCTCCTTCACAAACCTACTCCAACCCTTAGTCAAAACATAGCTTTGACTACTCTTCCAGTAGGAATACCTGAATCTCCACATTTTTCCTCCCAAATCCTCCATTTGGAGAAGTAAACCCTTGAAGTCAACATCGGTCAACGCCACCGGAAAGTGCTTCTCGGCGTAATGTTTTGGTATGACCAGCCTATTAAGTTTGCCGACATCGCTCGGCGTGACCGCCTTCTCGAAGAGCACTTCTCCAATATTATTATTATTAATATTAATAATAATTGTCGTCGAATTGTGGGTATTGCAACGCTTGCTTTGCTTGAGCTCATCGTAGTAGGTGTGCTTCCGGAGCATGTCGACTATATCAGCTTTGGAGTGTGAATTGAGGAAGTGATCAATTAATTGACGAAGACGATGATCATTTGAATCGGATAAAGACTTGAAATTCGTAACCGCATCGCGACCGCGAAAGCGCGTTGCGGCCACGTCATACGCTCTCGCGGCCTCGATTTCCAAGTTGAAGGTGCCCAACCACACCCGTTGGTGCTTCTCGTATATCTGTGCTCCCCACCGCCCGTTCGGTTGAGAAACCACACCTTTGTATTTAGAAGAATTAGGTCGTAGTTTCTTCGATTCGGCTTCGTCAAGAGGAGGAGGAGGAGGAAGAAGAGTGGAAGTGGCTAAGGTGGGATGATCCACAACAGTGCTACCACTATTGGTGATGCTAATTGTGTAGTCCATCTATATTGTGTTCTTTTGGTGGTGTGTCTAGTTATATTTATGGAATTGTGTTTGTGCTTGTTGGATGATATGTGTGTATATATATATATATATTGTAACACAAGTGGTGTGGGCATGTGATTCTTTGTTTAATTAGCATTTTAGGGTTTTGAGTGATGGAGAATTTAGAGGGTGTATTACTGGTCAAACATCTTTGGTCAATTTCCTAAACAACCTTCATGGTTTCTCTTTTCATGTACTGGTAGATTCATCTGTATACATTCTCGCTTCCTGCTTCCATCGAATACAATTTCAAACTATATGTCCTTCATACAACAACAAATTAAAAAAACCCATTAATATTTTCCAATTAATAATGCAGTATTATTGTATAGTATCTTAGAACAACTGTGTACCATCCATCCCACTTGCACTTCCTATGTGCTGGCTAGTGTGTGAATGGTACATATATTAATGCATGAACCCAAGCCAGATAATGTTTCTTATCTAAACCTAAGGAGCAATGGTAGCAAGAATCCATGAGGATCGATTCATGGGTAAGCTTAGAAGTTGATCAGGTGGTCTTGTGCGCATGGTTCTTAAAATAAAATATAAAAAAATCAAATAAACACTTTAAGTATGACCTCTTTTTAAAAAAAAAAAATCAAGTTGGTGGTTGAACCGATGATATGTATAAGTTTTAGTTTTATATGGTTTTACTATAGAACTAAGGGTTCGATATGGTTCAACCAATAACGATGTCACCATGATATCTAATCGTCACCTTGTTATTAGGATGTTAAATGATTATCTGCTATTGGTTCGATGATCCAGTCCAGTTTGGTTTCCAAAACCGTGGGTGAGACGCCCTACCCTGGTATATATTAATCCTCAACCTAGCTCAAAAGAGCATGCAATTCTAGTTAACGGGATATATAGAAGCCATATATTGCTACTACTTACATGGTGACTGTCACCCGGTCGTGTTAGGAGTCCTTTAGAGACTCTCAAATTCTAACTTTTTCGAACTTTGACCTCGACAAACGTTCTATCCCCGCGGGGCAGAGTTGAAAACACCAACACAACCGTACAACTCTTAGGTTACCCTCAGAGTTGGGAACTAGCGGAATAACCCCCACAACAAGCACACGCGGAAACTAAGGTTGCACAACCCTCACAAACACCAAGCCCCCAAAACGTCCCAAATTCCCCACACAAGAACACTGAAAGAAAGGTGGCGGAACAATCTCTTTTTATTAAATATAAGAAACGTCCCAAAGGGATTACAAAGATTTCACGCTCACAAGTCTCCCCTACAGAAACTCTCTCACGCCCAAATCTAACCTCAAACTATGATGGAAACCCTATCCGAAGACAATTCGAATTGCTGATTCGAATTGGTGCCCCTTGATTGATGATTCTGAACCTATGAAGGCGTCCCCTTTTATAGTGCTTCAAAACCCTACTTTGTAGCACGGTTGGATGTCACCCAACCCACCTTCCTTTGGTTGCAAGAGAATAGTTCCCTATTCTCCCCCATAACTTGATAATAATCGTGGCTGAATTAATCCATAGGAATCGTTCCCAAACTCTTCCTCCACCGCAGATTAATTCCCACAAATAGCGCCCCATAGTCATAACCGAACCCTTCGGTTAAGGCTGGCTGGAAACGTGGGGATCATGTTGTATTTTGCTGGAATATGTGTCTTCAAAACCGTCCCTCAAAATAGGAAGTTGCGCAAGTGGGTTTGACCCGTTCAAATCCCTTGCACATCTCTCGTTCGATTATGGACCCGTTCCTTAACCGAATCCTACTTTTTAGGAAGTGCATCTTCGGTTCCTATTTTCAAGGAATGCATGCATCACGGTTTCCACTCCTTCCTAACCAAATACCTACGTGTAAGGGAGACATGTGCGTATTGGGGCTGACCCATTAAGCCCATGTTCCCCTCTCCCTTCGGTTGGTGGACCAAGTCCATAACCGTCTCCACGAATGTAGCCTCCCTCCTTTGACTTGGTCTCCACGCCTTTGTTGGGCTGCCCACGCCTTGCCTGGTCACCGATCTCGGTACTTGTTTCGCCCATGGGTAGTCCTCGTCGGCCCGCACCATCCACCACCAGTTGACCGGTATTGACTCGTGTTGACTACGATCCTCACCTAGTCTCCTTGTGCTGACCTGGTGTTGACTCCTTGTCTTTAGCCTCCCAAGCTCCTGCGCCTCCATCCTAAGCATTGCCCGTTCAAGCCCACCTTCATGGCGTGCCTAAGTGCTGCCCGGGTTATGCTTAGTACATGCTCTCGCACTTCCCAAGTGCTATGTGTGCGCCTCGCTTGCTGATGCCCTTAGACCTTCGCTTGGGTGTCCCCGGACTCCAAGCCTTGGTGCTTCTCCACGTGCCTCACGTTCCGAGCCACCAATCCACGCTATAGGCTTTAGAACATCCGTGCCTTTGCCTCGCTCGCCCGTCCATGCGCCCTTGCGCGCGTGCACGTCCCCCGAGCATAGCTTCCTCGCACCCGTGCTACGCGCACGTCCTTGGACTAGGCCTTTCACTCCATGTTCGTAGCCTCGGCTACTTGCCTTCTTGCGCGCGCTTTGCCGCTGCCTGCCGCTTGATTCCTCCTCCACGCTTCGCCTTGCGTGTGCGCATGCCCGCGCATCTCGAATCTCCTTGGCGCTTGCCTTGCAAAACCCAGGGGGGTACTTGGGCTACCCCCGTTGCTCACCTCACGCCTCGCGTTTGGTTTGCCTTGTGTGCTTCGTAGTTCCTTGTGATGCTCCAAGCTCACGAACCTGGCCCGGTATGGCGCACCCTCGGGCATCCTCGAATTCAAGGTGGTGACAGTGACCACCATAAACTTAAAGTTTGTAAACCAAAATGCCTTGTAAAAATAACTACTACTTCCTGCTTCCTCCACTTGCTTGCCAGCTATATAGTTGTACGTTTCATTAGTTTGGTGCAATATCAACATATGTTGTTGTCGTCGTCGTCGTTGATATGGAGTTTTGCATCTGTACTCTTCACTTTGGTCATATTCACCTTCACTAACTTTCATATTAATCAATGCTTTCTTTGAATATTCACAATTTTGATGCGTATATATAGATTTTTAAGAATTCTGAAAGCGAAAAAAATATGTAACGATATCAAAAGGTAACATGATGACGTGATTATATATATATAATATATATATATATGTTGAAATCATCTTGCCGTTGCCTCCCGCCTGTCCAGCTTCTTCCATTTCAGTTCCCCACAAACAATAAATCTGTATTTATGAGACCCCAACGAATCTATTGTACTTTGTATAAATACATCACAAATCATGTAATATACACAACAACAAAAACTAAATACAAAATTCTTCTTCTACGCCATCTCTTCTTTTCAACATGGTATCAGAGCAGTAATCCGCAAAACCTCAGACATCCCTTTCTGTCCTCATCGGCCGCACCTCATCTAGGGGGTTGCAGGTCGATACACCCGCATCCATACCCAAAACAAGGAGAAGAAAAATAAAAGCATGTCGGAAAAAGTCACCTCGAAGGAGCCATGCACCGCCTGGTTTACACCCCGCTGAACGAGACGAACTATCTCTACTGGGCTCATGTCGTAACCCTTTCCCTCAGCGGACGAGGGGGGATCAGCCACATCACTGGGAGAACACCAAAACCAGCAGAAGATTCTGATAACAAAGCCCTGGACGAATGACAAACCGCCGATCACCATGTCATGTCCTGGATCATCGCGTCTATGGAAGCCAAAATCGCAGAAATATTCATCTACAAAGACAGTGCAAAGGAGCTCTGGGAAGTCATTCAAGAGCACTTTGGAAAGAATCAGAACTTTGCACATATCTTCCGGATCAAGCAACAAATCGCACAAAACCAACAAAACACCCGGAGCATCACTGAGTACCTCGGTACTCTCAGACGGGCGTGGGATGAGTTAGGAGTGTATGAACCTCCAACAACCAACGCGGACATCATTCAATAAAGGACAGAACAAAACCGCATCTATCATTTCCTAGCGGGACTGAACCCTTCCTTTGAAAACATCAGAAGTCAAGTGCTATTATCACCAGAACTTCCTTCTTTCGCCGCTATCACTGCAATGGTTCTCCGGGAAGAATCCCGAAGATTAACCATGGCTCATCAGCAAAAAGACGAGAATGAAAACCAAGCCTTTTTCGTCGGAAAAAACCAAAACCGAAGCCAAAACAACACAAAATCTTTCGGAAAACACAAAGAAGAACACTGCGAAAACTGCAAGAAGATTGGACACAACTCCAACAACTGCTGGTTTCTTCACCCACATCTCCGACCTCAAAGGAAAAACAAAAACAGACAAGCAAATATGGTGGAAAGCATCGCCGACAGCAGCGCCAGCCAGCAGCCCGACAGAAGCAGGAGCGGCAGCAGCCGAAGCGACAACCCTAACCCTAACTTTCTCTTTTTTGCGAAAAATGCAGGATTAAATAGCTCCAACAAACCCAGATATCACGATCCAATCCGAAACGAAAACATCTGAATCCAGGACGGATCCAGAAGATCCGCGTTACCCGACTCCAACGGGTCAGCTTTTCTCGGATCAAATAGTGAAGCACCCGACCCGGATCCGATACGCCGGTTAGTGGACCACTTGAATGAATATTTGCAGACTACACCCCCTGCAACAAGTAATTATGCAGGTAATAAAATAATGTCTGATATTGCTTGTTTTTCTGGATTGTCTAGTAATTTTACAAATAAACCTTGGATTATTGATACCAGGGCCACAGATCATATGATCGGAGACCCGTCTTTGCTTGATAACATTTCTCACAATCTGCAACTATTAAATAAATTTGTTACTGTTGCTAATGGAAATAAAATACAAATTGAAGGAATAGAAAAAGAAAAATTAGTCAATAATACTAGTGATAATATTTTATATATTCCTAATCTTGATGCTAACCTAATTTCAGTAGCCAAAATTACTAGAAATCTAAATTGTAACGTTGTATTCACTCCTAACAACGTATTTTTTCAGGATCGTATCACCGGGAGGATCATTGGTAAAGGCATCCTCCAAAATGGCATTTATGTTCTGGAAACAAATCAAAAAGCATATCATATCAAAATAGATCATAATCTCTGGCACCGAAGAATGGGTCATCCATCTTCAAATGTGTTAAAAACTTTATTTCCTGTTTTTTCTTCTGATTTATTATGTGATGTATGTCGTTTTGCTAAAGAAACTCGATTGCCTTTTTTAAAATCTAGCACAAAAACTTATATTCCATTTGAGATAATCCATTCTGACATTTGGGGACCTGCCCCTATTGAATCTCATAATGGCTTTCGATACTTTATCAGTTTCATTGATGATTTTTCTCGAACAAGTTGGATTTACTTGCTAAAAATAAGTCTGATACTTACTCAGTCTTTTGCGATTTTTTACGATTTATTGAAAATATGTTTGATGCTAAAATTCGTATCTTTCGGTCTGACAACGGCTCTGAATATATGAGCAATTTGTTTCAAAATCTTTTAAAACAAAAAGGTATTTTTCATCAAACTTCGTGTGTTAACACTCTGCAACAAAATGGACTTTCAGAAAGGAAAAATCAACATCTTTTAAATGTCACACAATCACTTCTTTTTCAAAACAATGTCCCAAAACTTTTTTGGTCTGATGCTGTTCTTACTGCCACTTACATCATCAATCGTCTTCCTAGTCCTACGATTAACAATAAAAAAACCCTCGAAATTTTATATAATAAAGAAATTAATCTTGACCACCTTCGAGTTTTCAGGTGCATCTGTTTTGTTCACAAAAAAACGTAATGACAAACTCGACTACAACTCCATTAAATGTGTTTTTTTGGGTATTCTTTTCGGAAAAAAAGGATATAAATGTTATGATCCCTAAAATAAAAAATGATTGTCTCAAGAGATGTCACTTTCTTTGAGACTGAACATTTTTTTTAAACACTCCACTCAAGACGCTTCCGTTCCACTACCAACCTCTCTTCCTCAAATTCCAAATCCTACATCTGAACCCAGAGGAGACCAAGGAGGAGGAGACGAATGAGGAGGAGATGACGAGGATAACACCCAAGACGAAGACAACACTGAAGAAAATCCTCTCGTCAACACTGAAGAAGGAGACAATCAACAAGAGATCCCAAGAAGATCCTCTCGTCAAAGTCGACATCCGCCTAGATTTAATGATTATTTTCTTTCTCACACCACTTACCCTATTCAAAACCACCTATCCTACCACCATTTTTCACAAAAACACCAAGCCTTCTTAGGAGAATTAGAAGAAACCAAAGAACCCATTTCCTATCATGAAGCCACACAAAACAAATATTAGGTCAAAGCCATGGATGAAGAATTACAGGCCCTAGAAACCAACCACACCTGGACTACAGTCCCTCTCCGACCTGGCATAAAACTGGTTGGTTGCAGGTGGGTTTACAAAATCAAGTATCATAGCGATGGAAAAATAGAAAGGTACAAAGCTCGACTCGTTGCTAAAGGATATACCCAAACCTACGGTCTTGACTATCTTGAAACCTTTGCCCCTGTAGCAAAAATGAACATTGTTTGTGTTCTTCTGTCTGTCGCCATTAACCATGGATGGAATCTATTCCAAATGGATGTCAAAAATGCATTTCTACAGGGAAATCTTGAAGAAGAAGTCTATATAACTCCACCCCCTGGATACACTATCCATCCTGACCAGGTATGCAAGCTTCACAAAGCTATATACGGACTAAAACAATCGCCTCGTGCCTGGTATGCCAAACTCAGTCTCTCTCTCCTTAAGTATGGCTTTATTAAGAGTTCTGCAGATGCCTCCATGTTTACAAAACATGATCATAAAAACACTACCATTATTCTCATTTATGTCAATGATATTATAATAACCGGTAATAATAATCACCAAATAAATTTAGTTAAAGACTACCTAAAATCTAAATTTGATATAAAAGACTTAGGGATTATGAAATATTTCTTAGGTATAGAAATTGCTCATTCCAAGAAAGGGTTATTCCTTTCACAACGAAAATACACCATAGACCTTCTTAAGGAAACCGGAAAACTATGATCAAAACCTACCACCACACCAATAGAAACTAATAGAAAGATAGGACCCATAGATGGCACACCATTAACCAATATTGGACAATTCCAAAGATTGGTAGGAAAACTTATCTACCTCACAGTTACTCGACCAGATATCACATATGTTGTAAGCCTTATAAGTCAATTTATGCATGCTCCTCACACACATCACTTGGACTTGGTTAACAGAATCTTATGTTATCTAAAAGGCACACCTGGGCAAGGACTTTGGATGAAGCCTAACAAGTCTAACTCAATTGTTGGTTATTCTGATGCAGATTGGGCTGGAAGTCATGATCAGAAATCTACCACTGGCTTCTGCACATTTGTTGGTGGAAACCTTATTACCTGGCGATCTAAGAAACAAAATGTCGTTGTTCGCTCCAGTGCAGAAGCAGAATATCGCAGAATGGCATCCACTACCAGCGAGTTAATCTGGCTCAGTCAGCTCCTCAAAGACATGAATATCACAACCCAAGGCCCGATGAAAATGTTTTGTGACAATAATGCAGCCCGACACATCGCAACAAACTCTGTCTTCCATGAACGAACTAAACATATCGAAGTTGATTGCCACTTCATCCGAGAAAAAATTCAGTCAAAAGAAATAGAAGTTCCCTACGTTCCCAGCAAAGAACAACTTGCGGACATATTCACTAAAGCTCTCGATCACAAATCATTCTCTACACTTTTTCACAAGTTAGGATCTATCAATCCCTTCCAGATCCAACTTGAGGGGGCGTGTTGAAATCATCTTACCGTTGCCTTCCGCCGGTCCAGCTTCTTCCATTTCAGTTCCCCACAAACAATAAATCTGTATTTATAAGACCCCAACGAATCTATTGTACTTTGTATAAATTCATCACAAATCATGTAATATACACAACAACAAAAACTAAATACAAAATTCTTCTTCTACGCCATCTCTTCTTTTCAACAATATATATATATATAAACAATATAGTCAACAATATCTCAATTAAAAAGAATGTATACAAATTAATATGACAAACACAGGGGATATGGATGCGAGAAGACTTTCACAGTAAGTTATTTGTGAACGTGGGAGGAAATTAAGGTACAAGAAGGTGGACCGTGACTATGGGAAGTTCATCCCCCCCTTCAACACAATATATATTATATTGTGATCGGCAACTTCTCACCAATGAGATTGCAGCTCTTCTCTCCACTTTTTTGTGCTTTGAGCTCAAATCCCCACTTTCTCTCAAAAGTCTTGGAAATTAAGGACATATATATCTTCTTCCTTGTACCCACTCATCAATTAATATTGATTCTTGTATTTTGCTTATATTTTTTAGGTCAACTCTTGGTTTTGCTTTGAGGTGGGGTGGGTTCTATTATATGGGCTTTTTTGGTTTACGTGGAGTGTTTTATTTGATAATTTGTCTACTCTATTCTAAGTAAATCAGCTTGCACTGATAACTTTGGTTTCTGTACATATTTCTAGCGTTGAAGATCTATCAATTTAATGGAAAATGTTTAGTGGACGCGCGCGTCCGGGACGCACGCTGATGTGGTCAGTCCACTCAGCAGACGCTGCTTTGTTGGCGCGAAGGGATATGAAATGTTTTTGGTTTTTTTATTCCTCTATTTTCGTGCCTTCATCATTTCCACCATCCTTCCCTCCATCCTTCATTAATGCGACTCAAATCACTCTCTTCCTTCATCATTTTGGCGCTCGGCGCTCCTACACGGCACAGAAGACTTGTTATCAATCTCAAGATGCCTCTTCCTTTTCCTTCCCTTCTCTTCTGTGGTCATTCCTCTGTACTCAAATGGAAATCGTTCCCGTGCCTTCCCTAGTGGAGCAGCCATCAAACGTTCCCCATGAGGGGATGTTTTTCCCCTCTTTCGAAGAAGCCAAAGCATTTTACGTGGCCTATGCCGATTATTGTGGTTTTGGCGTTAAGACAAGACAATCTCATTACGATCGTGGTGTTGTTATACGGGCCACGCTGACTTGCTCCAAGGAGGGCACCGCACCAACGGACCAAGGGCAAGGAAAATTGAAGCCTAGGTTATCCAGCAGAGTACAATGCACTGCTCGGATAAGGGTATCCGGAAACACAGTAAGGGGTTACAACGTTAACTTTGTGGATCTTAACCATAACCATCCCATGCTTGACCCGGAGCAAATGCGATTTCTCATGCAAAAACGAACCGTCCCTGAGGCCGTCGTAGCACGGATATCGGTTAATGATGAAGCTGGGATATCGGCTGCTAAGACCATGCAATCTCTTGTGGTCGAGGCTGGAGGTTATGACAAATTGACTTTCAACGAAAGGGATTTAAGGTTTGTGTTCTTTCCGTCAAACATAATTGAAGTTGAACATTTTGCGCCTGGTCTTACTGGTTCCTGTTTGCAGGAATGTTGTAAACCAAGTTAGAAATTTGAAGATGGGACCTGGTGATGCACAAGCTCTTCAGGACTATTTCATTAGGATGCAGAAGATTGATTCCATGTTTTTTTATGTAATAGATATGGATGACGAAGGAAGACTACGCAACGTTTTTTGGGCTGACAGTCGTTCTAGAGCTGCATATTCATACTTTGGAGACGCAATATGTTTCGACACAACCTACATTACCAACAAATACGACATGTCATTCGCCCCATTTGTAGGAGTCAATCACTATTTCGAATCAGTTTTGCTCGGTTGCGCTTTGCTGTCCTATGAGACTACTGAAAATTACATATGGTTGTTCCAAACCTGGTTGTCGTGCATGAACGGTAAGTTTTTTTCCTTCTTCCCTCTTCATATCTTCCTCTTTTTTGTTTGTCTATTCGTAATAAAAAGTCTGTCTGTTCGGAATAAGAAGAGTGTATGTTCGGAATAAGAAGTCTGTCTGTTCGTATTAAGAAGTTTCTCTGTTCGGATTAAGTGTTGTGTTTGTTCGGAATAAGAAGTCGGATTGTTCGGATTAAGTGTTGTGTCTGTTCGGAATAAGAAGTTTGACTGTTCGGATTAAGTGTTGTGTCTGTTCGGAATAAGTGGTCTGACTGTTCGGATTAAGTGTTGTGTCTGTTCGGAATAAGTGGTCTGATTGTTCGGATTAAGTGTTGTGTCTGTTCGGAATAAGTTGTGAGTCTGTTCGGAATAAGTGGTGGGTCTGTTCGGATTAAGTGTTGGGTTTGTTCTGATTAAGTGTTCGGTCTGTTCGGAATAAGTGGTGGTTCTGTTCGGATTAAGTGTTGTGTCTATTCGGAATAAGAAGTCGGACTGTTCGGATTAAGTGTTGTGTCTGTTCGGAATAAGAAGTCTGACTGTTCGGATTAAGTGTTGTGTCTGTTCGGAATAAGTGGTCTGACTGTTCGGATTAAGTGTTGTGTCTGTTCGGAATGAGTGGTCTGGCTGTTCGGAATAAGTAGTCTGTCTGTTCGGAATAAGAAGTCTGACTGTTCGGATTAAGTGTTGTGTCTGTTCAGAATAAGTGGCCTGACTGTTCGGATTAAGTGTTGTGTCTGTTCGGAATAAGAAGACTGTCTGTTTGGATTAAGAAGTCTGACTGTTCGGAATAATGTCTCACTCCTTTCGAATTGGGTCCCTTATGCAGATATACCCCCCCCCCAGCTATAATAACAGATCAATGTGGTGCCATTACTGCTGCTGTAAGGAATGTCTTCCCAGATTCAAGACACAGATTCTGTATATGGCACATAATGAACAAAGCTCCCGTGAAGTTGCCGACGCAGTATCGGGATCACATATTATTTGATCTGAAATTGATTGTATATGATTCCAAAACCCCAGCAGAATTTGATCGTAATTGGCAGGGTTTCCTTCTTGATTTTGACCTGCAGAACCACAGCTGGCTCAAATCCATTTATGCAATCCGAGAGTCGTGGATCCCTGCATTTGTTGGTGATTTTTTTTTTCGCGGGAATGACATCTACTCAAAGGAGCGAGAGTATGAACGCCTTCTTCGACAAGTATCTTACTTCGAAGACCACCCTTAAGCAGTTTGTTCAACAATACGAACTTGCGCTCCGCCACAAGTACGAGAAGGAAGCTCAATCAGAATTTGATTGTCTTCATAAAAAAACCCCAGTTGGTTTCAATTTATCCATTCGAGAGTCAGTTGAGCGAGTTGTATACCGTAGGGGTCTTCAAAAAAGTGCAGTTATAAATTGGGAAGATGATATACTGCGATATAACGGAGGAGTTCAATACGAATGAAACATTCCAGTACAAGGTATCTGAACGTGTTTTGGCTGGTGAGCAGCTACTGTCGAAACGTTTCCTAGTACAAAACACATCCATGAATTTTACATGTGATTGCAGAATGTTTCAGCACGTTGGGCTTCTATGCTGCCACGTTTTTGTTGTACTTGCACGCTTGAATCCTAATGCATTGCTTCCAGACTCTTACATCCTTAATCGATGGCGGAAGGATATTCGAAGGAGCTATCGAGATAAGACGTACCCAGACGATAGTGTAATGGCGAAGGATGCGCTACGTCGTCACGACGACATCATGGGTCGTGCCGTTTGGATCGCACAGGAAGCCTTCATCTCCCACAAAAGGTATATTGAGGCCGTGAAGTGTATTGAAATGCTTAAGGCACGTATGCACACTACACAAAACTTGGTTCGACCTGATGAACCTGAGTCTTCGGGTACATCGGTCCTTAATCCGGAAAAGGTCAGACGTATAGGAAGACCGCCGACTAGACGTCGAGTGTCTTTAGCTGAGAAGATAATTAAAAAGAGCCATAAAAACACGCCCAACAAGAGAAGGGAAAGTGGAAGATGAAGGTTACTTCGCCGCTTCACGAAGTAGCACCAAAACCCGCGGATCCTGATTTCTCCGATTGGGACATGAGTTTGTATTACGAGGAATTTCCTCCTTAATTTACATTTTTTTGTTTTTTCCCGTTCTTGTAAAACCAAGAAACTTGTAATTGTTGATCTGTTTTGATCTGTAAATGGTTGTTATACAAGTTCAGTTCAGATTTACTTGTGTCTGATCGAAATAAGTTTTTCCTGTTCGGAATATGTTGTGGGTGTGTTAGGAATAAGTTGTGTGTGTTCGGATTAAGTGGTGTGTCTGTTCGGAATAAGTTGTGAGTCTGTTCGGAATAAGTGGTAGTTCTGTTCGGATTAAGTGTTGGGTCTGTTCTGATTAAGTGTTCGGTCTGTTCGGAATAAGTGGTGGTTCTGTTCGGATTAAGTTGTGAGTCTGTTCGGATTAAGTGTTCGGTCTGTTCGGAATAAGTGGTGGTTCTGTTCCGATTAAGTTGTGAGTCTGTTCGGATTAAGTGTTGGGTCTGTTCGGATTAAGAAGACTGTGTTCGGAATAAGTTGTGAGCCTGTTCGGATTAAATGTTGCGTTTGTTCGGATTAAGTTGTGAGTCTGTTCGGATTAAGTGTTGCGTCTGTTCGGATTAAGTGTTGGGTCTGTTCGGAATAAGTGGTGGGTCTGTTCGGAATAAGAAGACTGTGTTCGGAATAAGTTGTGAGCATGTTCGGATTAAATGTTGCGTTTGTTCGGATTAAGTTGTGAGTCTGTTCGGATTAAGTGTTGCGTCTGTTCGGATTAAGGGTTGGGTCTGTTCGGAATAAGTGGTGGGTCTGTTCGGAATAAGAAGACTGTGTTCGGAATAAGTTGTGAGCCTGTTCGGATTAAATGTTGCGTTTGTTCGGATTAAGTTGTGAGTCTGTTCGGATTAAGTGTTGCGTCTGTTCGGATTAAGTGTTGGGTCTGTTCGGAATAAGTGGTGGGTCTGTTCGGAATAAGAAGACTGTCTGTTCGGAATAAAGTTAGCTTAAGAATGACATTGGTAATGTTTGTATTTTTACATGTAAATAGTTTGTGAACTGAATATGTAAACATTTTGTACATGTAAACCAAAAAATAAACAAAACTTAAAATATCTTTGTCTGTTTAGACCTGCACACACGACCGACGATCCCTAAGTAACATGACCGCCAATTCACCCCTGATAGAGTGGATGGTATTGGGGTCTTTCTCCTTCGTAGGGTCAAGATTGAACATGAGGCACCTTATCCAGTATAAAACGAATGCGCCGCAATCGTTGCTCCCCGGTGGTTGTTGTTGGCTCTCTTTCCTCAGGATTCTCAGGGGTCAGTCGACCTTGAGTAGATCCCTCCAGTATACAGCCGCATCCGCTGCTGCACATTCATGTAGGCCTACAGTCTGCTCCGGATCATCACCTTCGCCTAGCTCCCTAGAGAGACTGTTGAATGCCAAAATCTCTTTGGACGGGCCATAGACAACCACCAGAGTCCAATGACCTGAAGACCAGCATGGTTGTGCGATCACGGTCTGTGTTGGAGACGCCCCTACGATTTTAGGGAGGATAAAATCATCAACTTCTCTGCCTTGCCCTCCAAGAATTCGCCCCGACTCGAATGTGGATATGCATATAACTTTTTCTGGGTGGCGTCTTTCTTCGAGCACCGATAGCATAGCGTCGATAGTTTCATCGCTAATATCCATCCTAGGCGTTATAAGCTCCTTCAGGTCGGAGCGTTTTAAACTGCACATATCGCCTCTCCAGATGACCTCCCTATTGTCCTTGTTGGGTTCGGTCAGGTTCAGTAGCATTTTGACCTCATCAACTGACAACGTGCCCAATGCAGGCATGTCAACATCCGGCCTTTTTTTCTTCAGGCTCCTTTGAGCCGCTCTATCTTTTCTTTTTTGCTCTTCTTCCTTCTTATTCTTCTTGGCCAGATGTTCGCCTTCCTTCAGCTGCTGCTCAACGGTGGTCGTCGAGCGTTTTCTTTTCGCGACCCAGTTTGCTATCTGGGCCTTGCTTTCTTCTTCCTTCTCCTTCTTCTTCTTCTCTTCCCTCTTCTTCTCTTCCTCCTTCTCCACTATTTTCCTCTTTTCTCCCATCTTCCTCTCCTCCTCCCTCCTCTTCTCTTCCTCCCTCTCTATTCTCTTCCTCTCTTCTTTCTTCTCCTCTTCTTCCTTCTTCCTTTCCTCCTCCTTTTTTCTCTCACATTCCTCCTCCTCCATCTTCCTCTTTTCTCGTTCCTCCTCCTCCTTCCTCTTCTTCTTTTCTCATTCCTCCTCCTCCTTCCTCTTCTTCTCTTCTTCTTCCTCCTCCCTCCTCTTTTCTTCTTCCTCCTCCTCCCTCCTCTTTTCTTCTTCCTCCTCCTTCCTCTTTTTTTCTTCTTCTTATTCATCCTCCTTCCTCTTCCTATTCTCTTCTTCCTCCGCCTCCCTCTTCTTCCTATTCTCCTCCTCTTGCTCTCGCTCGTTCTCCCCACCAGGTTTTCCAGTTGTCCCTGTCCCTCGAAGATATATAATATCTTTCCTGAGCCTCCCACACTCTTCCTGGGAAATCCTCAGTTCTTCCCTGATGTCGTGTACCTATTCTGTGGCCTTCTTAAGGGCAGCTTCGGCCCTCAGCCATTTTGTCTTCACCTCACTCAGCTTCAATTCTTGGAGCAGCGGGTCGCATGGAATGCTGCAGTCTGCCAGTTGGAGCCTTGGCAAACTGACGGTTGAAGTTGAGCTCTTTCGAACAGGAGTTCCAACATGACCAATAAGTTGCAGCTCCCTTTCACTCATTGATGGAGCCCCCATCAGGTCGAACGTGCCGTCGTAAATCCGATGTAAGGTAATTCCACGTTCCTCCCATTTCCTCAGGGTTAATCATTTCCCAAACAGCTCCGTCCATCTTTTCATCCGTGAGAAAACTCCAGTTCTGGGCTCCCCTAATTTAAATTTCTCACAAAGCCACACCTTCAAATGGAAAGGAAAAAATGAGAACTACTATACCAACGTACCTTCATATTCGAAAGACAACTGAATCCGAACATACATTAAACGTAAACCGAACAGACACCCAACTTAATCCGAACAGACGGACTTCTTATTCCGAACAGACACACGTCTTATTCCGAACAGACCCACCACTTAATCCGAACAGACCCACCCCTTAATGCGAACAGACTCACAATGTATTTCGAACAGACTCACAATGCATTCCGAACTGACTCACAATGTATTCCGAACAGACCCAACACTTAATCCGAACAACCCCACCACATATTCCGAACAGCCCCACCACTTAATCCGAACAGACCCACAACGTATTCCGAACAGACCCACCACTTAATCCGAACAGACGCACCACCTCACCCGAACAGACGCACCACTTAATCCGAACAGACGCACCACTCAATCCGAACAGACGCACAACTTAATCCGAACAGACACCCAACTTAATCCGAACAGACGCACCACTTAATCCGAACAAACGCACCACTTAATCCGAACAGACACCCAACTTAATCCGAACAGACGCAACACTTATTCCGAACAGACACAACACTTAATCCGAACAGTCCGACTTCTTATTCCGAACAGACACAACACTTAATCCGAACAGAACCACCACTTATTCCGAACAGACTCACCACTTAATCCGAACAGACCCACCACTTAACCCGAACAGACCCACCACTTAATCCGAACAGACCCACCACTTAACCCGAACAGACCCACCACTTAATCCGAACAGACTCACAACGTATTCCGAACAGACACACATCGTATTCCGAAAAGAACAAAAACAAAAAAAGAGGAAGAGAGGAAGTGTGAAGCAGGAACAAAAACTTACGTGTAGTATGACAACACAACCTTCGACGTTCCCCTGCCTCATTATGAAATTCCCTGCCTTTTTCCTCTCCTGCAGTTCTAAACTTGCTTTCTCGAGGCCTCCAACCAGGGTTTTGTGAACTGCACTTGCCCATGCGTAGCTATTTAGGCGTTTGATGTTCCTCAGAGGGTGCATGAACCATTCCTTCGGTCGCAGCGTTCCATCATAGAACAAAAAATTGTTGAAGATGAAAGAAATCAGGAGACGAACGTACTCCTTCGTCTCGCCCATGGTACTGTTTGTCATCAGATGAACTAAAAGTTGGGTGTTGTCAAGGTTCACCCCGTCTCGCTTCTGGACGCGCAATGGTTCCATCACCACGGCCTTCCCATGCGTACGTAACCCCAAAATTAGGGCGATGTCTTCCGGTGTAAGGGGAACTACCCCTGATCCTATTCTCAGCCCCACCTCCTCCGTATCGTAGTGCTCGACGAACCAACCGACTATTTCGTTGTCCGTCGTAATGTTAGGAAGGTTTAGGAAGTGACCGAATGGGGTGCTACGGAAAGCCTCCTTCTCCACCTTATTCATCCGGTCAAACTGCTTTCGGATGGCCTTCCAGGAGCATCGTGATTCCCGGAAGTAGTACGTGGTTCCCTAAAACCAATAATTTAATAAACGGAAGTTCATCAAAAAACATAACGACCCAGGGAAACAAAAAATTAGAGACCCACCGGTTCTGGGACGTGTTCGATATCGACGGCCGGAGTTGAAGAATCCATTATCGTTTACAAGGTGCGCTTCACAGGGAAAGAAAGTCGGGAAAGCTTCACAGGTGCGCTTCCTACGTTCACAGGTAAGAAAGAAAGAAAGCGAGAGTCTCACTTTAGTTCTGGATATGTTATCTTCCTCGGTATCCGAACCGTCGTTCGTAGGGTGTCTGCCGCTGTCTAATCTGGAAACGAACCGTCCTTCTTCGAAAACCGTCAAAAAAAAATTAAAACAATTTAAGGCGCGTTCGGAAGGAAAGCGTGACATGGCAATCCGAGTAGACGCTGACTCCTCCACTTTTTGAAGCCACGTAGGGCGCGTCACGGACGCCCGCATCCGTGTATAAGGACTCAATTTAATTGGTCAATGACTATTGGTTGTTCACAGTTTCAGGCGTTCAAAAGACAATACTTTTGTAAGCTTGATCTTGTCTTTGCTCAAATCATGCATATGACATCATTCCCAACAAACCACAACCATATGACACCTTCAAATATAATATTTGACTTGAGACTACAGATTTGTGACTTAATTCTTATCTAGAATATTGTATGTTAAGAGTTCATTTATATACCATTCTCAGAACCTTCCTAACTGATACCATGGTTTTAAGTTTACTTCAGCATGTAGTTCCAAATCATGCTCTGGCCTCTGGGGTATGTTTTCTTTTGTAAGCATATCACTAAAAGAAAAGATGTGTGTTTCCACCTAATAAAATTAGTTAATTCTAGCTAAACCCAAAAGGTCGGCCAACTCGTAGAACTAAAACTCAATGGACTTGCTTTTTTCTCCTGGATTCAACAATTAGAGTATGGATAGCAAATTGGAGAAAGGTATTGTTGGTTCTGATTTAAAAGTATGAAGTAATCAAGATAATCTTAATTTATTGAACACTTTCTCTTCCAAGATGTCTCTACGTTTGAACATGATCACTTCCACATTGTTGTTTACTTATTCTTTTTGAAAAGTAGCAAATGATGTAATCCATGATGAGAGCATCCTCTAAATGTGACAATCACCTGTACTAAAACATATTCATACAACAATAGTATATCATCTAAATATCTGTGGTTTAAGCTTTCCTAATCAACAACACATGCAAGACCAAGGCCGCCACCATTTTTATATTATAACACATCATTTGTCCACTTGCAAACCACAACCGACATTTTCAAGGTCTAATCGCTATGACTTTATGAAACGTTTATATCTCCCTAATAAGGGGGTTAGAAGAAATGTGGTGCATCTTCCTAACGATTCTATATTTAGAAACCCTCGTGTCATTAGTTTTTGCATTTTTATATAATTATAAACGGATGATAACTAATGTACAATCGAGACGTGGAAAGCACGCAACAATTTAAATAAGTTATTATACATGGATGGCATAAAAAAACATTGACGCACAATTGTCATTAGTCATTTGAGTTTGTTTTTGTAATAAATATGAAAAATTAATTGTATTTTCTTATTCTTACATTTGGTAACTTTTCATCCAAAAGGAGCTTCGAATAACAACAAGACATATTGCATCATAAGATTTAGTTGAAGTAGAGTAGAAAATCTTTCAAAAAAAAACTTTTGGACACATACAAATAAGAGTCCGTCGCATGCATATACTTCTTACACTTATTTTACATTAATTAGAAGTGAACTCTGGATTTGAGCTTGCAGATTTGATGGGTCATATTCCAAAAGAAATTCCACCAAACAAGTAGTAATTATACAACCTATGGGCGGGTCATTAAATACTCTTCAGGAGATGCATGTATGATTTTTTTAGTATTGGTCATCGTAAGAGAGATGCATGTGTGTTATGAGTCCAAATGATGGGATTAGGGTTTTGTCGTCATCTTAAATATCGTTCTAAAATAAAAGCAACGTTACGTTGAATTTCGATTACACACGAGTTCTCAACTTTTGGTCACGATAATCCAACTAAAAGTTCATTATTTGGTTGTCTATGGGCTGGTTATATCTTTACACGAATTTAATTTCGTCTTCTTTTAAATATGTCCACATCAAACGTTTCGGATGCGAGTGTTTTTTTATAATTAAAAAAAAAGGCAGTACTTAACACATTGATCAGACGCAACCAGATTATTCCACGGATTTTTTTTTTTTTGATGACCCAGAATTCTCCGGCACCCGCTCCCACTTGGGACAGGCGGGTTGCGGCTCCAAACTGGGGGTGGTCCAACACCATTTTCACCGGAACGCATTAGCATTAAATAAAGTGTCTTGTTGGAATTCGATCTTGTGACCTAAGGTTCGTGAACCCACGTACCTAACCAACTCGGCTGCGTCCCGGGGGACTTCTTCCACGGATTTTGGTTGACTCATTTCTTACAAAGAAATGGTCCAATGGACTCCACTACTTTGATTTGATTTTGGTGACTTGGAAAGAATTTAGTTATATTAATGGACCAATATTGACCACCATAATAACATTGTCTCTAAATATGAGACTTATTAGATTTCTACTTTCATCATACAAGACAAAGATTAAGCATACATGCTTAGATACATGCATACATACAACTTTTCTTTGTTTGGATTTAGTGTCCCTCCTAGAAACTTTGTTTTGGTTCATGTGGTCTGACATCTTCCCTTCTATTTTTATGTTACCGAAAAAATATTTACACAACAAATAATTTCAAGTTTCATTTCATTAATTTTCATCATTTCTTTTCTTCAATACAAGTTAATTGAGTTGACTCAGTTGTTGACTTAATAGTATCGTAAACATAAGGTTGCAAGATTGAGTGATAAGAACTAAATCGAAAGAGGACAAGTATGCAAAGGAGAAGCAACTTGCATTCCCACTATCATTATTCATAACCCATCTCACTAATATCCACTCATGTCCATGATGCACCAATCAACAAGGAGATCTCTACTGATCACTAAATTTATCCATTAGATTATATACTGTATTAATTGGATGTTGCAAGCATATATACATATATATACATATATATATATATATATATATATATATATATATATATATATATATCCTTGGGGACGTCGTCTATAGTATGTGTTGTCCTTAATTTGCATGGTCTTGGCTCAAAGTACCTCTGGCCTCTGGGTATGCTCTTCATCATAATTAATTAGGTTTGCTAATCAGCTAATGACCTCATCAGATGGAACTCTTTCCTTTTATGTACAGTACTACACGTCTACACCTATTCATTATTTACCTGCTTGACTTAATCTCCAAACAGTAGTAGGTATGTAGATTTTCATGGTCTTGTTTTTTCACATTTTCATACTATATGTCAGAAATCCAATTAATTCTACCAATAAGTTGGTGTTAGACAGATATTTCCTATTTTCATTATCTTGACGGTCAAGTCTCGCATTGCTCTCCCCGCACAAAGTTAAATGGGTTGGTTTAAACCAACAATTTATTAAATGGGTCGAGCGGATTGAGTCGAGTTTACAAGTTTTTAGACAGGTTTGAGTTTAGGTTTGCCTTTTCAACCCGTAAAGTAAACTGAAAAACTAAATTTGGTGAATGTAAATCATTTAGAGTGGATTACAACTATATATACATGATTTGCGTGGAAAACGTCGGTGGGTCATTGTTGAGAGGGGATCTAACAATGCACTAACTCGAAACACGGATTAAACGCATCACGTATACCAAATATTGATTGCGGAATTAACTTCGGACCCTCTCCCAAACTCAATTGCAACAAGAACACTAATAAGATGAAAATAAACAAGCAAACACAAGTGCACACCTGAAACAACCACGACACACGTGATTTACAAGGTTTGGGAACGTGCCTACGTCCTTGGGGGGTCTCCTGCGAGTTTCCTTTCCTTCTTTCGCTTCTCCAACAAGAGAAGCAACCGAGATTACAAGTATATTGAGGCAATAGGTCTTCCAAATCACTCTACATTTATCTCTAACCTTAATTTCTCAACTCAAAATGAAGGAAATTATGTTGTATGCAATGCGATATGAGACTAAGAGCAAACAAGTTCTTTTATACACTCGAAAACCGAACTACAATTAAGCAAAACCGAACAAAACTATTCGTGGGGACACGGTTAACCGATGCTCGTTCGGTTAACCGTGCATGCTTCAACAGGAGTGATTCATGTTCCTATTCGGTTAACCAAATCCTTCCCGGTTGACTGAGGGAACGCTTCTCAAGCGGCTTGGTAGACCGTGGGAACGATTATTCCACGAACTAACGAATTCTCCAACAACCCTTCGGTCGACCGAGAACTCCTCGGTGGACCGTGCCAAATTGTCCAGACACTTTTAGATTCTCAGAACACCAAAAATCTCCTCAACGATTTACCGAACCCGTTGTTCTAAAGTGTCACTTGCTCTCTGACGTAGACCGAATCCAATTCGGTCGTTCGATCCCAGCTGCACACGGAGTGCCTGGAATCCTCGGTTCAATGGATCGAATCCAATTCGGTAGACCGACCCGTCTTCGTCGAAATTTTCTGGGTTGTGCGTCGGTAGACCGAATCCAATCCGGTCGACCGACTCTTCCTGAATTTGATTCCTTAACAAATATAAACCAATATTCAACAGTCACGTGGGTACATGCAAGTTGATGATCAAAATATGATACCACGGAATCAACTGATACAAATAATAGTCTTGCTTTTGGAAACATCACCGAAGGAGGAAAAAAAAGCATGATGTTGTTGTGGTTTGACTGGTTTCAATTCAAGTTTGGTTGTGGAAATTATTATCGTAATATGATAATTGTGTTGGAATGACAACCGTGACAAGTACGTTTCTATCATAATATCATAAACTTTTGGATTTTGATTGGAATGATAGGCTTATTGTTGTTGTTCAATTAGAGTTGTATATTGTGTCGGGTACCTGTCTTATCGTGTCGGGTACGTGTCTTATCGTAACGTGTGTGGTTTGATTTTAACATATTCTTGGTATACAGGAACACGACACGATAAAGAATCGTGTACACCAACCCGAACACGACACGATAATTATCATGTATATGACACGATATGTACACAAATCCTAACGTGTTGTGGATAGACCCGGCAATCGTGTCGTATTGTGTATTTTCGTGTCATATTTTTTTACGTAGATTAAAACTCTCTCAAACATGAACACACACATGGAACGAATTTGTGTCCAGAAACGAAGACACGAACACAATCCAAGTAATTTCGTGTAAACACGAAACTACATGAAATAAACACAAAATTGTTTATTTTATATACACAACCAATACACTCCACCGGAAAAAAAAATCAACATTTCATGTATTTTTAGCATCAACAAGGACCACTCTCAAAGAGAGTATATCCACCAATATTCTGACCTCTAATAAACTGGACTATTGGAGCTTATACAGAGGGAGTGTAGGATTGTAACTAGCACTAGTCATTGTGGGACTAATGTTGGTTGAGGGAGTGAAGGATGATAGTGATAATTTATTTATCATTACCACATAATTTATTTATCATTACCACATCATTTATCATGTATATTATCGAGTTATGACAATAAATGTTCGTGTATCGTGTTGTATATGTTTATCGTATACAATGTATTATACCCTTACATGAAATGATCCTGTTGTATTTGTATCATGTTATCAATAGACATGAATTTGTACTACAAAAAGAGTCACTTGGGGACCCAATCTTTAAAAAAAAACACTTCAAGCATCAACAATGGAGGTGGATCTTGGCCAGCTGTATTGTGTGTTGTAGAAGCTGGAGCGATAGGAGTGGTCTGTGGTATGGCTCAATGGCGATATCTAGTTCGGTCGAATCCATACTTGCGTTGGGCAATAGCAAACATTCGGTTCTCAACACTAGTAGTAGCAGTAGTATCACCGATTTGTGTCGTTGCATTTCGGCATATTTTTCCACTTCAGAACATAAAACACAATACGAGAAAGGGGGAAAAAACTCACCTTGAAATATAGTAGTGAAGAAAACAAACAGCTAATCACAACACAAAAGAACAGAAGACTTTTGACACCTAGTGAGAAGTAAACTATCAGGTTACATGTATCCTATTTTCACATCAACAACCAACTACAACATCATTATTTCCTGCCATGCTCGATGTCCAGCATTCGCCTCGAATCTGTTGGGTCCAATTCGGCGGTCTCTGCAGATGGAACGCACCTGGTTTCTATCGGAGTCGCGGCGATGTGGGAGTCGAGTGTTATGCCGTTGCGTTGCAAGTCTGCCAGCTCTCTGAAATAAGCATGAGGTCCCCAACCTGCCATATTACAAACATTAATTGACCTTTCTAACATGTTACGTGAATCTAACGAGCAAAACAAACCGAGCTCGAAGGTCCCTAAATTGCATACAAAAGAGTATAATAAACATCCTGCTAAATAACTCGGCTGCCATGTACATAAATTGGTTATAAACCCACCTTTCAACTTCAATACCTTTCTGACTAAGTAAGAATCAATATGGTTATGTTAAACCTCTTGAACAATTACAGGAATTATTTCTTGTATAACGATATTAACGAATGTCGAGAAAAGCTCATAAGAAATGGTACAACAACAGGACCAATTAAAACTCACAAATACATTATTTCACGCACAAAAAATAATATTTAATGTTGAGTAAATCCTAAATAGATGCTACATGATACTGATAAAGTACAGGTGCAGCTATATTTAGAACATGATCAGTCAAAAGGTAATGACCACATCATAGATGTATCAGAATTCACAGGTGACATTATGAACATAAAAATATTATATTACATATAGTATTTGAACATCATGCAGAAGTACAATTTGTAATGAATAACAACCTTATAAATATTTTACTGTTGAAGAATAAATAATGATTAGTAGCATGACAACTTGAAGATATTTCGTTTTTACTTTAATGAAGTGTGGGAGATGAGTTATAAGGTCGACATATATAGGTTATCAAATAACCTAGTCGTTGCATGGATGTCAATTTTTAGGTGCTGATGATCCTCTCCAGGAAAAAAAAGACTAGACTCTTCAAAGTTCCCCTTAAGTTTTGACCATGAAGACTAAATAAGGACATACCATCATTGTCGCAAGGCATTGGGAAAAATTGCAAGTAGCAAAATGAGGCAATTGTCAGTCCTGGAAGAAAACCTGATTTTAGTGCATAAAACTTGAAGATGAGAGGCTAAAAAGAACAGTCATCGTTGTTGAATATGCAAACCTAGTAGACCACCAGCAAACACATCTTGCCAATGATGCCAGTAGTCGTCAACTTGTGAAATGGCAATAAGACATGCACAGAGCAGAGGCATGAACACTATGCAAAGTTTCGCAATATGGCCTTCTCGATCAAATGCTCTCACTTTTCCTGCTAGATACCAAGACAGAAATCCTAAACCTGCAAAGGACCCTGCATGTTGACAAGCAAATTTCTATTAACATAGCCACACCACATCAGCACAAATACACGAAAAAACGGCAATGACCAAACAAGTTCTTTTAGTCAACAGAACCATGGTGCTTTCATGCAAAACAAGAACAATACCCCTAAATCATAAGTTCATAGCAGTTCAACATAAGGAGCAATCATATATCAAAACATGAGCAATGCCCATAGATATTTTCATAATTAACAACTCATTAAAATACATATCCACGTATCTTGACTCAGTGATGTTGATATGTATGGTACTATGAGGCCAATAGTTAAAGCCTTTTTAGTAGCTGGACAGAAAATAAGCTGGAAGACGCAAATGATTAATCCACATAAACAGCTTGATTGAAAAATATGTCAAATGGTAAGAACCAAACAACAAAACAGGTGATAATTGGAACAAGAAAAACATATGCCAGAATAATTTGTGTTACCCACATGAAGAATGCCCACTTGGAAAGCTTTTATGGCCTTCCTTGATAACACTCTTCAGACCAGTGCATATGACATTTCCAAGTTTGTCATAGCTCTGGAAGCGTAACAACAAGAAAGGGTCATATATGCTGCCGACCAAGAAGGAAAAACACATCAAAGTTTAAGAGAGCACGCTGCCACACTCACATCCTTTCCATCAGGGAAACAACGCCAAAAGAAATCCGGTCGAGGTCTGCCAACCGCGTCTTTGATCGCATCAGTTAGAACTCCAGTTACAAGGACGGAATACAGAAGGCCTGCATGCATTTGCCAGGAGGGGCAACAACAAGTATCACTTTTAAATATTCTTGTCCTACAAAACACACATGTGAATTGTATGGTTAAGAAAGAAAGACCAACCGAGTATCGCGTGATGCAAATCATACACATCCTTCCTTTTGAAGTAAATTCCGATGATGATCGTGAATGGAAGCAAGACAGCAATCATCTGCTGAACTACACGGTCACTACTTGAAGATCGATAGGGGGAAATCAGAAAGAATACACGATATGAGAAATGAAACCATACCGGAACAGCCCAAAACGGCACTATGTTACCCTTCGAGGGGTACCTGAGGTCACTCCAGTTATTCCCCACAAAGCGATGAAACGGCTCAATAGCATTCAATACAATATCTATGACAACAAGGAGCAAAAAGATAAGCCAATCATGCATGTAGATTCTGGCTACTTTCATTCCATGAGATTTTATGGTGTGTGCTCCCAACTGGACGTCCGGCATCTTTTCCTGCAAGAAAGTTAAAAGAAAGCAAAGGTTTATTAAAAGAATGAGCAAATGTAATGGTAAAATAGACTTATTGAACTTAATGAATAACAAGAGAAAGAAATACTTCAACGTCAAAACATTCATAAACAATTAACACAGAGTACAAAATCAGATATAAATCACTTCTTCTGGGACTATTATATGGAAGGTCGGCATGTCAAGTGCAGAATTATAAACTGAACTAGCCAAAACAGGAATTCTTATCAAGTCGTTAAAAGGTTAGGACGTTAGGTTGAAAGTTCTTCGTAATTTTACGCTTACCAAGTTACCATCATCGTTAAACGTATCGCAGGAAACACCAACTCACCAACATTAAACGATTGTTTGGTTAAAAATTACATTCTAAAAGATCAAATCTAAGTTTAAATTTCAAAGGTACTTACATAGATAATTTTTTTATCATTGGTACTTAAATAGAGTTGAAATATATAAAAAATTACATAATAAAGATAGGCCAACTGCAGAAGGATATCAAACCTAAGAGAGATGAAATAAAGTGAAGAAAATTCATCATTGTACTCCTTGCTAATCCTTATTTTGAAAAGTAATTTTTTTTATTTCTTTAATCCTATTGTCACACTGGGACTTGTTTACTGGGTCTTTTTCCATATGGATTGCAAAACATCTACAAAGACCTTGATTCTAAGACCACTATTTCTGACGACATTTCTTAAAAAAATCAGGCTCTATTGATTGAAATGAAGTTTAAGTTCAAAATTCAGTGAAACACTCAATGATTACGTTACGCAAAATCCACCAAAAATAAATATGAACAAGACCCATAAAAAACACAAGATAACAGTCAAATATAGATGATCACCTTATCTATTCATTGAAATGGAATGCAACATATTCAATTCCCCATCACAGCAAGATTTTCTTTTTCAAACACCAGTACAATAAACCACCAACTAAAACCAAAATCCACCAAAACGAGAATAAAAGTCAAAACCAGCAACTACAGCAGCAGTGAGTGGTTGAAGAACATACTTGGTTCTATTTTTGGTGGAAATGAACACAACAATTTCCCGACGCCCAAACCCCTAATTCAGAATTTCTTCTTTTCAAAAGAACAAAACCCACAAAAACCAAAATCCCGACCCACAAAATATAATCCAAATCAAAGAACATTTCCAGAAGCAGTGACCAGTTCAAGAAGTGTGGTTCCATTGAGTCAAATAGGGGATTTAAGCAACATCATTGATAAACTCATAAACCCAGCAAGATTGTCTTTTGCAAGCACAAAACGCACTGAAACTAAAACATTGATAAAGCTGTGAAGTAAAAAGAAGAAAAGGTCGAAATTAAATACCAACTCCAGCAGCAATTACTCGTACAAGAGCAGAAATGGTTTAGACTGAATTGGAGTTAAGCACTATCCTCGCATAGAATTCACGAAAATACTCTGAAAGCAAAATCTCACTAAACCCGCAAAATAAAAGAAGAAAAGACATCGCAAGACTCTTTTTTCAAACACAAAACAGCTCAAAACCACAAAAAAATACCCGGAAAAGAGAGCCAATGCCTAAACAACACAAGTAAATCACCAAACTAGACATTAAATATGAGCACAAAACCCACTAAAACAAAATATGAGCATACCCCCACCAAAACCCGGAAAATACAGCTCATGATTCAAGAATAACAACACAACTAATCAAATTTCTCTTTTTCAAACACAACCCACTAAAACAAAATATGAGCATACCCCACCAAAACCCAGAAAATATAGCTCATGATTAAAGAATAACAACCCAGCTAATCAAATATCTCTTTTTCAAACACAAAACCCACTAAAAATATATGAGCAAACCCCACCAAAACCCCAAGAAAAGATAAGCCAGGGCTGAACAAGTCAGACCCCAACTAAACAAGTTTTCAATCACAAAAAACCCACAAAAACAAAATCTAACCAAAACCCAGAGAGAGAACCCTGAAACGCAGCTCAAGGTTTCAACTAAACGAAATTTTCTTTATCAAACACAAAACCCACCCAAACAAAATGTGACCAAACCCCTGAAAATAACTTGCAAGATTCCACTTTTCCCACGTATAACCCACTAAAACAAAATTTCAGCAAAACCCACAAAATACCCCAGAAAATACAGCTCAAGACTCAACAACAACCACCCAACTGAACAAATTTCTCCTTTTCCAAACACAAAACCCGCTAAAACAAAAATTCACAAAAATACCCCAGAAATGACAGCTAAATATTAAAATGCGACCAAACCCCTGAAAAAATCTAAAATTTTAAAAAAAAACCCTCAAGATTAAACCCTCAATTCATTATCTCAACCAAGATTCCACCTTTCCCACACAAAAACCAAAACCAAGAAAAGACACCTCAAGATTCAGCAACACACCTTCAATTCACTCCCAAGAAGCGGCCTAACCTCCTCTCTCTCCCCAATCCTAATCACCCCACCACTTCTCCGCGACATTCCAACCAAACTCACACCCAAAGCAAAGGATCAGAATCACAACCCCACAAAAATCCAAACCCAACTCACCACAACCCCACAAAAAGGTCCCAAAAAACCTTTAAAAAACCCCCAAATTTTGGTTTTCCCCCCATAAAAAATGGTTTTTGCTTGACGTGGGAGAGAGAGGGAGAAGTGCAAACCTGAGGAGAGGAAAGCGGAGAGAATCCAGGAATTTGAGGGGAAAAAGGGTTAGTAGAGGAAAGAGACTGTTTAAGGAAGGCTGCTTTCGAATTTTCTTTTTAAATTAGATTCTTTGTCGGATATTGTGTCTCTGGTAGCTGCTTGCTGCTGATCAACTTTTAGACCGTCCCGGTGTTTTTATTTCTTTCCACCAAGTCAGCTCACATCATCTGCTTAAAAATTCTTTTTAACCGCGTCCAGGTTCCCCTCACCCACCCTACACACTCTTTCCTCAACATCATTTCTTAATTAAATAATTTTAATTGATACACAACATTTAACAAAGAGTCCTTATACACTGTCGCGCGCCTCCAGGACGCGGCTTACGTGGCATCTAGTCAGCAGTCCAGTCAGCTGCCCAATCAGCGAAAAGTAAAGCGCGCGTTTTTTCGAAAAATGGAAAAACAGTTGCGGCTTTCGTTCGACGGTTCCTCTCTGACGTATCGATAAGACCGGGAAGGGACATCAGACGCGTTTGTTCACATCCCGAGTTGCGAAAGAAAACCAAAAACGTTTCTGATCTTTCTCACATTTCCTTTCTCAATTTTTCTCCGATTCATCACCTCAGTTCTTCACCGTAACCCTAGATATCTGTCGACCAAATGGATTCTACACTTCAAGCTTCTATTTCGGGGGTTGTGGTGCACCAGGTTTGTCGTTTTTACCATAACATTGAATTGTGATACTCTAAAAAGAAATGTTCTCATACGGTTGATGTCTTCTTAGGCTTCTACGCATTACTTCCTGCCCTCCAAATGTTCGTGGAACCCAATAGAGAAGGTTTTTGGGAAGTTGAGGGACGCAGAGAAAGATGCCTTCCGGGCTACCCCCTTTGGTCACTTCATCAACCTCTCCAACGTTCCTGTCGATAATAACATTATCGACTGGTTCGTGGAACACTATGACCCCGAGGAGGTGGGGTTGAGGATCGGCTCTGGGGTAGTACACTTCACCGCCGAAGACGTTGCCCTAATTTTGGGGCTCAGATTACATGGGAAGGCTGTCAGAATGCATCCGAAGGAAGTCGCAACCCGACAGGGGGAGATTCTGAACAACACCTAACTATCTGCCTAGATGATGACTACGAGATATTTGGTTGATGAGGAGGAGGAGTACGTCCGGCTACTCATTTGTTACATCTTCAGCCATTTTTTGTTCTGCGATGGCACCCATCGAACCAAAATTTGGTTCCTCGACCACTTGACCGACTTCACTAGGCTACACTATAGGTAGGATCGTGTGGGTTATGGGTCCACTAATCACTATTAAGCCCTAATTAACTACTTGGTTGATCGATCAAAGAAATGCAGCGGAAATTAAAAACAAATCAAACACAAGTAGAAAGTAATGCAAACCACAAAGAGAAGACGCGTCGGATTTACAGAGGTTCGGCCGCGCCTACGTCCTCTCTTGCAAGCCCCTCTCGAATCTCCGTTCGAGCCCCTCTTGCGTCTTCACTATGCCTCCCCGTTCCGGGCCGGGAGCAACGCCTTTTACAAGTCTTCAAGCTCGCGAACAACCCTCGCCGAGCTTGGCACCACCTCTCACAACCCGAGAGGATCACTTCGGGCTTTCACCGAAATCTCTACTTCTTGTCTTGGGCTTTCACCAAGACCCTTGCTTACTTTGTCTTGGGCTTTCACCAAGACCCTTGCTCTCTTTACAACAATGGTGACTGAGTGGAACTCACTCTCTAATTGAGCACAACAATTGCTAGATTGATTGTATTATGAATGATGTGGAAATTAGGCTTTGGAATCACTAATTGGGAGCTTTGAGGTTGTGGAAAATCTCACTATAAGTTTGACACTTTGGAGTTGTGAAATCTTGTAGAAAACTAAGTGTGAACCTCTATTTATAAGCTCCTAAAGATTTCTAGCCGTTTGGACAAGATTTGATTGGGTTTTGTGCAAGATACACAAAACAGAAAATCGGGTTCAGAAATCTGTCCAGAAACGGTCGACCGAAAGGTGTATCGGTCGACCGAACCCTTGAGTCTGTTGATGGATCGGTTGACCGAACATAGGTACTGGTCGACCGAATCACTTAAGTTCTATAGGTCAACGGTCGACCGAGCAGGTACCGGTCGACCGAACTACTGGGTTCGGTAGAGAGAAATCTTGATCGGTTGGACAAACTTGTGTCGACCGATAGCAGGGGGTTTTTCACGAATTAAACGGTCGACCGACAGATGTATTTTGTTCGACCGGTTCTAATGTATATGGGGGTGAATATTGAGAAAAATGTGTATACGACCATTGTATAATACGACAAATAAAACGGTCGTATTTTTACCAGAAATGGCAAACGAAACGGTCGACCGAAGGTCTACCGGTCGACCGAACAGGTCTGGGTAAACGGTTAATAGAAATGTGATCGGTTGAACGGATTGGTCTGGTATAACAAATATTGTGTATAACCGGTCGACCGAAAGGTGAACGGTCGACCGAACTCAGGTAGACTGGCGACCAATGTTTTAGGTGTTTAGGTGATCTAATGGAGTCCAAATAATATGATATTTTGTGTGTGACTCCTAAAAGGAACCTAGTGTGTGAATGCATGCATATTAGCTTAAGTTATGCTCAATTCACATAAGTTCCTAACTCTCAAAGAAAGGTAAAATTACATGTCTTCAATCCTAGCTTGATTACATGTCTTGACTTGATTCTTCTTCTTTCTTGAGTCTTGATCACCTGTAGATGTTAGCACAATACAATATGTATACTATTATACTACATGTGCTAATCTACATGTCCTTATTAAGATTAGGTTTAATTACATCATCAAAATACGGATTAAGGCCAAAAAGCCAACAATCTCCCCCTTTTTGATGATGGCAACCTATATCTTAAACCAACCTAATACTTGAAAAATGTATAAGTTAACTATGCATATAAATGCTCCCCCTATGGATGTGCATAGTTTTTCTTGACAATTTTCATGTATATTTCAAGTATCCCTAATCTATTACTTCTCCCCCTTTGACATCCATCAAAAACAACAATTAATTATGACTTTAAGCATAGAGTTTGGATGTCTTGTAATGAAGTAGCTCCCCCTAAATTTAGCACTTCATTACTCTAATAAAAGATATGACAATTAAGCTCCCCCTATCAATAAGGCTAAATGGAAACAATGAGTATGATGAAAGTTAAAATCATTTAAGTTTCTACTTAAGCCTTATTCTAACATCCATTTAAAAATTGACAATTAAAATCAATGGATGTGATAAATGATTTGCAATGAATAGGGTGTATGATTTGCAATGAATTAAATTTTCTAAAGATATGACAATTAAGCATATTAACTAGATTAGAGCTAATTTTCAGAAATTTCAAAGATAGAAATTTATACCAAACTTGAATCTTGAATAGCTCCAATCATGACTTGGTGATGCAACCGGATTCGAATTTGACGCTTTGGCTCGTCCGGTCACCACCAATCTCCTCCTCAAGCTCCTACAAGTGTAGATTTTGGTACCCATTTTTGCTTGGGTCCATTAAGTTTAGCTTTTGGTACCCAAATCCAAGTTGATTTTGGTACCTCTACACTTACTTTCTTTTTCATGGCAAAATTATGTTTAACAATTATTTGAACCGGAATGTTCTTAACATAAAAATTGTTTTTATTTCCATGTGTGAACTTATGCAATTTATTTGACAAATTTTCATTTAAGACATTAAGTTCACTGTTTTTAGTTGCTAGAGATTCATTTAAGCAATTTAGATTTTTAATCATAGAATTATGCTTTTCATTCATGTTAAGCATGTGAATCTCTAAATTTGCAACCTTGTTATTCATGCGATTCAAGTCATGTAGTAATTGCTTGCTTTCAAGATGAGATTTATCAAGTTTAATAAGCAAGTCATTTGTATCGATTTCTAGCATATGACTATCAATTGCATTTGATGAGGTAGTTTTACCATTTAAATTTTCATTCCTCAAGCATGCATTTTCAGAAGTTAGAACTTCAATTTTAGCAAGCAAATCATTTTTGTCATCTAAGATAGATGCATTTTGACATTTCAAATCAAGAATTTGCTTATTTGCTAACTTATTAGACTCATGAAGTTCTTTAGATTTTTCTAAAAGTTTTAGAAATGCATTTTGTAGTTTATATGAATGTGATGATTTTTCACTTAAACTACAACTTGAAGAGTGACTAGAAGATACCTCATCTTCACTTTCTCCATCGGATGAGCTTGATGTTGAACAAGATGTTGAATTGATTTCTTCACATCTAACTTGAGCTACATCCATTGGAGTGGCTTCTCCCTTCTTCCCGGTTGGTGAATCTCCTTCACCAAAATTCTTTTCTAATGTTTGCCATATATGATGAGCACTATCACATGAGCAAACAATATTAAAATGTTCATCTCCTAATGCACAAAATAAGACATTCATAGCTTTTGCATTTAGGGATGCATTTTTCTCATCTTCTAAACTCCATTTACTAATATGATATCTAGGTGATTCATATGGAGTTTGAATCATAAACCACATGTTAATGTTCATGGATTTAACAAATGAAGACATTTTAGATTTCCATGATACAAAGTTATCTTCATCAAAATATGGTGGTTTAAATGATTCATTTGGTGTGGATGCATTAAGAGCCATGTTAATTTATCGATTAAGAACAAAATTAACGAACAAGGCTCTGATACCAAATGTAGGTAGGATCGTGTGGGTTATGGGTCCACTAATCACTATTAAGCCCTAATTAACTACTTGGTTGATCGATCAAAGAAATGCAACGGAAATTAAAAACAAATCAAACACAAGTAGAAAGTAATGCAAACCACAAAGAGAAGACGCGTCGGATTTACAGAGGTTCGGCCGCGCCTACGTCCTCTCTTGCAAGCCCCTCTCGAATCTCCGTTCGAGCCCCTCTTGCGTCTTCACTATGCCTCCCCGTTCCGGGCCGGGAGCAACGCCTTTTACAAGTCTTCAAGCTCGCGAACAACCCTCGCCGAGCTTGGCACCACCTCTCACAACCCGAGAGGATCACTTCGGGCTTTCACCGAAATCTCTACTTCTTGTCTTGGGCTTTCACCAAGACCCTTGCTTACTTTGTCTTGGGCTTTCACCAAGACCCTTGCTCTCTTTACAACAATGGTGACTGAGTGGAACTCACTCTCTAATTGAGCACAACAATTGCTAGATTGATTGTATGATGAATGATGTGGAAATTAGGCTTTGGAATCACTAATTGGGAGCTTTGAGGTTGTGGAAAATCTCACTATAAGTTTGACACTTTGGAGTTGTGAAATCTTGTAGAAAACTAAGTGTGAACCTCTATTTATAAGCTCCTAAAGATTTCTAGCCGTTTGGACAAGATTTGATTGGGTTTTGTGCAAGATACACAAAACAGAAAATCGGGTTCAGAAATCTGTCCAGAAACGGTCGACCGAAAGGTGTATCGGTCGACCGAACCCTTGAGTCTGTTGATGGATCGGTTGACCGAACATAGGTACTGGTCGACCGAATCACTTAAGTTCTATAGGTCAACGGTCGACCGAGCAGGTACCGGTCGACCGAACTACTGGGTTCGGTAGAGAGAAATCTTGATCGGTTGGACAAACTTGTGTCGACCGATAGCAGGGGGTTTTTCACGAATTAAACGGTCGACCGACAGATGTATTTTGTTCGACCGGTTCTAATGTATATGGGGTTGAATATTGAGAAAAATGTGTATACGACCATTGTATAATACGACAAATAAAACGGTCGTATTTTTACCAGAAATGGCAAACGAAACGGTCGACCGAAGGTCTACCGGTCGACCGAACAGGTCTGGGTAAACGGTTAATAGAAATGTGATCGGTTGAACGGATTGGTCTGGTATAACAAATATTGTGTATAACCGGTCGACCGAAAGGTGAACGGTCGACCGAACTCAGGTAGACTGGCGACCAATGTTTTAGGTGTTTAGGTGATCTAATGGAGTCCAAATAATATGATATTTTGTGTGTGACTCCTAAAAGGAACCTAGTGTGTGAATGCATGCATATTAGCTTAAGTTATGCTCAATTCACATAAGTTCCTAACTCTCAAAGAAAGGTAAAATTACATGTCTTCAATCCTAGCTTGATTACATGTCTTGACTTGATTCTTCTTCTTTCTTGAGTCTTGATCACCTGTAGATGTTAGCACAATACAATATGTATACTATTATACTACATGTGCTAATCTACATGTCCTTATTAAGATTAGGTTTAATTACATCATCAAAATACGGATTAAGGCAAAAAAGCCAACATACACAAGTACGCGTGGGCCGAGGTTGTTTACGAGGCACTTGTGACGGGCCTGGAGAAGGCAAACCGGGATCTACGCGATAGGAGATCTACCAGTTCTTCTATTTTAAGAAGGGGATACGTCGAGGGGTGTGTTGCTGTACTACAGGTAATGGTTCTTCCCTTGTAAGGTTTTCGGTTGTTCCTTTTTAAGTTAATCTTCTTCCTTTTTAAGTTATGTTTTTTCCTTTTTATGTTATACTTGATCCTTTTTACATTTGGTTTGTTCCTTTCTAAGTTGTTGTATGTTCCTTTTTAAAGTTTGTTTTTCCTTTTTATGTTATGTTGGTTCTTTTTAAAGTTTCGTTTGTTCTTTTTTATGTTGAAGTTGTTTCTTTTAATGTTCAACTTGTTCTTTTTTATGTTAAAGTTGTTCCTTTTTAAGTTTCGTTTGTTCCTTTTTAAGTTTTTGTTTGTTCGTATTTAGGTAACGTTGGTTCCTTTTTATGTTATGCATATTCCCTTTTAAGTTTCGTTTGTTCCTTTTTATGTTGAAGTTATTCCTTTTTATGTTCAACTTGTTTCTTTTTAAGTTTCGTTTGTTCCTTTTTATGTTGAAGTTGTTCCTTTTTAAGTTTCGCTTGTTCCTTTTTATGTTGAAGTAGTTCATTTTTATGTTAAAGTTCTTTCTTTTTTAGTTTCGCTTGTTCCTTTTTATGTTGAAGTTGTTCCTTTTTAAGTTTCGCTTGTTCCTTTTTATGTTGAAGTAGTTCCTTTTTATGTTAAAGTTCTTTCTTTTTTAGTTTCGCTTGTTCATTTTTATATTTCGTTTGTTTCTTTCTATGTTACAGTTCCTTTCTGTTACAGTTGTTCCTTTTTTAAGTTTCGCTTGTTTCTTTTTAAGTGTCGTTCGTCCCTTTTCATGTTATGCTTGTTCCTTTTTAAGTGTTGTTTGTTCCTTTTTAAGTTATGTTTGTTCCTTTTTATGTTGAAGTTGTTCCTTTTAATGTTCAAGTTGTTCCTTTTTAAGTGTCGTTTGTTCCTTTTTATGTTATGCTTGTTCCTTTTTAAGATTCGTTTGTCCCTTTTTAAGTTATGTTTGTTCTTTTTTATGTTGAAGTTGTTCATTTCTAAGTTATATCTGTTCTTTTTTAAGTTATGTTTGTTCCTTTTTAAGTTTCGTTTGTTTCTTTTTAAGTTGAAGTTGTTCTTTTTTATGTTAAAGTTGTTTCTTTTTAAGTTATGCTTCTTCCTTTTTATGTTATACTTGTTCCTTTTTATATTATTATTTTTGAATTAATCGGCATCTCCTTATTAGGTATAGCTGTGCGAGAAGTTCAACCTGGCAGAGCCTAAAATGGGAGGCCATCCTAGGTGGAATCGTTGGTCGAGCATGTTTTGAAAACGGCTCATCCTGAAGAAATGGGAGGAAAGGGGCATCACCCTTTCAAAAATTTACGAGGGAGACTTCAATCAGACTCAGTCGACGACCCTGACTCAGAAAGAGAAGGAAATCATTGGCCAGGCTGAAAAACTCAGACAACCCTATGAACCAATAGTGATTGCCAGTCAACAAGCAGCGAACCTAGGCTGCAATTGAGGGACTGCAGCATCCCTCGGGACCCACAACGGGAAGAATTGGAGTTTGCAATGTTGAAGACAAAATGACTTCAAGCAGAAGTTGCACTAAATGAGGAAAATGAAGAGGTTAAGAGGCTGAATGAGGAACTTAGGAAGTCCAGGAGGAAAATGAGACCCTAAGGGAAGAGATTGCATCTCTTCGAGGATATTGTATAGAAGGTGGACATGAAGGAAGCGGGGATGAAAGGAGGGATGAAGAGAAGGAAAGAGAGGAGGAGAATAGGAGGGAAATAGAGAATGAGATTGAGGGGGAAAGAGAAAAAGAAGAGAGCAGGAGAGAGAAGAAAATGAGAGAGGAGAGGGAAAGAGAAGAGAAGAGGAAAGAGGAGGAGAAAAGGATGGAGGAGAGGGAAAGAGAAGAGAAGAGGAAAGAGGAGGAGGAGAAAAAGAGAGAGGATAGGGAAAAAGGAGGAGAAAAGGAGAGAGGAGAGGGAAAGAGAAGAGAAGAGGAAAGAGGAGGAGAAAAAGAGAGAGGAGAGGGAAAGAGAAGAGAAGAGGAAAGAGGAGGAGAAAAGGAGAGAGGAGAGGGAAAGAGAAGAGAATAGGAAAGAGGAGGAGAAAAGGAGAGAGGATAGGGAAAGAGAAGAGAAGAGGAAAGAGGAGGAGAAAAGGAGAGAGGAGAGGGAAAGAGAAGAGAAGAGGAAAGAGGAGGAGAAAAGGAGAGAGGAGAGGGAAAGAGAAGAGAAGAGGAAAGAGGAGGAGAAAAAGAGGGAGAGAGAGCAGAAGAGGAAAAGATGAGGGAGGAAGAGGAAAGAGAGAGGAAAGAAGACGAGAAGAGAGAAGAGAGAAGAGGAAAGCCGATGATAAAAGGAGGGAGGCCGAAGCTTCAAAGAAGAGGTTGAGGGAAGAGGTAGAAAGAAAGAGGGTAGAGGTGGAAAATGAGAAAGAGAATGAGAGGGAGAAAGATGAGAAACGAACATAGGAGAGAAGAGAGGGGGATAAACAGAAGGAGAAAAAGGAGGATGGGGGAAAGGAAAAACCCCTCAGGGCAGACTGGGGGCCAAAGGATCACGCTCAACAGCCAAAAAACAAGAAGATGAGGTGAAAGAAAGGAAGAAAAAAGAAGAGGAGCGGAAAAGGGGAGAAAGAAGGCTCCAGAGGAGCATGAACAAAAAAAGAAAGTGGGATGGGAATGACGATTTCAAGTTAGCTCATCACAGGAGAGAGAATAGGTCAGATGTTGACATGGATGCATTGGCCACATTGAGCCCCGATGAGCTGAACATTGTACTGGAGGTGACCGCACCTACACATAACCAACGGGAGGTGATCTGGAGAGGTGATTCCTGTTTCTTCACACGTTCCGACCTCAAGGAGCTAATGACGAAGGGGATGGATTTGACCAACGAGACGATAGACAGTATGCTTTGTGTACTTGAAGAACGCCAAAAAACAGAAAACTACCCCCAAGAGGTAATTTGTATTCCAAGCTTATATTCAGAAAGAATTATGATCGATGAAGTGAATACCATGATTGAAGAGTGGCTGGCGCCCAAATTACCAGGCCAGGAAACGGGAAGCCTCGTCATTGCACAACCATTGCTGGTGTCAGAACACTGGACCCTTGTAGTTGTTAATGACTTAGACAAGGAGATCCTGCATTACAACAGTTGCAGTAGGGAGCTGGTCCCAGATGAGGATCCTGACAATGTGATAGGGGTACATGAATGTTCGGCCAAAGATGTGGGTGAATTCTGGAGAAACCGTCTTAAGGTGAATTGGTCATTGAGATACCTGAGGGAAACGTGCCAAAGACAAATGTCGGTAAGCAACGACTGCGGTGTTTTTCTATACTACTGGATCAAATGTCTCATGCGAAAGGTCAACCCAACGGAAACGAAAAACCCCAAGACACTTCACTCCATCAGGGGTGAAATGACCATTACTTTATTGAGGGACTCCCGCTGCTGTGTCGAATTTAAGTAGTGCATAGTTGTAAATTAAAACAGGAACAAATACATTTTATAGTTGTTGTAATTAAAACTTTTTCATACCAAAGTAATAGCTCCAACATTTGAGGTAGACATAACATAAAAAGGAACATACATCAGTTAAAAAGGAACAGACTTAACTTAAAAAGGAAACGAGGTCACTTAAAAAGGAACCGACTTCACATAAAAATGAACAAAAATCACTTAAAATGAACAGATTTCACTTAAAAAGGGACAGACATCGCTTAAAAAGGAACAGACTTCACTTACGAAGGAACAGACTTCACTTAAAAAGTAACAAACTTCACTTAAAAGAGACAGACATCACTTAAAAAGGAACAAACATAACATAAAAATGAACAAACATCAGTTAAAAAGGAACAGACTTCACTAAAGAATGAACATACTTCACTTAAGAAAGAACAATCTTCACTTAAAAAGAGACAGACATCACTTAAAAAGGAACAAACATAACATAAAAAGGAACAGACATGACTTAAGAAGGAACAAACTTCACTTAAGAAGGAACATACTTCACTTAAAAAGGAAACGAGGTCACTTAAAAAGGAACAGACTTCACTTAAAAAGGAACAGAAATCACTTAAAAAGGAACATACATCACTTAAAAAGGAACATACTTCACTTAAGAAGGAACAGAAATCACTTAAAAATGAACAGACATCACTTAAAAAAGAACATACATCACTTAAAAAGGAACAGACAACACTAAAAAAGGAACATACAACACTAAAAAAGGCCCAAATTTCATTTAAAAGGGGTCAGACATCGCTTAAAAAGGAACAGACTTCACTTAAGAAGGAACAGACTTCACTTAAAAGGGGAAGACATCGCTTAAAAAGGAACAGACATAACATAAAAAGGAACAGACATCAGTTAAAAAGGAACAGACTTCACTTAAAAAGGAAGTTTCGCAACACTTAAGTAGGAACATACAACACAAAATTCAACAGACTTCACTTAAAAAGGAACATACAACACTTAAAAAGGAACCAAAAAAACAAGAAAGGAAAATTTCACACTTAAAGGTAAACGCACTTAAAAAGGAACATACTACAACTCACAGTTAAAAAGGAGAACCGCTAAGTTATAAAGGTACAAGCAATTCATAAAAAGGAACAGATATCACTTAAAAAGATACAAGTCAGAGTTAAAAAGGAGAACTATAAACTTAAAAGGGAACTTTACACTCACAATTAAAAGGAAACTTTACACTTAAGAATAACTGTTGTCTTACAAAAAAAGTACAAAATTCAAAGACCAAGCCTTGGTGCATAATTAAGGAGCAATTTGGTCGTAATACAACTTCATGTCCCAATCGTCAAAATCTGGATCCCTTGGTCTAGGTGCGACCTGATGCATAGGTGATTTGCCCTTCCTTCGATACTTGCTCTTTTCTGTTGTGAGGCCATTTTTGGCTTCTTTGAAGAATTCTCTCGGCTAAGGAAACCCGACGTCTAGTAGGCGGTCTTCCTGGACGGGTTACTTTGTCTGGATTGCGCAAAGAGGTACCGCCGGCCACAACTTCATCAACTATGGGAGGGGCGTGGGGAATGTTAATACGAGACCTGAGCCACTCCATACACTTCACGGCCTTAAGATACCTTTCATGAGAAATGAATGCTTCCTGTGGAATCCAAAGAGCGCGACCCATTATGTCGGCGTGACGACTCAGCGCATCCTTCTCCAATACGCCATCGGCTTGGTACATCTTGTCTTTATAGCTCCGACGAATATCCTTTCGCCATTGATCTGTGATGTAAGACGGCAGGAGTAATGCATTAGGATCTAGCCGTGCAAATACGACCAGGAGGTAACAGCAAAGAATACCAACACGCTTAAACAGTTTACAATCGCATGTCAAGTTCATACCTGTCCTCTGTAAACGTTTCGATAATAGTTGCTCACCGACCCGTACACGTTCAGTCACCTTGTAATGAAACGCGTCGGCTGATTGCAACTCCTCGGTTAGGTCGCAGTTCATCATCTTACCAATTTGTAACTGTACTTTCTTGAAAACTCCTATGGTATACAACTCGCTCATTTGACTCTCAAAGGGATATATTGAAACCATTTGGGGTTTCTTATGCAGGCAATCGAAATCCGATTGAGCTTCCTTCTCATACTTGTGACGTAGAGCAAGTTCGTATTGTTGAACGAACTGCTTAAGGGTGGTTCTAGAAGATAAGTACTTGTCGAAGAAGGAGTTCATACTTTCGCTTCTTTGGGTAGAAGTCATTCCAGCGAAAAAACAATCACACAAGTAAGCAGGTACCCAAGACTCACGGATACCGTAAATTGTTTGGAGCCAACTATGTTCTTGAAGGTCAAAATCAACCAGGAAACTGTGCCAATTCCGCTCAAATTCAGCTGGATTCTTTGAGTCATAGACAATCAAATTTAGATCAAATAACATGTGTTGTCGATACTTCGTCGGCAACTTCACGGGAGCTTTGTTCATTATGTGCCAAATGCAAAATTAGTGTCAGGCATTTGGGAAGACATTCTTTACAGCAGCAGTAATGACCCCACATTGGTCCGTTATGATAGCTGGTGGAGGGATATCTGCAAGGAAAAAGAAAAATCGCTATAAAGGAAACGAGATCACTTAAAAAGGAACTGACATCAATTAAAAAGGAACAGACTTCACTTAAGAAGGAACAGAAATCACTTAAAAAGGAACAGACATCACTTAAAAAGGAACAGACATCACTTAAAAAGGAACAGACTTCACTTAAAAAGGAACAGACATCACTTAAAAAGGAACAGACAACACTAAAAAAAAGAACAGACAACACTAAAAAATGAACAGAAATCAGTTAAAAAGGGACATACATCACTTAAAAAGGAACAGACTTCACTTAAGAAGGAACATAAATCACTTAAAAAGGAACAGACTTCACTTAAAAAGGGACAAACATCACTTAAAAAGGAACAGACAACACTAAAAAGGAACATACTTCACTTAAGAAGGAACAGAAATCACTTAAGAAGGAACATAAATCACTTAAAAAAGAACAGACATCACTTAAAAAGGAACATACTACACATAAAAAGGAACAGACTTCACTTAAATAGGAACAAACATCACTTAAATAGGAAAACCAATAAATCAACAATCATAAAGGACAACCCAATCAAAGCGAGTACGAACTCTACATACGTACCTCCCATACACGAAAGCCACGTTTGAAAGAGCCATATGTAGATTTCAGTGGTCTCGGAAGACAACAAAGCGCAACCGAGCAACACAGACTCGAAATGGTGATTAACTCCCACAAATGGTGCAAAGGGCATGTCGTATTTGTTTGTGAGGTACGTAGTGTCGAAACATATAGCATCCCCAAAGTATGAATATGCAGCCCTGGAACGGCAGTCGGCCCAGAAAACGTTCCTTAGTCTTCCCTCGTCATCCATATCCACGACATAGAAAAACATTGCATCAATCTTCTGCATCTTAATGAAATAGTTCTGAAGATCTTGTGCATCGCCGGGTCCCATTTTCAAATTCCTTACTTCGGTTATAACATTCATGCACACACAAAAAATATTAAGGCTGCAGATTTCTACAAACAAAATAACGTACAAAAGTTTTCAAACCTTAGGTCTCTATCGTTAAAAGTAAGTTTGTCGTGCCCCCAGCCTCCACAACAAACGATTGCATGGTCTTAGCAGCAGAGATCCGAGAAGCATCATTGCACGCTATTCGTGCTATGGCGGCCTCAAGTACAAATCGTTTCTGTCTTAGAAAACGCATCTGGTGCTCCTGCAGCATTTCATGGTTATGATTGAGATCGACAAAATTAATCTGGTATCCCCTTGCTGGGTTTCCAGAAACCCTGATGCGAGCCGTACACTGAACTCTACTAGATAAACACGGCTTCATTATGCCTTGACCTTGGTCTGTTGGTGCCTTACCCTCCTTGGAACAAGTAAGAGTAGCCCGGGTAACAACACTAGCGTCGTAATGAGTATGTCGTAGCTTAACACCAAAACCACAACCATCAGCATAGTCTTCGTAAAAGGCTCTTGCTCCTTCGAAAGAGCGGAAAATCATCTTCTCCTTAGGAACGTTTAACGACGTTTCCATTTGAGTGAATATTTCTCTCAAAACGAAGAGAAATGAACGAAAATGAAGAAGAAAAGAAGAAGTGACGGTGGCCATTCCTTGCATCTTCGTAAAAAATAGGTATGAAGCAGGTGGGAGTGCCAAAAGGAATGATATGATTTGGAGCACGTCTAATTTGAGATGCATTAAATGCGGTTGCCCTTCTGCCCGCCAAAAATATTAAAACTTTGGCTGAGCTGGAATTGTCCAACTCAGCAGCGTCCAGCCACAGCGTCCCGGAGAGCAGCTACTAAACATTTTCCTTTAGCAAATTACATTTTACATAATATTAATTGTAATTACTACTTCTAATTACTTTAACTTAAAAATATTTAATTTTTACTATTAAATCACGAAATTATTATTAAATATTAGGAAACCACGTTATATATTACATAAACTAAAATCGAAAATATTACATCAAAAGTTAAGAACACAACAGTACATATTACATAAACTATACTTTGAAATAGAACATCACAAATTACGTTAAACTCATGCTCAACCCGCTCTTTGTCTGTAGCGTTGCCATATATGCTTAATTAAATCATTTTTCAGATTCAAATGTTGATTTTTGTCACGCACCTGATCTTGATTGGCAAAAAACTCGTGAATATTCGATATATGATCGGTCGAATATGGTATTTCCTCAGCAGAAGTTTCAGGTCGATCTTCCATAAATTCGCGAATATCTCCGAAACTGACGTAATAGTCGCGTTCGTCCTCCACAATCATGTTAGGCATGATGATGCAAGCTGACATTATTTTGGATAGTACGTCTTTACTACAGGTGAGAGCGGGATTTTTGATGATAGCCCACCTCGCTTGCAACACGCCGAAAGCGTGTTCTACATCTTTACGCGTCGCCTCCTGCACTTCAACAAACAACCTGTGCTTCGGGGTTTGAGGGTGAAGGATGTGTTAGGATCTATGGCCCTCTAATTGCTAGATAAATGCGGAATTGAAAATATTAATTGAAGGATTAAGGGAAGAGACAATGCAAACCACAAAATCGAAGACACCGGAATTTAGAGAGGTTTGACACCCACACCCGGGTCCTCCTCGCAAGCCTTGCTCGAGCCTCGCTTACGGTTCCACTAATTGATCTTCATTCTGGGCCGAGATCAACGTCGTTTACAACTACCGAGCCTCGCGAACAACCTTGCCTCGCTCGTGTCTCCTCTCACAACCTGAGAGGGAGCTTCCTCGAAGCTTTACAACTCTTTGGTGATTCTTGAATAGGGAGATGAAATTACAATCTAACTAACACTCTATACTTGAGCATACTTGGATATGGATATGGAATTGGATATGCAAGTGGTGAAATTTTGGCTTGAGTGTTAAGGATTGAGAGCTTGAAGATGAAGAGGATTTGACTTTGAGTATTGGATTGATAGAGAGTGTTCAAGTGTCTCAAAACAAACAAATGGGATCCTATTTATAAGCATTCAAGCTCAACTAGTCGTTTGGGAGTTGGTGGGGAAATGGACCAATAGGAACGCAAGATGTGACTTAAGCTCGGGTAAATTTTGATGCATATTCGGTCGACCGTTAGCAGAACGATAGTCCGAAGAATTAGTCTGATTTATGCATTCGGTTGACCGATTATATATCGGATCAGCGTTCACCAACCTCTAGTATCTTTTATCAATTTAGCCCTAATTAAGTTCAGTTCACCATTCCAAGGTGGATAGTAGGATTGGTTGCGCTCTGATTTACTCAAGTTCGATTGACCGTGTACACTTTGGTAGACCGAAGTTAGCGCGAGTTTTGTGCTGACAATTATAGCTCAAATAGTTGTTGGGTACAACGGTCAAGTGTCACGTGACAATAGTCATTGTGCACCTAAAGCCAAGAAGGACTCGGTTGACTGATAGGTGTTCAATCGTCTGAAGTGGGACAAGTCAATTGGGCTCTAGGGACTCAATTCGAATACGACCGTTCCAGGGCTATTTGGTTGACCGAATGTGGTTCGGTCTTCCGTCAGGGCAATTCCAGATGACACCTAAGTTTTCTAGTGGGAAGTATTCGGGTTACTGATAGGTGTTCGGTGGACCGAACAAGAAAGGTTTCGGTTGGCCGGGAGGTCTTCGGTTTATCGAATCTGGACGGGACAGAATCCTAGTGCTCAAGTTTACATTAAAACTTATGGACTTAATAAATACAAAATTACATGTCTTGGTTCAAAGCTTTGATTATAAGTCTTGAGTCTTGATGTCTTTGTCTCAATGCTCATTTTGTTGATTATCTTGATCAACCTATTAAGATGATTGCAACTATACAAATATGTATGCAATGCATGTAATCGTGTTTGCTCACTTTGATTGATTAAGTTGATTGATTAAGATTAGTTTAATTAATCATCAAAATTAATATAGATTAAGGCCAAAAGGCCAACAAGATGGATTGAATGAAGGCAACCCACTGTGGACAAATATCATCAGTAAGATAGTATCTCATATCATATTGAACATCATTTACCTCATAATTTACAGAGGGAGCTCGGTCTTCCAGTTTGTCATCGAAAACCGGAGATTGTTGCAGGACGTTCAAGTCGTTGGCCGAACCCGGAATTCCAAAGAAGGAATGCCAGATCCATAAGTCGTACGATGCCACCGCTTTAAGGATCATGGTTGCTCTCCCAGAACGCCATTGATGTTGTCCCTTCCAAGCAGCCGAACAGTTTTTCCAAACCCAGTGCATACAATCGGTACTCCCCATCATACCTAGGAACCCGTGTTGCTCACCAACGTAGAGTAGTCGTGTCAAGTCATTTGCAGTTGGTCGACGTAAATACTCAGGGGCAAAGATGTTAATAAAACCTTCGCCAAATTTGAGGAGGGTATTTCTAGATGTTGTTGCACTCATTCGTAAGTACTCATCGATCTCATCAGCTGTCACGCTATAGGCTAGCATTCGTATTGCTGCCGTTGTTTTTTGTAATTCGGAAATGCCCATTCTACCAGTTGCATCCAGTGTTCGTTGGAAGAAGATATCAAATGCTTCAAAGGCATTGTAAATGCACAGAAAGACATGTTTTCGCATCCGAAATCTTCTCTTGAAAAGAGAATCAGAATAGACAGGGTTTCAGAAAAATAATCGTCTCTAAGGCGTCTGTAACCAAGTTCACGATCTCTATCTGGGTTCGTTGTTCTCCTTCGACGAAGCCTAGGACGTGAACTCCGTTCATACACATCCCCGACGACCAAATCAATAGCACGATCCATCATATCGAATGTCTCACTGCAGTTGTCATCGTCGGATTGAGCGGAGCTTAAACTACTATCCAACAATGATATGAGAAACTAATAAGAGTGAAGAATTTTAGAAGATGTGAGGAGTTAAAGGAGATATGTAGATGTATTTATAGTTGAGAGTAGATAGAGAGGTATCCGTTGCACAGTGCAAGCGTGACTGCATGTGCACGCGTGATTGAATAGTCGAAGCGTGATAACACAGTGCACGCGCGATTAAACAGTGATCCCACAATAATAATAAAATTATCACCCCACATTACTAAAAAATACCAAATACATTATCAATTAACTCTAATAACAAAACACCACAAAAATTATAATAAAAAAACTCGACCAACGGGGGGCAACACGTGCCCCCATCCAATGTGCGCCTGGGCATCCATTCGAGAGCTCCGGCGCCCGAATGGATGCCCGACCCGTTAAGGGTACTCTTAGTTGTGTGAGAGGGTTCAAGTAATTTTAATTGATTTTGTATAATTATTGATTGTGTAGTTAATGTGCAGAAGAGATCAGTAGGTGGTTTATATTTTTGACAAGTCAAAATTCTGATTGTTTTGACCACAAGTTTTGGTTTTAAAACGAGAATTGTTATTCGTCGCTCGTAAATTTTATTTAAATTGTTCGTGTCAATTACTATTTTACTCTTCACATTCGATTTAATATCCATTTCGTCTCGCAAAATTTAAAATTTGGATCGGGGCGTCTGGCCAGGAACCCCCACCCGCATCTGCTCACTCGCTTTACGGGGGTGACTAGCGTCCTCTGCCACCCCGCATTCATTCTCCGATTTTATTTTCATGGTTATTTTTTGTTGTAGTATGAACAGATGAGAGTCTATTGAAAGCATAAATAAATAAAAATGAGAGAATGATAAAATGGTAATTATCACGGGCGATTTAGTAATTTGCGGCGATGTTTAGCAATTCAGTTTAAAACCTGAGGTACTAAACGATGAAGCTCAAAAGTGGTTGCCCAAGACTAGAGGCAGATCCACGTTGTTATAAAACCTCATAAAATTATATGATATGTATATCCATGTAAATTGCTTTTTAAATTCATGATTATATCCATGATTAATCTATTAATTGGTTGAAAATGACCTAAAATTGTCGTGTAAAAATTAAATGTTAGGTGCTATATTAGTGGCGGACCCATGAATTTTCAAATGGGTCCCGAAATATGAACCTTAATTCAGAATACATAATCATAAAATCCAACAAAAATATACTAATTTATAAAGCTTGATTACAACATTTCCCTTCGAATGATACTCATCTGGATTTTGGTTCACACAACTATTGAACTCTTTTTCTTTCACTTCATCAAATAATATTGTTTTAGACGATTCGATGGTTTTTTTCTTTCCTTTTGAAATATCTTTCCACGGTGAAAGTTAAATTTCAAAAAAAAAATAAAAACATCAAGTTAATCATGCAATCCAAATGAAACAAAAAGGGAACAAAAAGTAAGCAAAACACCAACAAAGATTTTTTTCATCACATTGGGAACCACCACGCAAAACTCCAATTTCCCAACACATTCTCTCAAAATCTTTGTTGGCTTAGCTAACTCCAACTTCTCATTAACACAAACCGAAACCAAAACAAATGCTTAAATTAAACCAAATACAAAAGAGATTTGTTACATTTGTGTTGGAAACCCCCAAAACTTGGAACCAATCTTTGTTTTGAAGGTTTGAGCTAGAGGAATGTTAGAGAATATGAGAGTTTGTGTGATTTGGGGTGTTGATTTTGGGTTCTCAAAATTTTTAAAATGCATTAATAGTAGTAATTTTTGTTTCAAATGGATCTCATGGGCCTAAGGGAGGTCCGTTCCTGGTTTTATGTTTATACTATTTCCATCTATGTAATATCATTACTGATTAACTGTCCAAGTAGTGCCTAAACTAGATGTCAATTTGATGGAAGATTGTAGTGATTGATATCCAATTACAAGAGCTTAATGATCTTCTAATGACTTTTATGTGTGTTTTTTATGTTAAACTTTTGAGTTTATTAGTCGTTTAGTTCGGTTGCTGTGGAAAAAAACTGCCCCCTAAGAAAATTTTCTGGATCCACCCCTGCCCAAGACGACCGTAGTCTCATGTCTCATGTCCAAGACGGATAAAAGTCTCATGTCTCCTAGAATGGATATAAACTTTGAGATTGCTCAAAAATCACAACGGTTATGGACTTAGGTATATAATCTTGATGTCGTGGGACATGGGCGGCGCTGGTTAGGGCATTTGATGTTGTCACCAAAGAATTTTTTATTGAATCTCACCTGCCTTTAGACAACCTTTACACCACATTTAGACCATAAATAATCATGCCCGGGCTACCATACCCGCCTTGTTCTCTCTTTGTCACGTTAGTTTTTCTTTCTGCCGCGTCAGCTCATCCAACTCACCCAAAAAAAATCTGGAAAAAATATTTAAAACGAATTTATAAACATTTTCAACAAATAACCAAAAAAAACCAATACTTTTTTCTGGAGCCAGGGGGGACACATGCCAATGGGGGGACACGTGCCCCACCAAAACAGGGCGCCCGGGCGGCTTTCCGCTCCGTCAAGGGGTGGGCGCCTGACCCATTAACGTTGCTCTTAACGGGGGGTCGTCCCGCCCGACGACTCGGTCGTCACCCCCTCACCGGGGGGCGACAACTCGGTTGTTACGAACGACCAGGTTGATCCAGTCGTCACTGTTCACGCATGTATGCGTGATTTTTTTTGTTTTTTTTTAACTTTAGTTTTAATTTTTTTAATTTGTTTTTTGAAAATATGTTTCCTAATTTTTTTGCTTCTTTAAAATTTTTTAAATTTTTTCCAAGATAGCCCCCGAAATGTTGTGGATGAGAGATATGAGTTGTAGTTAAGATGTGAATAGTATAGGAAAGAGAAGAAAATGAGTTGGGAAGAGAGAAAATTGACGTAGATGAGAAAGAAAATAGAGAAAGCTCGTGACCAGGTTGTTCAAGTCATGACTAATGGTCTTGTATCTTCTCATGAGTTAAATATTATATTTGAAGAGAGTCTCTCTCCAACCGGAGATTTACAAATTTCTATAATAATAATTATTTGTTTTATTCAACTTGTTATCGTTGATTTTCAACCTTTATTATTCCCAAAACTAGTGATAGGTATAACTAGGAGTTTATTTACAAGTAAATTCTCTAATAAGAGTTTGACTTGTTGGATATTTAAAGATATGAAATTCAAAAGTTGTATCGTCGTCACCGAGAAAAGAATGTTGGTTGTAGCACGCACTAAATAATTGACATTATTTTATAGTTGACATTTTAAGATAATCATGATATATTTGCTAGACATAATTATGATTTATAGAAATAAAATGTATTTAATCATATTACCAGTTAACAATGTCACACCAAAAGGGAATGATTAATTTGAATTATTAAATATGAAATGATAATTAATTAACTATATTTTCTAATTAAATTAATTAAGACAATTAAATGAGAATTGAGATTTACTATTTATATATATAGTTGTTCATATATATATTAAATATGCTAATTTGGCCAATCTAGTTGAGACATTTGACATGACTTTAATTATGCACAAATCAAATGACGACACTTGACCGATTATGAATGACCAAATAAAAAGATTACACACGCAATATTAGTGTATATGACAACAACAAAAAAAGAAAAAAAAAATATGGATGTTTTTTTATCAAAAGAAGTGACCCCACTTCTTTCCCCGTGTTCAAAACATGGTGGTCCATTTCTAAATTTTTCTCTCTCACCATATATAAGTATAAAAACCTCACTTTGTAAAACAAAACATATAGATATTTGTTTAGATCAAAAGGAAGAAAATTGCTGGCGCATTTTCTTTTAATCTTTCCAAATTCTCATGTGTTGAGAAGTTGGAAAGATCAAATTCCTAGCACATGAGAATTCATTCTAGGTTGAATTGACGGATCGATTTAGTACTTTCTAGCAAAAAGAATTTTTGATCTTTCAATTAAATTTCCTGGTGAACTATGTAGAAGCTTTATTCCTTTGAGACTTGCAAATCATGGAAGTTTTGTGAATTCATATTTTAACAAATGTATGTCTAAAATCTCATTTAATTATAATATATATTAGATGCATGTGTAGATTAAACGATAAACTAGATTCTTTATTGACTTTTAACATAGAAAATTTTCACAATTAGGATAGACCATTGGGCTATAATTATGGAAGTAGATTGCTTGCCATAATGGATAAAATATTATCAACAAGGAGTCTCTTATTATTGAATGATATCAAGAATAATATTTCTATTTTCCAAATCCTTTCTATCATCTTGTTTCTCTCTTAAGAGGTGTTAGTGGCGTGGAAAGCGACGAAAAGTGATTTTCAGAGTCAACCAGAAAGTAAAGGAAAACAGAATCCAGTGGAAAACAGTTTCCCTTTGGCTGATTTTTGTTGTTTGTGCATGTGTCGGAAAGTGATTTGGGGGAGAGAGATTTCTATTCTTTAATCATACTTCTTATGTCCACTGCGACGGGTCGGGGGTCTCGCTCCTCGGTGAGCGAGTGACGTTCCACCTCGCCAGTGAGGTGACGGGGGTTGCAAGGGGGCATCGCCTCCTGAAAACCAAGCACAATGTAAAAATTCCAACAGTTTGGATAAGGAAAACGGGTCGACCGAAATGAGACTTCTCAGAGTGAACGTAAACGGAAGACCGAACTACGTTTGGTCGTCTGAACGGGTCATTCCAGTTACAAATTCGGTGGACCGAAATATGTTCGGTTGTCCGTTAAAATCATTTCGGTAGACCGAATGTTTGACGGTCAATCGAAAAAATTCGGTTTCCGTGGCTTTCCGACCTCAAAGTGACGGAAAACTCAAAGAGAATTTTATACATACCAAAGAATCCGACAGAATCCATGTCTCCATGCACAAACAATCCCATTTTCGAAGTCAATCGGAATCCAAATTTCGTTTCCGTCGAATTCCGAGGGAATCCCCCCGCCTTAATCTCCGTCTACTCTATTCCCTTGCTCTCCTATTCTCAATACCCTAACTTCCTCTCTCTTCCGATCCCACCTCTTCTACCCATCTCTTCTCACTCCACCAAAACATCACCACCACCACCTCGCTTTATTTAATTAATACCCTTCACGGACGGGACATACAAACTCTCGTAAAACTTGGGATCGAAAACAAAATCTTTTCAAAACATCATATGAGCACTAGCTAGCCTTAATTTCACAAATCAAAGTTTTGTAATCATAATTAAGAACTAATGATAAGTTGCAACCAACACCCCAATAATACATATTATTACTGAAAATAAGAATCTCTAATTACATGAACAAATATTTGAGTATGATATGCCCTCAAATCCAAATTACGAACACCCCTGACCTTACAAAGCAGATAAAAAAGGGTATATTAACAACAAATCACCTGCAAAACACTTCTGAGTCCATCGGTGCCAGTAGTCTTAGAAATTCGCCACTCGAAAGCCTACCCGCCTTGGTGGTATAGGAGTTTTATTGCTCGCCGAACTCGATAACTTCTCACATGTATTGTATGCATGCTGAACTTACACTGAACAACCTTTTTACAGTTATAAACAAACTCAGTAGTCTACTTCACAAAAATGTACATTTTTTCAGAACACACACATTTCTATCTCCAATCTTGTACTAGTTGTTGTAACACACTTTGCTGGTAACAATTAAAATCCATCGTTTTCGCAAAGAAAGTCTAGGATGTAGGGATGAACAACATTGAATGCCTGCATTAATTGGAAAAAATCCACGGAAGATTTGCTTAATTTACCCTTGAAGTTCAGTTGTTTTCTTCAATCCATCATACGAAACAATAAATTAAAATTACCTTGCGACCTCCGATAATATCGTAATGAGCAAAGTGTGAGTCGTCTGACCGTCCAACGACCTTGTAAGTGGCAACTTGCTCAGGAAAGAGTTTCACGGTTTCTGCAAAATTAAGATAAATTATAAGAAAGACGATAAAAATGATATATCTTATGCTATGACTTGACTTGCTCGTGCTGATCGATCGCTACCGTAAACGGCTTCTGGTGGGCAGACATGGTCCTCGTCGCCTGCAATTGCCAAGACAGGTACCCTACTGTTTTTAAGGTGATCTTTGTAGTGGAATTGACCGGATCTATCGACCAATCCTCCATCTTTGACAATAGACGTTAGTTGTAGCAAAACCTTGACAGATACTAGGCCTGAGAAGTAATTAAGCATCCCATGATATATATTAATTCAGTATCAAAAAAAAATGTTGTGGGAACAATATTAGATTTGCAGTAAAAAGACTTCATATGCTATTATACTTATATAGTAATTTCATTAATTTAAGGGAGGTGGATATTAAAGTTCAAATTGAATGACACATAAGTTAGGAAGGATTTAACGGCAACAAGACGGGAAAAATATGTTGATTCAATTCAAACAAAAACGAGACAACATTAATATTAGCTCGAGTCAAAGATAAAGATAAAAACAGTCAAGGAAGGAGACTAACCATGCTAAGATATATAAAACCTCTAAATTGTAGTCAAATTCGTGTCACCCTAACCGAACTTGAGGATCGATCAACACAATATGTCTATGCGTGTTCTTTTCAAATCGAAGGGGCTCTGAACAACCATATGCATTAAGCATGAATTATATGCAAGACTAGTTTAATGTAGAGATTAGGACGTACAGAAACTATCAAGCAGAAGCTTGTTGAACAACTCAGAATGCATCTCCTCTGCTGATACCTGAGGATAAATCCATGGATAAACATATGGTGGGTGGCTCGTGAGGCGGTAAGAAGCAGCCAATATTGGCCCCAGCGGAACGACCGGAATATTAAGGATACGAAATGGATCAGCCTGGTATACCAAAAACACCACCATTAATTCTTTAATTTCAAACAGCTTGTGGGTTGTTTGCTAAACTCTCGAGGTGACCACTTACTAGTGGTAAGAAGAGTTTAAGAGAAGTTTTTGACGATGAACAGTCAAGAGAAGATGCTAAAGTAACCACCGCGGCCAATCCCGAATCTCTTCCTTCAAAGCCTTCAACGTTTGAATTTATCGATTAAGCAATCAGAGAGAAAACACAGAGATCACGTCTACGAATTTTACCAAGTCTGGGATTCCCAACTATAAAAACAGAAGATCTCAGAAGTGTCAACTTATTGCATCCAATGTTTTCGAGAATTACATGATTTTTGACACTCTGATTAATGTTGACTTGAACTCTTCTATTAGAGAATTCATTAACACCCTCCCTCCTGATAATTCAAACTATTGCTAGTATCTTCTATTTTAAATTCCATAATATTATCAGCTGATAGTATCCAATTAGAGTGAATTACCAATTTTCAAAACCCTCTCGTGTTCATTATGACATTGTATGACAAATTGATGCTTCTAAAGTGGAGGGTGTTAATAAAATTACTTAATTTTCTTAACTAGATGAAAAATTCCACTCAACAAAGGCATGGGCATGCAACTTTCTTATTTAAATTTGAATTTGCCAAGGAATAATCTTACCACATTGAGATAATCTTGCATACAACATGATCCCTCCCATGGAGAAACCAACTGCGAGAAGCTTCCCATCTTTCGGCTGGCAATAGTTTTTTATGTACTCCATCTGCGGAAATCAATATAAGAACCAACATTGTCTTTTATAAAACCATAAATTTCATCTTACTGCTGCAGGTAGATCCTCCTCAAGATGGTGGTCGAAATCCCAATCATACTGCGCAGTTAGATTGGTCTGTTTCAGGAAATCCTCGATCAATTTCGAGACACGAGTTTGCAATTCGAGACATGTCTGCGGAACAGATATTTTTAGTTCATCAAGAATGGCAAGGAGTTGCTCACTTAAGCCTCCTATTTGTTCAGAAGCAGCGAAGTTTTGTCTATCGGATCCTGCCAAATCAATCGCACTCGTTAGCTCATGTAATAATCTATCCTTCATATACATAAGTTCGAACTAGTTTTTATTTTTGAATTCGCAAGAACCTGAAAGTCTTTCAGTTAAAAGCGTGAGGGTCTCTGAAAGCTTTGTAGCAAACTCTAGATTTCGGTCTGACTTTTGCAATTTCTCAGATGAATCAGCATTATTATGTTCATCATCCTTTGTGTCTGCATCGTCTGATTCGGACGGTAACCCCCTGTTTTGTTTATGTTGTGTGATGCGTGAGCTCAAACCAGTTCCTCTAACTTCGACAACCCAAGTATCAAAACCATGGGAAGACATGTCTCTCGCAAAAGAAACCTGAACTTAAACACACCAACTAAATTAACTAGAATGTTCCGAGTAGGACGAAGAATTAGCGTTGTTGTGCTCAATTAGCCTACTCAAATAGCAAAGTTTTCAACGTTTTTTTTTGAATCTATATATTAATTGAAGATTGCATGTTGTTATATATCATAATGGGATTGGAAACAATTTGTGCTATTTTGTTTTGTTTGAAGAAGTTATAAATGGTTCAAGAGAAATGATAGATACAAAACTAAATGTAACAATTACAAATAGAACGATGTTATTGTCAACATTATTAAATGGAGATCAGAAAGCAAGAATTCCAATTCAAATGGCTCTATAACTAAAATTGTATATACAGATTTAAAAATGCGATTACTAACTGGAACTGCATGTAATTAGCTATAGCTGTAATCCAACAAGAAATACATATGAATCAAACCCATAAAAGTTACGAGAATTCAGATAGCAGAAAGTAGATGAAGTTTTCAAGAGAATGTCGACTACTTACATCGGGGGAAAGATCAAATTGGATCGCATTCATTCCTATTCCATTGAGTAAAAGTAAAGGATGATTTCTCTGGGGTGCCTACTTGAAGAAACAAAATTAGAAGAAGAAAAAACGTGATCACGACTTCACTGGTAACTGAAAACTTATATCACCAAATCCAAAATCAAAGTTTGTTGGATTTTACGTTGATATAAATATGTAGTGCATGTTGTAATTAGTAAGGCCTCATTCTGTAACATATGCCCAATTGTTCAGAACTTACTAGGGTGACATTGTGATTTCTTTCATTCTACAATTGCCGTGATCCATGATTTTCTTTCCTTTTGCCACATTTGTCAACACATATAACTAGACTAGCTATGCTACCAACCTATATTGTCTTCGTCTTGGTTATTCTAAGACTATGGATCTTGCAATCGATCCAGCCCCAGTTATTATATGCTACCAAACAATATTGTCACACATTGAAATTGGTAAAGCAATAATCCATCGACTTATGTAATTATTGTAAATTTTGTATCATGTCTCATTAATCAAGTTATCAAACCAAAAATCACCTTAGGGCTTGGCTTGTATCTCCACAATGCGATTCGCCAATCTGACCCAATCACATCTGTATAATGCACCTCATCTGCAGTGCACACCACCGGCTTCTCCACCCCTTCATCCCTACACAATCCTTGATCCTCCTTAGAATTTGACCGAGTGCGAAGTGGGACCCACCGATGCATGTAAGACTTCGTCAGGGTGGTCTTGGCGACCGCAATTGGGGAGCATCGGTGCAGTGAAGGAGCGAATTTAGGGTTCGGGTGGATGGAGGTTAGGGTTTGGTGGAGAGCCATTCAGTTATGGTGGGATGTGGAAATGGAGGGAAGGAGTATTCAACTATTTATAGGGGGTTTGGAAAGGTAACGTGACATTGGGCTTGTTTGGTAGAGGAAGTGGTTTTTGGTAAGATTTGTGTTGGAAAATGAGGTACATGAGGAGGCTTTTATAGGTTTCGGTTTGGGGTAATTTGTGAGATCACTTAGAGCTTTTGGATTATTACATGACATGGTACTATTTTTTGCTCGACTTGATTCTTATAATCGCAGATTCGTCAATTCGTCTTCATCTAAGTTTGCAGTATTATAAGGATAATTGAAGGTGTAAACAAAAGAAGACAAACAAACACCACAATTGTCTGTTTTTAAAAAAAGGTTGAGACTTAAAGACAAGACCAATAGGAAGAATTACATGTACAAAACCGAGGTACCATCACAAGTAGGACCTCTTTTCTTTTGCTCGAAATGCTACGTTTAATTCTTGATCAATATTACTACCACTTTTACCGTCTACGTGTAAGCCATCACGTTTCATTTGAATGTGTGTTCCACTCGATCGAGTGGTGATTATTTCAACAAAAAAAGGGTAAATGATTGGCATGATCGATATAGGTTATGACGCTAAAATGATATTCACATGCAACAACTGAATTATAATATCACATATTATCAATTGCATTGTCGTGTAAGATGATCTAAGAGGCATCACGAATTAGATTTCAAGTTAAAATATGTTTTCCCGTACCATGTGTTATTAAGGCAAACTTATAGCGTAATATCACATGTATTGAGTTTGTAGGTAATGTTATGTTTCCTATTTTTCGGATGACACATTATGTTTTAGACAAATATATATATATATATATATATATATATATTTATCTTCAAATCACATAACTATTCTTGTCCTACACACTTGTGTTATTTTGCCAATGCGTGTAAGGGATTTAAAAAAGTCTTTGTGTAAGGAAGGTAATGTATCCCCCATCAAGTTACTTTCTTAGAATATCAACTTATATTTTTGATTATCTTGACCTTGTATCATTTCTAATTTTTTATTTATTTTCTCCACAGATAAATAATACGAGTTATATATTTATATATCGAAATCTACCGTTTATATTTTCTATTCAAAACTTAAAATTTTGCATTATTAGTAAAAATATTAAATTAATGTTACACAAAAGTTAACGACAGCGGAAGTAAATAACTAATCAGTGAAGGGGGTTTAGAGGTTCTTCCACTTCGCCGGACGAAACCAAAACCCTAAATTCTCCGGCGACGATGAGAAGAGCCCTAATCCACCATCTCCGCCGCTTCTCCTCCGCAACCCACCGCTCCTCTCCACCCCCACTCCGCCCCACTCCCTCTCCCCCTCACATTCTCGCCCCAAAGTTCCGATCTTTCTCCTCCTCCGACGAGGACGCGCCCAGACCTTCGCCACCGCTCAATCTAGAAGCTTCTGGAGATGGAGTGGAAGGAGGGAGCTCAGCGTTGGTTTCTGGAGAGCAGAAGCTCGCCGCGCCCGTTGAAGATGTCGGTAACGAAGGTGGGAGATTAGTTTTTTTTGTTGCTGTTTTTTGGTGTGAATAATGAAGATTGGGTTTTTGTTGATGGAGATGGAATTTTTATCTGTTAGTGATGTGAAAATTGGAACTTTATGGAGGGATCAAAAAAAGATTGGTTTTTTTATTGGTGGGAGATGGAGTTTGTGGTGCCATTTTGTGGTAGTGATGTGAAAGATTGGAGCTTTGTGGGTTGGAGTTGGATTGCTGCTGTGTTTAATCTTTTTTGGTGTAAAGATTGGATTTTTATTGCTGGAGGTTGAGTTTGTGATGCCATTTTGTGGTAATGGTGTGAAAGTTTGGAACTCTGTGGATTGGAGTTGGGTTACTGCTGTGTGTGCTCCTTTTTGGTGTGAAGGTTGATTTTTTTTTTTGCTGGAGATGGAGCTTATGATTGTGCCATTTTGTGGTAATTGTGAAAGATTGTAACTTTAAGGGTTGGAGTTATGTTTTTGCTCTGTTTGCTCCTCCTTGGTGTAAAGATTGGGTTTTTGTTGCTGGAGATGGAATTTGGGGTTACTGCTGTCTTTGCTCTTTTTTATGTGAAAGTTGGATTTTTATTGTTAGAGATGGAGTTTTTTTTTTGGTGTAGAGGTTGAATTTTTATTGTTGGAGGTGGAGGTTGGGGTGCCATTTTGTGGTTATGGTGTGGATGAAAGATTGGAATTTTGTGGTGGGTTGGGCTTGGGTTGCTGCTCTGTTTGCTCTTTTTTGGTGTAAATGTTGAATACTTGAATTTTTATTGCTGGAGATGAAACGGTGTGAAAGTTTGGAAATTTGTGGGTTGGCGTTGGCCGTTGGGTTTCTGCTGTGGTTACTCTTTTGTTTGTGTACATGTTGGAGATGGAGTTTGTGTCACCATTTGCACTTTTGTTAGAATTTTGTGATGTAGGATTGAGCTCATTAACAATTTGCTCATTGTTGATTTTGTAAATCTAGTTGTGGGAGTGATGTGAAGGAATGAAATTTTATGGCATGTATTTTTTGTTTTGAGATTTTTCATCCGCCTATTTTGTCGTGAGAATGGTATTTCGTCGTGCAGGGTTGAGTTTGCATTCCTCTTTTATTTTGTTTTGTATATTTTATTGTGGGAGTGATGTGAAAGTTGGATCTTAATCAAGTCGAAATGGTGTTGTTTCGCCATCTTTTTCTTCAAATTTAATTGTATGAACGATGTAGGGATTGGATTTTTAATTGCTGGGAAGTGGAGCTGTTTGTCATTCTCTTTCTTTTGCCGATTTCGTTGTGGGGATAACGTAAAAGCTGGCTTTATAGCTCAGAGTTGATTTTAGTTTGTTATTTTCAGAGTTGATGCGTGGTTCAGTCTGAATGTTGTGGATATTGGATTTTAGGCCTCGATCCTGACTCTCAAGTTTTTTGCCATGATGTACGGAATTATGTTCTCATGCAACTCACTTAGCAAACAATATTCTTTTTTGTTTAATAACCTTACATTATTTAATTCGGCCATGATGTTTCATTGTATTGCAGTTAATCATCCTAGGTAAAATCATGGGAATTACTATTCGTCGTCCGCGAATTATTTAAATCGTCTGTGCCAATTAATATTTTGTCATTCACATTCCATTTAATACTAATTTCGTCCCATCTCTTAAAATAAAGTTTCTGTCTCAGTTTTTCTTATTCTACTAGTATCAACATCAAGGAAATGTCTGAATCCGGATGGGTAATTTACTTTTTTTCCGGCTGGGGCGTATGAGGAAAACGCCTCCCCTATGGGGGAGCGCTTCGGCCTTTTTATTTAATTTTTTTGAATTTATACGGTGTGTTATTTTAAATTATTTCAGGTTCCGTTGTAAAATTTCAGTGGTGACGATGCGGATATTGATCCGGTTACTCATATCCGTTTATCCGATTTCGAAAAAAAACACAAACGTAAATAAACGGGTAAACGGATCAATATCCGCAGGGTCTGCCGCCCCCTATCACCCTCGCATTCATACTCCGATTTTATTTTTCATGGTTATTTTTGTTGTAATATGAAAAGAGGAGAGCATATTGGGAGCAAAAATAAGTAAAAAAGAGATAATGACAAAATGGTAATTAGCACGGACGATTTATGTAATTCACGGACGACGTATAACAGTTCCTAGACTGAACAGTGAACATTTGTTCAAATTTTTGTCTTCTCTGTTTTTTATGCCAATTTCATTGATTGTTTTTAATTGGGTTAATGTTGAAATCTATCTCTTGTTCTATTCGTTTGGTCATTTTAGTTGTGGGATATGTAAAAATGGGTTTATTTGGCACAAAGTTGAAGGGTTTGATCGAGAAGTACCTACATGGCCATGATGAGAAGGCACTTCCGTCAATCATGGAGGCAATTCTACGGAGGAGGCTTTGTGGAAAGCATGAGCACACAGACGATGAGTTGATGGAGGAGATGTGAATGAGACCTCTGCAGAATGTGACCGACAAGGACTTCGAGGAAGATTTTGAGGAATTGCACTCGACGGATGATGATATTGAGAATTTGTACAATACGAGGCCATATGTGGAGAAGAAGATGGAAGCGAACGAGTACTTTAATATGGATGACCGCAAGTGGGATGAAATGATCCGTCATGATACAGAACATGGATTGTTGAAGGATACCAGTGAGTGTGAACAAATACTTGAGGATATGCTTAGTTGGGATAAGCTTCTTCCTGGTACGATGAATTAACATTATTTTCCTTTTTTCCATTTTATGAAACGATAAACTATAACATCAAAAACATATTAATTGCTCATGCTGCCATGCTTCTGTAATTTTTATCAGGATGTTTTGTATGGGATTGTGTTGGCTTATGTCTTTACTTATATACCCAAACAAGTGGATGACAACCCAAACCCCAGTATGATCCTAACTTCAAATTAGATTATGTTTATACTTTGTTTGGTTAGTTAGCATTGCATCACTATTTGTAGATGATGCACTGTCATCTCGACGAACATGACGTATTAGGATGTTTTCAAAATAATAGGGTTAGTACTGTTGGTAGCATGTGTTTGACTTCTCATTTACATCCATGAAAAGAAAGACCCTTGACTGTCGGAATGAAATAATGAGATCCACTCATGTTAATTTGCTTTGTAGCACGTGATTGATCAACTGTTTTTAAAAATGAATCGATCCATAACTATCAAGAAGTGACACGTGATATGTGCTGTCTCAGGTGAAATAAAACAAAAAATAGAAGCGAAGTTTAATGAACTAGAAGATATGTGTAAGAAGGGAGAAATGGAACCCGAAAAGGCTTATGCGGTGTTCAAGGAATTCGAGGATAAGATGGTTGAGGAGTGTGAACAGATAATGGCAGTCGAGCAGGAGAAAGAGGAAACAAAATTAGCTGATGCAGATAAGAAGGTGCGTATAGATGACCCACCTGGTGAGGGGCCTGTTTTGAGGTGGCAAACCCGTGTGGTATTTGCCCCAGGTGGTGATGCATATCACCCTAAGAACAGGAAAGTGAAACTTTCAGTAACTGTGAAAGAATTAGGTCTTTCAAGGCATGCTGTTCGCCGACTCAAGGAGCTTGTAGGAAAGAGATACCACTCCGGCAAAGATGAGCTCACGATCACCAGTGAAAGGTATGTGTCCTATGCCAGTATGTTCTATCATCTAACTGTTTCCTTCGAAGTTTTTTAGAATAAAATTCTTAGATGATAAATATGAGATTTCCTGTACTCATATTTGATTCAAGTTTTCTCTCTCTCTCAAAGTGAGATTCTTGGAGCATCGTAGACCAAATTGTTCGTGTCATTTTATACATATCATCGACACACCTATTTGGTCGGTGACCAGTAACCACTGGCCCAAAATGCCAAAGCTATTTCTTAACTACTAAATTAACAAATCCATGAATTTTGTTGCAATTCTATAGCTTACCAGCAATGCTGTGTTATTTTTCCTTTTTCCATTTTACTTAAAAACTGTGAGAAAAATCAATATGCTATTGGGTATTTTTTTCCGATTAATTTTGTTGAGCCTACCCCAACTAGTTTAGGATAAAAGGCTTTGTTGTTGTTGTAATTTTCTTTTTTGTTAGTTATACTGCTAGTGGAAGTCACCTGCTATTGCAACTAAAACCTGCATGTTAAGTTTTCTTGTCTACTTTTACCATCAGCTTTGCTAAAACCAAGGGTTTCTTTGTCTTTCTTTAAGGTTTGAGCATCGAGAGGAGAATAGGAAAGATTGTTTGAGGACCCTTTATGCCTTAATCGAGGAGGCAATGAATGCTGATAAGCTAGCTCAGGAGACTCGAAATGCTTTTGTGAAAAGTAGGCTTCGAGCTAATGAGCCATTTATGGAAAGGTTACGAGCCAAGGTCTCTTCAAAACAGAGCCCATCACCGACTTCAGCATGAGGTTTTTAGCCATCACTATATGGTCGATGATGTACGTGTTATCCTTTAAATATAAAAGGAAATGTTGAACACAAAATAGCCATGATTTTTAAGTTGGTGACTCTGCAGGTCAGCATTTGTTTTATTAGTGTTAATGGTTGAGAGAAAGTTAGATAGCTTTCTTGTCCTTTCTTAATACTTGTCAATAACATTTATGAATGATGACTTTCACAAATCCAAGCTCTCAAGCATCATTTTGGTACTGCAATAAAATCTTATATTACTTCTCCACTGGGTAGATCTATTTTGTGCAAAACTTTTTTGATTATTCACAAGTTTATATTTCTCCTGAAATAATAGGTGCAGCAAAAACGTTACCAGTTATGCATTTAGAGTTCAATGATTGGACAGAGATAGAGAGATGACAGAAACTAGACCAGATGAGAACCATTATAAGGGTCTATATTTCTACCATCTTTTTGCCAAAGTATTTGTTGGTATTTTTTAGTGTTTCTTTGAGCTGAAGATTTGAATCCCTGTGTATTTGTCTTCTCTTGTGCTGCACACCAACTTCTACTGGCAGTTCTTTTTCCACTCTGTTAGATTCCTTTTCTTCCATGTCTCTAATCTCATACAATTCTCTTTTAGCTATCTTAATCAGCAATAATATTTCCTTTTCAGAAATCGTTACTGCTTCAGTCCATGCATTGGCTGCTGCCACTTTCATGTCTGCAAGCTCTTCTGCTTTTGAACACTTTCTCAGATAGTCATGCTCTAATTCTGATATTGTTATCGTGGAATCATGTTTAGCAGAGGCTCTAGAGTGCATGGCTTTATCTGAAACAGCCTTCAACCTCTCGACAGCGGCCGCTTCTGATGCTTTGACTCCTTAGAGCTCCTGCACTGCGAGTAGCAATCTTTCCTTCAAGTGGTTGAATTCGGAGTTGCTCTTCTTGATTTGCAGATTCAGAACACCAGTCTAGGTATCCATCTTCTTTTCTTTCCTGGCCACCTCTGTTTTAGATTGCAAGCCTTTTCTAGCAGTAGTAAGGTTAAATACTGTCTTCTTCGCTTTATGGGCAGATGCAGAGATAGCATCCAATTCCGACTTCTTCAGTAAGTTCAGAATTCAACTTCCCAATGACTACATCTTCGTTCTCTTTCATTTTCGCGACTTCTTTGAATTCTTCTTTAACAAATTTCTTTTTCTCCCTGATAACTTTCATCAATGTCATTAGTTGAAATGATTCTTCCTTAAGGGTGGCTAATTCTTCTTTTGAAGCTTCCATTTCATCCCGAATGCCCCTTAATCCTGCTTTTGCATGTCGTTTGCCCTTTTCATTTTACTCAAGCAAGTCATTGATACCTGCATTTGTGCTTGCAAGCTTCGTCTCGAGCCGAGTGGCTCGTTCAATCTCTTCCCCTAGCTCCATCTTTTGGGCTTTGATTTCATCCATTCTTTGTGAGAAACTTTTCCTTTTAGCTTTCCATTGAGCCACTCTCTCTCTATGCTCTTTACATGCTTCTATGCAAGCGAGCTCAACAAGCACCTCTTCATTGGACTTCAAAGCGTTTCTACTCGCAACCACGACGCTTTCGCTTCTTTGTATGCATGTCTCCTTGCCTGTAGAACATTTACCATGCCAAGCTTCAAATTGTTTGCTTGCTCCTTAGAAACTTCTACTTCTCTAATCACATCATTCTCTTCCATATATTATTTTTGGTTTTTGTCTCGATTCCTCAATTTGTAAAATTAAATTGTCTGTATCTTCCTTTCCATCAGCTGAAACTTTTAGCTTTTTTTTCTTCCAGTAGTTGCCCGTTGTACCATTGAGCTCTCTAGCTCTAGAAGGCAGAACTTACGAAATTGAAATAGGAGACGAATTATTTATTTTTTGAATCAAGCTTACTTGAGTATGGTTTGCAGAATGTGATCAAGTTTTGTTGAAACGCTTTCCAGGAATCAGTTGCTATTGAAAGTACACCCATCTACTATGAAATTCAAAGGAAAGATTTGAGAGTAAGTATCTCATCCAAATGAAAACAAAAAAAGTGAGAGAAAACCCAATAAATACATTAATAAATGTTAGTTAGAATCAGTGGCGAAGTTGAATAAAGAGGGTCTCAAAATCTCAAATAGTTTACAAAATTAATAAAAATAAATATGGAACAATAAGTCAAACCTGGAGGCTACAGTTTAGAGCTTGCAGCCCAACTCCCAAACCGATGCACAAGAACAACAGAATTGTGAGTATTTATTGGATAACATTTTAGACGACAAAATCATAGCCATTCATGGGAACAAACACCAAAATCCTTCAAAAATATTACTTGCTCTGTGCAAAATATACTGAAAAATTTATATTTTGTTTTGTTTTTTTGATGAATGATCTCCTTGGGGTTTCTTGTCCAAAGAGGCACCACCAATTGGCTCTTGGTGCATATTTTTATGCAACTTCTTTAGATTGCTTTCAGTGATACTAAGTTCATCACTAACCATGATTCGGACGACATGGTCATGAGCGTTCTCTCTCTTATTTTTCTCTTCCACATCAGTTTTCTCTCTCCCCAACCAACTTTCTTATCTTTCCTACACTATTCACATCTTAACCATAACCCACCACAACCCACAACAACTTATATCTCTCCTCCACATCATTTCGGGATCCATATTGGAAAAAAATTAAAAAAATTATAAAAAAACAAAACAATTATAAATCGTATTTTCAAAAAAAAATTAAAAAAAATTCAAACAAAAAAAATAAAAAAAACAATTTTTTTTAATCAGACGACCCATGCGTTTCAGGGGGAGATGACCCGGTCATCTTTGCATGACCGGGTCGTGGGGGGAGGGGGTGGAACCCGTTAGTGGTGCTCTAAGATACGACGACCACATAATTTGACTTTGACGTATCGAAGATATTTATATATAAAAATAAAACATGTTCCATGCAAATTTAAGAAATGCAATGCTTAACATGATTGATGTCAATTTACTTTAGAATAAACCCACTCCTATCGATTATTTTCAGTTGTGACTAGTTGTTTTCCAATTAGGTGTTTAAAGATGCAACTTATTAATATATATGCGTGCAAAGATTATTCGAGTTGCGTAGAGAATATAAAAATTCAAAAACATATTTATTAAAATGCATCTTCTGTGGAAGTTTGATTTCCTTCACATGAAAAAGCAGTTAAGATATTCACACATTAAGCAAGCAAAGGATAAATATTTTAAGCTTATGATTTAAAAAAAAACATGATCACTAGATTTGGATTTCTAACTTTCGAATTTTTGTGCGTGTAAGCCGACCATATAATTGAATGGAATAATATCATCCTTGTCATCTTAGACTACTAACAAATGGGAATGATTCCACTCTTGAAGTCATTTGGTTGCAAGTCCTTATCCGTTCATCTTTTTCACTAAATTATTTTTAAGAAAGGATAAATTGCTCTTCCACAATCGTAGTTCCTTAAAAGTAAAACACTTCAAGTTAGTCCTCAGACTTTGATTTTTCTTAAAATAACCCTCAATCAACCCCCCATAAATTTGGAGACCACAAGGATTACCAAAGTTACAAACCTTAGTGTCGTTCTTACAACTAAAAACTAAATTAAACCACAAACTAAGATTTAGTGACATATAAAAATATTCAGAGGGTATTAATATATCATCCTAAAAACTCAAATTCATACCATCCAAGAAAGAAAGAAAATCCTTTAAAACATGATGGATAAAAATGGAAATTATAATTTATAACCAAGCATAAAAGTAAGGAAGAAAAGAAAGATTACAACACGCAATCAATAAAATAACAATAGTAAACATATGATTATGATACCCCACTCACCTAACAGGGACACCACACTTTTCACACAAACAAAAACCAAACCAAAACGTAAGAAAGAAGAACACCTTCTAATTAATCATGCCACAGCCCAAGCCACCACCTCCCTCCACACCACCACCACCACCAACGCCACCGTCAAGTACTGGAGCGGCGGAGTGTGCCGCCACCACGTCCATGACGTTTGTTTGCTGCCCTTTGGCTTTGCTATTGTGCTTAGTGAAGCTCCCATGCAAGGTGGTTGGTGTGACTGTGCATCAGTTACGACGGAATTGCTATTGCTTGTCTTTTGATCCTCGGAGACAAGTATCGAATGATATATCGTCGGGGTCCGATCTCGAAGAAAACTTGAAGGAGTCTAGGGGTCGCCGGAGGTGATATATATAGGGATTGGGGGTGTTTTTATGAATATGGGAAGTTTTTGAGTTTATAGCAAAATGGAGGTAAACAACGCACGTGGATATTGATTAACATTGAATTATTATAAATTATATATCCATATTTTTGTTGCAAATGTATTAATATTGAATCTAGAAAATATGGATATTGACATAAATGAGTTCTTTTCTCCAACTACTTCATTTTCCGATAACTTGGATGAAGAATTCTGTTTGCTTCCAACGTCATTATGTCTCAACACTCTTATATTACTAATTTTTTTTGCTAACAAAAGGTACTTTAATATCATAAATGCAGACTATATGTGTTTTTTTTTGCGTGCGTGCGTGTTTAACTCAGAAGTCAATTTTAAGTTTAGGCTTAGCGAAGTATTTTGTCCACTGTGATGTTGTTATATAATGAATAAATAAAAAAGTAGTGTAACTCATAAAAAATAAGATATTTTAAGAAAATTTCGATTCTCACTCCACAGTTTCTCTTCCTTTAATATTCTTTACACCAACCTGAAAGAGTAAAGGAAATTAAAGTAAAGGCGCGTAGAGTTAGAAGTAGATTCGAATTCATTTTGACTGTGACTGTTGATCATAAAAAATCATATTCATACAATAAACACAAATTAAATACTTGTTTAATATAGAATAATGGTCAAATAATAACCAAACACTATATATTTTACTTTCATAAGACGAGGTCTGATATATATATATATATATATATATATATATTATTCTAACGTTTGTGCTCGTACATTATTACATAGCATATATGTCTCTCTCTCTCTCAATTTAGATGGAGAATTAAGAAAATCAACATTAATTAATAATAATCACTTCTTCTTCTTCTTCTCCTTGACAGGACCTCTTGGGATCTTATCAAGAACCTTTCTGTCAAATTTCCTGTACAGCTTCTTCAAATCTCTGCTTCCTTCGC